>JANPWX010000085.1:2177197-2310288 GCA_024734555.1 Trochalopteron elliotii | reverse complement strand
AAGTTCACTTAGGAAGCCCTTTGGGTTTAGCATTGTTGATCTTGCAATTCTGTCCCCAGCGATTTTCATAATCACCAAATAACACGTGAAAACCTTAATCCTTCCAGTGGCACAAATCCACTAGAGGGAAATCAATTTAGAGAAATTTCTGTGGAGGTAAATGAGCCATTCTCTTCCTGCATAGTTTGTAAAAAGAGCTGGAGGCACTGACAAAAAATACCTTTCTGCTTCAGGAAGGATAAGAGGGAAGGTCAGAGCAGCCAAGTATTAACCAGAAACCATAGGTCTGTTGCAAAAGAAACACCAACAGCCTTCAAGCAGCAGCATATTTTAACATATTTTAACATATTTTCATTCACAAATCACAGGCAGTGAAGGCAGAAGAGGAGGACTTGAACATCCCCAAGACATTTGGTAGGATTCACTTCTGTTCTTTGGCATGTCTACAACACAAAATTCTCTTCCTGGGCCAGCTACTGCAGCTTCCTCCTGTGGCCATCCACAATGCTTCTACCCCATCCCAGCTGCTTGCATTCAGCATTATTTCAACCTGGGCCACCCAGTGGTCTCCCAAAGGCCTGGTGAGCTCAGAGAAGGGCAGTAGCAGTCACTTCAGGGATACCCCATTACTCCTGAGGGCAAGAGCATATTGTGCCATTCTTTGCCCCTCATCTTCAGTGCCAAGGAATGATCCCTGGCATTTTAGTTTTCTACTGCAGACATAGCCTGGACATCTCCATCAGTGCCAGTCACTTTAGGGGTTCCCTTTACAGCCAGGAGAAAGAAACAGGCACTTTCAGGGTGTGATATCAGAACTGTTGCAGATATTAGGATTAGGGAAAATGCATCCTGAAGTGTCTGTATTTTTCCGCTGATTATAAAAACACTCTAGACTCTTAGCTCACAGGCAGAAATTTACAGTGTGAACATCTGGAGTTGGTTGGGCAAATCCCACCTTTCCTGTCAAACAATCAAAAACTTTTTCAGAAAGATATCATGACTGAGGACTGCACCTCTAGCACACTTGCAGACAAAGATGTTTCCCCTTATTTGTTTACCAAATATTTCTAGTAGATATTTATTCCTCTAACAAATAAAATAAGGACTTATTATGAAAGTGCATAGTTAAATACAATGCTTAATTTAGAGCTAATGCAAAGCTAGTCAAATAAATGGAAATGGTTTTTTTGGTTAGCATAATGTGCTAATGGTTGCTAATGGTTGCAAATGTTACTCACAATTAAATAGAGCAAGTTCTTAAAAACGGTGTTTGTGGGGCAGCCTCTCTCTGACAGACAGGTGACCTGCATCACCTGTATCTTCTCCATTTGATGTGAAGCTGGAATGACACAATAAAAACTGTCTGATCCAATATGAAACCTTCCTGTAAAAAGGTAACTTATTAAAATGATATGAGTGTGATTGAATCAGTTCACTGAATTTTTAGCAGATCAGCATTTTGTGTGTCTGACTGCAGTGATTCTTCAAACATGTACACACAACTTTTCTGTGTTACCTGGGATGTTCCCAATTGAAACTCTTAATGGTTCAATGAGGGGGAAAATAGACCCAAAAGACTTTAAAAGTGCCTTCCTCAATCCCATTTAAAATATACAAAATGACACAAAATTTAGCCTGAAGTACAAATTTAAAGCTTGAATGCTGTAGATAACTGGGTTTAAATAGGTGTAGCTCAGCTAATGCTACCCAAATTTTATCACCTTTACAACTCTTTTCATCAGAGTCAGCAGTTTAAGCATTCCTGTGGCTAAAGTCTGCTTTACATGCTGAGTATGGACATGATTCAGTGCTGATTCAGTGAATAATGGTGTTTTGTAACTTGAACCTCTGATGAATAACTTTCTGCAGAGAGTACCACACTGCGCAGCTCATGAACCAGTGTGGACTTGATTGGCTTGACAACAGTCTGCCTCCATGAGGAATGGAGCTGGGAAGGGAGGCTCCCCTTGCTTCCAGTGGCCAGGAAGAGCATGATATTGGTGACTGTGACCACCTTCTCCACTGGCACAACCTGGCTGCAACTGGGCTTTGTGCTGGGACAACCTGCCCTGTTTTGTGACCCTACTCCAGCACAGCACACCCGTCAATGAGAGAGCCCCAAGTTCATGTTTTCCTCAGCATGGAGGATCAGTGGCAGATGGAATAAATGTCTGGGTTCATGGATGACCTCACTGAGGTCCCAGTTAGATGGTGTTGGATTCCCCTCTGGCACCAGCAGTGATTGTGTATCTTGTTTTCCTTCCCAAGGCAGGAAATCTCCCACCTCAGGATTCTCTTGGACAGGATGGGTGATTCACTTTGTGCTCCACTGCCCCTTCCTCAGGGTACAGCTGGGGAGTTTAAATAGAAAATTGCCTCAGACAGATTGAACACTGGGGAAACCCTTTTATGACCCAGAAAATGCTCTCCACACAGTATTTATTTCATTGCCAGGGGCCCAGACTTCCTGAGCTCCATCCCCTCTTCCCGGCAGGCCTCCGACTCCCTGACATCAACAGTGTTTCCTTGCATGCCTGGGATGCTTGAAATCGTTGAGGCTTAACAGGGAAACAGACAGGATTCAGGGAAACAAGGGTGAGATTCAGTTTTCTTTCTGATAGGATGAATTTGCTGCCAGACACCACTTTGTTATGCATGAGGTTTGTTTACTCCCCATTTTGCCAGAGCCCACTTGACTGCTCTGGCTGCTGCAGTCTGAAACAGATGTTTCCTGCCCAGATCCTGCTCTGTCAGAACCAAAGAGAGTAGAAGATACTGAGTTTAAAATGTGACTGCTTAATTTTGAGATGTGTCTGGCAGCAAATGACTGTAGAGGTAGCAGCACAAGTGCTGCCCAGTGGGTGTGAACAGCACTGGTGTGGGCACAGAGCTCTTGTGTTCCCTGCAGCACCGAGCCCCAGGCTTCTTGTCAAGCCTTGGGTAGAATCTTTTACACTCCCAGAGTAAGAGTCTGTCTTCTATGGTGCATTAGACTGATATTTTCCCTACATAGCTGACTGAAGCTAGCTCATTTGGGCCATGTCTGATTTAGGGAATAAGTAGGACCAGGGCATAAACCTGGAGGGTTCCATATCAATAGAATATTAGCTCTGTTGCCAGCATGGTTTTTGTCCTCAGACCATCAAACTCTCTCACAAGCAACTGCTGCACAGGGTATGAAATATGGACTATTCCCACCAGGCGTTTTCTCTGTGTCTACCCTACCTGAGGTGGCCTCATGATGTCCCACTCTGCAGGACGGAGGGGAGAGCACTCCTGGAGAGAGGATCAGGGCTTGTGAACCTGCATAGGGAGCAGTTATGGCATGAACCTGGGGAGGTGCTGGTGACAACTGACTTATGTCAGAGATGACCAACCACAGTGCTTTAGAAATGACAGAAGCAGATTGAACTGGCACCCAGTTGGCTCTCATGCCCTGGGAGCAATTTGTCTGGCCAGCAGCGAGTAGGCAGAGCACAGCCAGACAAGAGGTCCCAATTGCTCTTATATTAAGAATATCTTCCATTAATGCAGATTTCTAACATAATAACATGCAGATGAAAACCAGTCTCTGGGGAGAAACAGCTTGGCCTGGGTTCAACTCTGCATCCTCTCCAGGTTTAATGACTCCTGTAACAGTGACAGTGAAAGCCCAGTTTTGGCCCTGGCAGCAGTGCTGCTGGGGAAAGACTGAAGGACAAATACATGTGCAAAAGGCAGGCACTGATCCAGAGCAGCAAATGGCCTGCAATGATAGTTCCATAAGAAGGTTTCTCAGAGCTAACTGGGCAGACTGATGAGCTACCTGGGTAGACACCGGTCTAGCAATGGCTCTCTCACTGGGGAGGGCCTCTTGAAGTCTGCTGGATCTCAGTCCCAGAGAAATACACTTAGAGTATGTAAAATGAGCTGCTCTTCTCCTTATCCAGCCAGGTTTGTAAAGGGAGATCTAATCTCTTTAGACTAATTGAGCAAAATCCTCTACCTGTCACAGGCGCAGCAATGCTCTTGCTCCCACACAGGCACCATTGAGCCCTGCCTGCATAGTTCAGAGGCCAGTGAAGCCAGCCTAAACAGCTTCTAGCAGTCTGAGAAACTTTCCCTCCTTCCATTATATTTCTGCCTTGCTCATAGCACCTGGCACTAACACAGCAACAACTGTTTGGCCAAACCTGCCCAAACCTACATGTTTACTGTCTTGCTGGCCTTAGCTCCAGGAAGGATGCTCTGAGGAAGGATGCTGTCTCCACCTTGTAACTCTACTAAGAAGGGAAGAGCAAGCAGCAGGTCAAGTCTAGTAGTGAGGAAAAGAAACATGCTGAAACAGCCTGGTTTTCTCACGCTGTCACCAGTAACAAAAAGAGAGGTGTGGGAAGCTTGCAGCACTTCTGTTAAGTAAGCAGGACAAAGCAGAGCAGATTTCTGTGTGGGAGCCACTCTTCTCTGTTTTGGAAATGTTTTTTAATGTGTCCTGCCTGATCCATGCCCTGATTTTCCTCCTATTGCCTTTCTCCTTACTCTAACTCCCTTTTCCACTTTCCTCCTCCACCACTGGTGAAAGTATTGTGGAATAGGCTGATTTGTGTGGGTCTCTCATGGTTTGTTTTGTCTGAAGTGTCATCCTGCTTTTATCAGTCCATCACAGACATGTGGGCTCTGACTCATCAGCACAGACCCATCAGTCAGCAACAGCACCTTGGGGACTCACACTCAGGTACTGCCAAGGAAGAATGAGCACCAGCTTGGTTAATCAGAATTTCAAAACAAACCATTGGGCAAGAGATGACCGAGACAATATTTTCCGTGCAAGCAATGTTTTCCACCATCAGTTTCTCAGATAAAAAAGCAGGAATTGCTTTCAAACAGATTGTAGGGCACAGGTCAACAAAAATGAGCTGTTTATAATTTCTGCTGTCAAAACAGTGTATCTACGTAGATCTCAAACAGCCTTGTAATCCATGGTTATATCTTCTGTGTTTGTTTTCCAGCTGAGACCTGAAATAGCTTCTTAGATCACACCACAGTGCAGTGCACGTGTTCCAGGTCCTGAGTGCTCTCGTTGGTGATTAAACCTATGTCTCACCAAGCTACCACTCCTCACCAGCCACTGTATTACACAATGGGGTGTTTACAAGCCCAGGGAAGAAAGTCTTCCCCATGGCGACATTCAGTAGCATCTGCCTTTAAAGCATCATTGGTGATACTGGTACTAAGACAAAGATACCTGTGGTAGGTATAATGGGCCCCTATTACTAATCTGCAAAGAAAAAGCATATCTATTTGTAAAATACATCCATGTTTTGGAAAGGCCATTTTACAGGGATAGTTGGCACAGCTCAAATTTCATTTGTCCCAATGAGACCAGGGTGTTGTCTTGGGAGAGGTGGCTATACAAGAAGGACACTAACAGGGATCTTGGGAGATCAGTCTGTAACTGTTCTTTCTGCCACAGACTACCACAGGCATGTCCCTTAATCTCCTTCCCTGAACCTTCCCAGCTCATAAATAAGTATAACAAGAGCATTATCTCCCACTTTCTACTTACCTTGTCTGTGTAGACTGCAGCCAGACTAATGCTATGTGTTTCCTCATGGCAAACACAAAGGAGTGGTGCATTAGTGCCCTAGCAAAGGCTATAATGGAAGCAAATATGAATAACCTTGTGACCTGGGAAACTTGAGATATGCAGGTTTAGGCAGTCAGGCAGGGGATAGCAGTAACCCAGCCTGCAACAGCACTCCTTAAAATGAAGCTTTTATCCACACCCCCAGGTGCCCATGCTGATTCCTGTTTGATCTCATGCAGTTAATTTTCCATTCATCATTTCTTTTCTATCTTGATTGCAACTTAATTTAGGAAACCAAGCTTGATAGAACTGTGAAATATATGAGGGCAACTTCTCTGATTGAATATACTGACTCTGCTGAATTGAAGCAGACTATACCTACATACACCAGACAAATCAATGGCCCCTAACTAACATCAACATGTATTAATTTCTGTACCAGGAATGCTAACAGCAAGTTTCGATGTGGTGAAAAGCAAATATTGATCTGTTTGCTTGAAAGTCAGATTAAGCTATGTCCATAGGCAAATATTCCTGCTAGCAAGTAGAGGAAAGGTTGTTTCCCCTTCCCCCTTCTCAAAGGCAGCCAAATCAAATAAAAACAAAGATCTGTTTGATGCCTAGTGAGTTTTTAATTAAGGAGGAACCAAACCTAAGGGAAACAAAAGCCCTGGGGAGCTGTCAAATGACTTTTGGTAGTTTTTGTGGCAGGGAACCACAAAGGTTCATAAGGACAGCCACCTTAGTGCCTCTGCTCCTTCTGAATGGGGAGAAAGTGCTCCTGAGGGAAATAAGATCAAACCTCTTCATGAGCAGGGGCAAAGACACTCAAAAAAAATCTCTCTGAGCACAAGTATTTCACAGTTTAGTCTTCAGTTTGCACTTCAGCTCTGCTGTTTCAATGGGACCATTCCCAGCACTGACATGTCCACCTCGTCTTCCTGTGATTTCTTACATGGAATGAAGACACAGAGACAGAGGACAAGGAATCTTCACTCAGCATCACCAGCATTTCTGTCTGTGTGGCAGTTTCCTGCCAGCACCCAGAAACTCACCCCAAGGCCACCTCAAATCTATCACAAGATAGGTTGCAGGGGCCTCAAGATGCACCAGGGGAGGCTTAGACTTGTTATTAGGAAAAATTTCTTCATGGAAAGGGTAGTCAAGCACTGGAACAGGCTGTTCAGGGCAGTGGTGGAGTCACCATCCCTGGAGGCATTTAAAAACTGTGTAGATGTGGCATTGAGGGACATGGTTTAGTGGGGGACTTGTCAGTGCTGGTTTAGGGTTGGACTTGGTGGTCTTAGAGGTCTTTTCCAGCCTGAATGGTTCCATGATTCTGTGGTTGCTGCAGGATGGAGGGAGAGCTGTGAGCTGCTGGAAGGCACAGGCAGGCTCCCAGCACATCTCCCCCAGCTGTGACTCATCCCTCGTGTCTGCACAGGGCAAGAGCGGCTCCATAAGAGCCTGACAAGCTCTTGCAGTGCTCCAAGGGTCACTGAAGGGAAAGGCTGCTCAGGAACTCGCCAAACATCAAAACTGGCCAGGGAAAAGCTACCTATTTTTTGTGCTTTGTGTTGATTTTGCACTGCTGTTTCTTTCCAGCCCAGTATAAAGTCCCTTCACTCCTGATGTCACACACCTTTATTTTCACCTCCATTGGACTGGGGAGGTATCAACCTCTTGGCCTCCTGTGAGGTGGTTCCCAACGGCTTCAGGAAAACTCTCCATCATGTCCACATGCCACAGAGAATGTTCTCTCTCCACCTCTGTCCCTCATCACAGCAGCCCAGTGATGGATGGCAGGCACACGTCAAAACCTTCTCAGGCAGGAGTGGGTTACCTGCTAAGGATGATTTCATCCCACTTGACAGGGATAAAAGGCTAAATTAGGATCTAAAAATGAAGTCCCAGGGAATGCAATTAGTTCAAATAGGCTGCTAAATATCTCAGCAGCCTTCAGCTAGCAACAGCAGGTAGCAAACCACTCTTTTGAACATCTTCCATGTGATTAAAACAAACCTCATGCTTTTGCTCTGCTTATTTTCCTTTGCAATGTGGAGGAAATCTACCAAAACTGGAGGCAAATTCGCAGCCTCAGTTTAGTCATACAGAAATTTAAAAAATCAGCTTTATGTCATCTTCTCACTCCAGAACCAAGACACAAGTATAGTCACAGGTTTGCTATTCAGAGCCACCCCAAGGCTGCTCTACAACCACCTGGACTGGTTCCAGAGGGACTGGTTCCCAAGATTAAAAGCTAGTTAAAATGCAAGCAATTACATTTCAATTATTGAGAAAGCATCTGAAGAATGTTTCATCTTCTCATCTCTGAGCAAGGACTTGAGGTGCCTATCAGTGTTCTAGTGAGGATCAGGTTTTACTTTGTGCAGCACCAAGCACACAGATCTCATCTGAGAAAGAAACTATTGGGCATAACCTGAACATCTTTAATCATGTGTTTCCTCTGGTTGCTCCATCTCTGCCTGTAGAGAGAGGCACTTGATATAGGGGTAGACTGGATAAGCAAAGGGTTGTTTCGTTCATCATTACATCAGGAAAGATGACAATTTCTCCTGTGGAGGATGGCTCAATGAGTACTCTTTTTTCCCCTCATCTCCCAGACCACATATTATTTTACAAGCTCACATTATAAAAGGTTAATGGGAGAAGCAAGCACTGACAGTCATTTTCACTCCCTTGGAATGATTCACTGCATTGCTGTATTTTGGTTCAGTGTAAAGTTTCCTGTAACAGCAGTACCTGCACAAACTAACTGCTTTCAAAATCTTATTTTCTTTTTCGTTCTGAGCAAAACTTCTTTTTTTTGTTTTTGACTCTTCTTTGTTTGAACTTTGACTTGAAGAAACAGCAACATCTGGAATTCAGCAAAACACACCATAAAGAGAATAATATGTCCACAGCAGTTTTGCTGGAAAGGACAAACCCATTTATTACTCAAATGAAAAGTTACGATTGCTAAATGTCAGATGAAATTAGGAAAAAAATTGAATCTTCTGTGTATGTCCTTTGTGTCCTTGCCAGCTCAGTGTGTGTGGAAAGCTGTCCCTCTGTTATCACTGCTCTCTCTTTCTGCTTTTTTCTATTGCTGAACGCCTGTGAGGACTTTTCTTCTGCAGACACACCAGGTCAATCTTTTACCTTTACACTGGGGCAGAGCAGCAGTTTTCCACTCAAATATGGAAAATACATCAGAGTGTCTGTGATCAGATCATGCTCTAATCAAGTGACATTCTTCTGGCCCCTTAATCAGACACTTCAGGAAACCCCCAGGGATACTGGGAACAGCTGAGGATGTGCAGCCAGTGGGGTTACGGGGGGATGAGGGCACTGAGCACCTCAGGAAGGGAATGGCAAGTGTCATCTCTCTCTCTCTCTCTTTCCTCCTCCCAGCTGAGCAGCCACAGATGTTCTGTGATGGTGACAGCACAGGGCACCTGAGCCCCAGGCACAGTGCACAGTTACAGACCAGATCCATCTCTCTTTGCTTTGTTTTCCAGTGGGTAGCTCCTGGTTTCTGGTGCAAGCTCACTTTCTTCAGAACACGTGCTGAGGTCATGAAGTGACAGCTCCCATAAATCAGCAGAAGCCAAACACATTAATCCAGGAGCAGGAGGAGGTATTCAGCTAGTTCGGCAATTTTTAGCTTAGAAGACTGGTCCAAGGGTTGAAATGCTGCCAGCCTGGAGAATAAACATCACTCTCTGTTCTTTTTCATTTTGTACCAGGAGGTGTTTGGGGTCTTTGCAGCACAAAATCAAAATTAAGAAGGTGAGAGAGAGATTGGATTTATCTGCACAAGGTTGGGGTGGGGCCCTGCTTCCACCCCTGCTTCTTCCAGACATCTCATATGTGACTTCAGATGTTTCTGATGGCCAGACCCAACAAGAGGCAAGACCTCCTCAGCCCTAGTGACACTGTTGTGTCTGGGGTCAGACAGGTAACTTTTCAGCATGTGACTTGCACTTTAGTTCAAAGCTGGGTATCCCTGTCTCCATTCCAGCTAGATTTTGCACACCATTTAACTGAGAGGACATGTTTTTGGCCCAGACCACACTGCAGGTAGTGCTGCTCTCCTTGAAAGCACCCTGTCTGCACCTTCAGCCCGGGTCTGAGCTACTGGGGTGATGCCCATTGCTTCTGCAGCCTTTTGCATGTCCTTTCACAGCAGTGGTGATGTACAGAATCTCTTATCACTTGTGAAACCAAAAGCTAAACAGATTCCAGCCAAGGTAATGTGTTAGTAAAGCAGCATTTTGGGTAAGCAGCATAATAGTTTATGTAAATAAGTGAGAGGTTTTTCCTGTTTATTCTCCTTCCCCATGAAGAAAGCAGAGGTTGCATCCATGCTAGCAAACTCATCCTGAAGGTCCAGGTTTCCAGGTTTAAGCCCTGAAACTTGATCACAGGTGTTGCTAAATCGGCAGCACTGACGTAGCTCAGTTTAGAGCTGGGCCGCCAGCACGGCCCCTGCAATCCCTGGGAAGAGTTTAGGATTTAACAGGGAGCAGAGCCTGGAGATATGGAGATGCCATTAATGGGCAGAAAACCTGCCTAAGGCTCGGGAACAGCTCCTGGCTGTTTAAATTCCACAGTGAGGATATATCCTAAAAATGTGTGTGTGTGTGTGTGTGTGTGTGTGTGTGTGTGTGTGTGTGTGTGCCCTTTGGATAACTGTGACCTAAGAGCAGCTCTGCAGCAAATTCACATAGGCCTGGGTTAGACTAGGAAAAAAGCAACACCTTAGATTATAGTAAGTAAAATGACATTAAGTATAATGTAACCCTCGCTGAGAGCAGGAACTGCTTAATAGGGTGATTTACACATTGGTTAACCACAACAATCCCATCTCCATGGAGTATGGAATATTGTTTTAGCTACCACAACTACCCACGGCTGTGCTTGTTTAAGATACCACTTCCTGCTACTGGCACTCGTTCAGTCTCAGCAGAGGGTGTGAGGGACCCTCCCTTCTCCGGCCGGGGCCCCATCCCCGGGCCATCCCCACCTGCCACCAGCTCCTGGGAATGAGTGCCTGGGAAAACAACTTGGTTTCCTCTGGCATATTATGTCTCTCATCCCTCCAGCTGCACAGGGCGGGTAGCCAAAAGGGCAGCACGTGTTTTCAGCTGCCTGCCTCCTCAGGGGAGGGCTCTGAGCTGGGCAGAGCCTCCCGGACGGCTCTCACTGAGCCGCCCCTGCCCCTCATGTCCCACAGCACATCAGGACTCTTTCTTTCCCATTCCCCCTCCCATGTGTGTCCTTCTCACCAGCAGCACCCACTCACCATTCCACCACCATTGTGTGACTTCTCTGTCAGCAGCAGCTCTGCCCCATCACTGTGTCCCTGCCACCGATGGGGCAAACCAGGGCACTGGGGCCAAGCTCCAGCCTGGGCTCCCTGGCTGCTGGGGAAGCATACACACCCCAGCCCCCATCTTTTGCTTCTTCTGCTTTGACAGATTTCCAGGACTATTCCTGTTGCAGACCAGGGATGCTCCTGGTTTTTTGGCAGCTTTTCAATCGGAGGAGCTGTTTCACACCCGGCTCGAATGATGGGATATGTGTACAGTACCAGGAAAATGTAAATTTTTTATAAAATCCCTACATAAGAAGACAAGGTTTCACAACAAGAAGCATGGAAATTAGGTGACTGGCTGCTGCCTGCACCCATTCTCTAATTTCAGGAATCCTGTTCCTTGCTAAGAAGAGGGAACACATACTTTACATTTTACTTTAAACTGAAATAGACCCAGGATATAAGTGGGAGCATGGATTGCTCTCAGTGTCCTTCAGAAAACAAATCCATGAGATTCCAGTAAGAAGTGATGAGGCAGTCCTTCAATTTCCAATAATAAATGCACAGTCCATATAAACATATGGTGCTATTGGGACAGAGATGCAGCACATATAAATCTTCAGTGACTGCTTGACTGCACGTCTGGTATGTGCCTTGCATCCACTGACACATCACATCCGGCCAAGGGCCACCATAAATTTTATGAGTTTCACATTCTCTTAATCCTTTTTCTTGCAAGAACCTGGAGGAATGCAGCATTTTCCCCAGTACATGCAGTGTTGCTATTTATAACTCTGGACCTATCAGGATTATTTTTGATTTTTTTTTTCCCCTGAAATCTTAGAATAGTTCAACCGAATGAACAACAAATCATCTTTCTTTTCTTTATTTACTGTGTTTAAGTACCAGGGCTGAGAATGTGGAAACTATCCTAATAATGTGGTATCAGATCATCCTGGATTCTCATAGACAATTTATCTATGACCAGAAGGACAGTAATTCACTATCCACTGTGTGTTCCATAGGGAACCATAAAAAATCTTGCCTCACAGAAATTAATGTCTGTGTTCAGTCACTCTGCATAAATAACAGACCAGATCCTCAATGCCCTAAATTTGCAGAAATTCACCCATCTGCAGAAAGGCACATCTAATCTAATCTGCAAAAAGGCACATGTGCTCTGGGACCAGCAGTGCCACTGTGCCCACAGTGAGACTGGGCAAAGGCAAGTGTCTAGAATTACCCTGTTCTTCCACATTCACACATTTCCATATCATTCACCTGTTACAGCTGTCACTAAACCAGAGAGTGGACTCTTTGCAGAAGGAACCTTTGCTTTATTCCTGTCTTGTGGAGAGCTTGGCACTAGAGGAGCCCATCTCTCCAAGAATGGGCATTGCAATGAGAATAACAGCAGTGGTTTGAGTCCTGGCCTCCCTTCTGCTTGCTTACGTACCCATGCACGTACACACACATACCCAGACTCCCCAGGGCCCATTAGCAGCCTCTCAGGAGGCTGCATTCTGATCTAACTTACCACAATTTTATAATGACTAACAAAATTTACCTTGGTAGAAATTGCTGCTGATTTATACATGTGCCAGAAACAGGCTCTGCACAGGCGTTGCTGGAGTTAGATGTGTGTGATTATCCTTTCCAGGAGATGAAGAACAGAAACAGAAACCCCAAACACAAGCATGAGAGGCACAAGGGGCAGGCACTTCCAGTGGCACATTGTAAGAGGTCCCTGTGCCAGTCTGCCTAGCTCTTCCCATACACTGCTGGATGCTGGTCACACTCCTGCCTCTCCTGTTCCTGCGAGGAGGCCAGGGTGTGCACAGACCTGCCACCCTCCTTTGCCATTTATTTCACTTCCAAGGCAGAAGGGGTTTTTCACATCAGGGATTTTTTGCAGCTGTAGGGATATTTTTCCCTCAGTGACACACTGATTTGCTCCTGCCCAGAAGAAATAAGGACCAGGTTTGCCACAGGTTTCCCTGGGGCAGAAGGGTGTAAACCAGAAGGGTGGCAAAAGCTAATGGCTTAAGGAAAATAAGGGCAAAGGCTACATCTCAGTGGCACGTACCAGGCCAGCAAGATGAGACCCTCCCAGGCTGTCTGCCTGGTTTTCAGGAAAAGTGGAGGCACTGGAAATTGAAATTGGGCTATCTGAATGAGGAGGTAGAGCCTCTGGCCATAGCCTTGAGGTATCCTGTGGAGGAAGAGCAAAGATTTCCTACAGTGTGATCCTTCACTCCAGGCGCTTCCCAGCAGAGAGATCGCACAGCTTCCTCCCCCAGGGCAGAGTGAAAGGCTCCAGCCATGCCAAGATGCCATAGGTGACTTCACATGTCATGAATGTGTCACGAGGTCTCATGGAGGCTGTCACACCCCAACCACTCCCACCCTCCCCCCTGCCAGACACAGACCCCACTGCAGCCACTGTGAGGGAGCAAGGTGAGGAGCACCAGTGAGCCCAGGCTCCCCCAGCACCTCTCCAGATCCTCACCCAGAGCAGAAAAGTCCCAGCTCAGTGCATGAGAACCAGGCAGCCACAGCCTGAGGGTCCCCTCTTGCTGGCCTGTTATGTGTCACTGAGGAGCAGCTCCCCACTCACCCCATCACATCTCAGGAGAAATTCTACCATTAGTGACTAATTAGTAGCAGATGGGGTTTACTCCAGTCAAACTGAGGAATCCCAGCAGACAAGTTCCCAGTGCTGTAAGAGTAGGTCAGCTATACAGGGGAATATGCAAAATTTCTGGTTGGGAAAGGGAGGTTGAGAAGAAAGAAGATCACTTACTGCAGCATCAGAGCATAAAACGGGATGTTTCTTCTTCCTTTTTCTTGTGTATGAAAAGTTTTTGATGCATTTATCTGTCGGAATATAACTCTGCTTGAATGCTTTCTGCTTTGTCTGTTTCCCAGTCTAGGTGGAACAAATTAATTTTAAAAGTCCACAAAGAACCTTTATCAGCTAAAACATCCTCAGTGTTCTGAGATAAAGATTTATTCCAGCAGTTTCAAAACCGTCTTGCTGCCCCTCCCCAGCATGAGGGTTTGTGAACTCTAAGATTTGGTCATAAATTGTGCAAGTGCTCCCAGCATTTTTAATTAATGTAAAATTTGCATTTTAATTAAGGGGGTGATGGAGCCTTCCAGCAACAGAAACAATTACATCCCGACCTGATGAAATAGCAGCAGGATTGATGCAGTGAGCATGTTTAGATTGGTTTTGATGGATTCAGCTGTGGTGTCCCAGCTCTGCCCACACTGAATGAGCAGAGGTGCAGCATCCTGGAGCAAACACCAGGAGAAAGCTCCTAGGGGTCCTGCTGATCCGGGCAGCTCACACCAGGTGTCAACAGATTCACCCACCTCTTGGGGTTTGCTCAAGGAGCAGAGAGGGCAATGAGAAAGGAACTGAGGTATCTTTCCTTCTTTGTTCCCTGCTCTGGGTCTGGATGCTCTCAGGGAAAATACAGGGGTGACCTTTCCCTAACACTGGGAATGTGAGAGAAGATATTCTGCACTGTTTTGTGCTTTTCCAGATTTTCTGCCCTAAGCAGGGTCAAATGGCAATTTGGCTCAGTTTCTCAGTTCAAATCAGCATGAGATACAGAAATTTATTTTCACCACTTCTACAAACCCTTCATCCTGTAAGGAAATTTTCCTTTTTACCAAGTGGTGATGATCTGCATAGCTGTGTTTCAATTTTCAGGTCCTGCTTGAAAATCTCCATTGCTTGGCAGTGCACCAAGAGGACAATTGGAGTGTTTTTTGTCTCAGGGATCTTGTCTCAGCATGCATTCCTCAGTTCAGGGCCAAGGCACTAGAAAATGTTTTGCATCCAGGAATTATTTATAAAGCAAAGAGGAAGTTTAAGATGACAGGAAACATTAAGACTTTCCAGCCTGTTGAACAGAGGGAAACATAATATGGTTTCCTAGCAGGTCTTGCTGGTTCACAAGGTATTTTATACATTTCCTCTCTCCGGATGCTATACAGTAACAAATGAGTGGCCTGGAAGTGTTTTATTTTCTTGAGGTTTTTCCATTTACACAGGGATAAATAAAATCCCAGTAAAGCTGAGAATTCATTTCAGATCATCTCAGTGCAAATCCAGTCTTATTTTTTTTGACCATTGTTCTCCCCAGCACATCGACCCAAATGAGAGCATGAGCTGTACTTATGCCCAAGCCCTTAGGAACTATAGAGCAGATGTGGTGTCACAAGTGGATCAGTATACCTGACTGCCTCTATCTTATTATGAAGTCAAACACAGGGAACAGGATCTCCCCAAGTACTGATTTATCTCCTGACCATTGACTACCAGAACAGAAGGGGACAGAACTAGCAAGGGCAGTGAAAGCAGGACATTTTATCTGCACATCACAGCAAGAAAGCTTTTTGGTAAATCTCCTAAAATGATATCAGAGTGAGGCTTATAGTGTAACTTCTAGAAGCAAGAGAATCAGGCAGATTTAGCCAACCACAGTAATGGAGTTTTCCTAGACCAGCCTTTGAGAAGACCTTTAGCTCCTGGCTGTACTGCATTTGCTAAAAACTCAGCTCCTCTTAGTCTAAATAACAGCTCTCCCCACCCTCATTTCTGTGGTCTTGACCTTGTGTGCAGCCTGTGTGGTCATGCTGGTATTATCTGATTCATTCCTCTGTGCTTTCACTGCCTTGTCTGCTCACTCACCCCTTGTTTTTCCACTGTTGGGCTAGAGGTGCATGACTTTTTGTTGTTATTGTGCTGTCAAATGCCATTTTGAGCAAACCTGCCTGCCACATATAATCTGTACCTCACAAATCCTTCCTAAACAGGGATTTGCACAGCAAGTAAGAGCATGTAAGGAAGGTAGCACGGATGCATGCAGACAAAGAGCACCCCTGAACTGCAGCCAGGTCATTACAGAAAGGGAGGCAGCTGGCTTGGGGGTCTATATTATGCTTAAGTCTCATATTAGGTGCTCGAGTGTCAATTCTTTATTCTGGGATCTGTATCTAGAGCATCCTTGGTCTGTACTTGGTGCTCACTTTTCCATTCTTCTTGTTCTATTCATGTGGGCAAAGAACATTTTGCCACTTTATATCTGTCAAACTCATTTCTCCACTCAGCAGTTTCCATTTTACATCTCCTCTTCCCTGCCTCTGACACAGCTATATCTATTTGTCATCCTCTATTTTCTTTTTTCTGCTGAACCTCATTAGCTGTCTGCTTACCCTAGCATTGCCCTTGCCTGTGTATTTTCTTCTTTGGAATACCATTTCTGGACAATTTTTGTAGCTGTGCCTTAAAGAAATCCATCTTTTCCACTCTCCAGGCTCTGAGCTCCCCCGACCAAGAGACTTTGTTAGTCACCTTAATTCTTCAAAATCCACCCCTTTGAATACTGGCAGTCCTGGCAAAGGATATATTTATGTTTATTCTTCATGCAGCATAAATTAGGCCCACCCACAGTCACTCAAGCTGAGGCCATTTCCTAAAGCTACTTTTTTCTCAGCTACAGCATGACCAATATTAGATACTGAAAATCAGAGGAGTCAGTGTCTCCAGTCTGGTCATTACTCAATTAAATTCAAAACAGACACCAAGAAATAGTGGAGCTTCTTAAGCCCTAACGTAGTCCCTGTAGTTGACATAAATAAAATAAAATAAAATAAAATAAAATAAAATAAAATAAAATAAAATAAAATAAAATAAAATAAAATAAAATAAAATAAAATAAAATAAAATAATAAAAAATAAGGGAAAAATTCCTGCCTGCCTTCCTGAGAAGCAGCAGATGCTCTGAAGCATGAAAGCAAATTCTTCAGTCTAACTTGCAGATTTATAAATTTCAGTGAGTTTATTATATTATTAGCTACTTGACCCTGTTACCCCCCATTTGCCTCAAATGCCAGGTGCCTCTACAGTAGAGGAATTCTTTTAATCTCAAAACTAATAAAGCAATGGGGTCCTTGAACTTATTCTGTCCTCATGGGCAGTAGAAAAAAACCACAAGACAATTCATTACTGCACATTTCTTGGCATTAAGGGGTTCTTTGAAATTTTCTACAGATTT
This sequence comes from Trochalopteron elliotii, assembly GCA_024734555.1. Taxonomy (NCBI): domain Eukaryota; kingdom Metazoa; phylum Chordata; class Aves; order Passeriformes; family Leiothrichidae; genus Trochalopteron; species Trochalopteron elliotii. Next base: position 2,293,331 of record JANPWX010000085.1, on the reverse strand, counting down.
TTCAGTTTGGCAGTGTACAGGAACTTATTTCTTACAATAAACAATTATTGAATGTGAAAATAACTGATTTCTGCAAAGACTTGGTCATTGTTTTCCAGCTTTGTGCTTGAGGATTTGAAGAAACATTTAAGGTGATGGACACTCACAAAATGATAATTAAAGACTCACTAAGAAAAATGTGTATAAGGTATAATTTTAAAATTATCTGCTTTCCTGAAGAGTCAAGGGAGGGCAGTTTTTGTGAAATGTTATAAATATGTTTGCCTCTCACATATAAAACCCAACCTTGAAAAAGACAGGCCATAATTGCCACTAGTGCAAAAGATAATATGATCTACTTATCATGCATATAGCGTGTTTGTTTGGCTTACAAAAAATGTGATACATTTAGAGGAGCAACTCTACTCAGGGACTGAAAGTTGGCTTTCAATCTGTGTACCCCCACTAACAATAAAACTTCTCAGGAATAACCTCTTCTCTAATTTAATGTTATATTGCTCTATGTACACAGATTTGGAATTCACCATTAGCCCTCATGAGAAGAATGGCTATTTTAAATCAAAAGTAAGGAAAAGTCACCATCCAATCTTGTTACCTGATTAAAAGGGGAAAACAGAGACATAAGACATTTTGTGAAACAGTAGATTTGCCCCTTAATATGAAGTTTCAGTCATTTCAGTGCATTCATCATAAGATACATGAGATAACATTGATCTGTTTGAATCTTATCTGTTTTTTCCAGTTGTAGACATATTTATCTTGCTGTCATATGTACAAATCTTTTTCCTTCCTGGTGGGACATAGTGCTACAGAAAAATGCCCAGGTTCAAAACTTTTGGCATTTCTGGGGGACTCTTACTACTGCCTTTTGACATTTCTCTCTCAAAATCTCATTAATGCAGAGCCTACAGCTCAGCTTCTTCTCAGTAAATAACCCTTGGCTGGAAAGGACTGTCTTTCTCACTTGCATACAGGCCAGACCAGCAGCCTGTGTAACCTCTCTGACCACCCTGCTCCAGGGCTCCACTGTCCTTACGGTAGAAACCTCTTCCCCATGTGTTAGAACCTCTCAGGAACATTTTGTGACCACTGTCTCTCTTCTTGCTGCTGCATACCCCCAAAAAGAAGATAGCTCTGCCTCCTACAGCAGACACTGGCAGGTTGCTGTCAGGCTTCCCAAAAAAGTGGATTTTCCCCCAGACTGAAAACCCCCACACCCCTTAGTGTCTCACAGGGCAAGTTCTCTGGCCATGGTCCCACACTGATGGCACTGGGGACACTTAGATAAAAAATGCTCCATGGCCATGCTCCTAAAGAATCTTCCAGAAAGCTTCAAATCCCAAATCTGCTTAAAATGAAGAATTGTTTAAATGCAGGACCCTGAAATATTTATTTCACATAAATCACATAGTATTCAGATTACATGGCAGCATATGCAGGCTATTTTTGTGGATAGGTGTCAATAATGGTTAAGAAGAAAAGCTGACATATCCCACTGCAAAATATGTTTGAGCAGGAAAAATTAGGTTTTCTAGGCTTATATGTATTTCTGAAAAACAAAAAAATGTTTGCTTCAAAATTAAAAACTGGAATTAAAAATAATTGCAAACAAATATTGTAACTCAAATTTGCAGCTGCAAAAAGCAAGTCAGTTTTCAGTTATCATTAATGTAGGAGAGTTTTTCCCCCCACTAACAGGCAAACAACTTCCTTGGGGAAAAAATTCTAATGCATTTTTGTGAATAATATTCATGGCAAAAAGGTGGGGGTTATTTCTAGCTAGCTTGTACAGAAGACATGATCACTCCCACTGCATGTCATAAATTTGCACAGTGGAGCACTCTTGGCAGTCTTCTGATGGGACCATTTTTTAAACTATAATAAGTAGATCTCCTCAGCCTCTCCTCCAGTCTTGTCATAAATCTATCACACCAGCCCCTGGCTTTCCATTTCAGCCCCCACACACCTGCCTCATCCCCTTATACTTTCTCTAACAGACTTTATTTGTGCATAGCAGCTTCTCTCTCGAGGATCTCACAGCTTGGGTGTGCAGCACCATCCCAGCCTGCCCCTCAGTGCTGCTGTTCAGCTCAGCTTCACATGCAGCAGGGTAAGTGCCAGTGAGGTTGTGCTGGCCGAAAGTTGTGAGAAGCAGCACAAATTGACAACAAAAGCTCTTCTTCAGGTGAGGTCCCCATGGCAAGGAAGTTGTCCTGAAAAAAGGAGCAGAGGCTATTAAAGAAGCTGGGGTTCCTCAACCTTGCCCAGGACAGGAATCCTGAGCAAGACCAAGATCATAACCTTGTACAGATCTGACAAGAGTTTCAGCACTTTCTTTCCATATTTGAACTGGAGGCTGCAACCCTTTCACTGCCATGCTCCTTTTGGCTCAAAACAGAGCCCACCCTCCAGTTCTTCCTCCAAATTCGCCTTCCAAACTTCTTACAATATTATCTGTTCCTGTTTCTGAATCTGGACACACCATACTAGAGGCACAATAAATTATGTTGCTCTCATGTTGAGGTGCCCAAACTGAACTGACAATCTTTAGAGTAGAATCATGGCCTTGTGGCTATTTTAATCACCATACCTTCTTTGGGGCATGGCCAAAGCTCCTGCCATCAGAAGTCACATTCAGAAATGTTTCATTTTTTGCAGGTCTCTCTCACACCTCCAGCACAGCTGACACCACAGTCCTGTGTAAACTCCTGCCTCCCCAGCCTTGTCACATCCCAGCCTTCCTGGCTCCCACAGCCACAGCCTTTGTGCTGTTCCATTGCAGAGCCCAGCTTTGCCACAACTGCACCCCCACCTCCCACAAATTTTCTGCAGTAGATTCAAGATCTGAGGAGTTTCAGCACCTACTGCCTGACCTCCCCATGCCCCAGCTTAGCCAATTCTCTGCAGTGCCACGTCTGCTGGGCCCCAGGAGCTGCAGCACTGCAGAGTCTCCAAACCATGTCCCATGCATGGCCAAACTCCACTGGCAGATCCATAAGGGCAGTTCTGTGTCACTGTGATCTCTCTGTGCTCACAATCCATGTGCCAACTGCAGCCCTTTGGCACAACCAAGCAGCCACCATTATTCACCTGAACCCAGAAACCAAAGGAACTTGGCAGAAAACTCATCCTCTCCCTGGGGACCATGCATTGGAGGCTTCCAGTGAGAGCTTCAGGATGAGAGTGAGCAATATGCAGCAGACTCCTGCCTCTTGCCACTGCCTTTACCCAGGCCCGTCACCCAGCATCCTCAAGACTCTTTGTCAATGATCCCAGAGAAGGCACCTCAGCTGGTCATGAGCCCAGTGTACTGACCCTGTGGCAGAAAATGAACAAGAAACCCAACTCTTGACAACCCCATGAGTTCCTTCTGAGCCCTTTGTGGGAGTCATTCCTCTAGACTGCAACAGTAGCATCTCCTCTGCCCTGACTCAGGCTCCCACAGCATCACAGATGAATCACATCCTCAAACAGCCTCTCTCTGTTCCCTTTACTGGGAGTCCCAGACAGCTGGCTCTAACACAGGCTAAAGCTCTGCAGATGTCCATGCCCAGACATTTGGCTTCCCTGCTCTGGGCCAGCTGCTGGTGAGAAGCAGATCCCTGTTCCTTTCCGCCCCTTCAGCATTTCTAGAGCCGCCTGAAGGAGAGCACTGAAGATTTTCTCCTGAAAGGGGGCATCCAGGACTGGGCTCCAGCTCTGTGCTAAGTACTCCACAGCTGCTTTTCCCTTGCTTCTTCTGCTTCTGCACCACAGTGGGACTAGTAGCAGTGACAGTGCTCTGAATGGGAGGCTTGGAGTAAATACCCTGTTCAGAAAAGTCGAAAGGCCGTCTAAATTACCAAGTACTTTTTTAGCACTCTGTAGCCTTGGGATTGGGAGAGGAGATGAGGAAGATACTTTTGAGTCACTCTCCTCATTTTCCAGCTCCCTACATTGTTCATGAGACCCAGCTGAATCCTAAGCTTCAGATTTTCACCAGGAAAAATTAGGATTTTTTAATACCAGCATTTTCCATGCAATTTGGTAAATACTTCACTTTTAAAATAAAGTTGGGGTCACCTGCTGCGTCCTGCAGGTGGCCATAGCTCAGCACTTTGATTTCTGTGTGGTACCTTGTCGACAGCCATGGGGCTGGTCTCCCCTGATCCCTTCACGTGTCATCCCATTTGAATCCATGTCCTCTAGGAATGTGTTTCTCATATTACAGTGGCTTGGCCTCTGAGCGTTTATTTGAACAGACAGCTACAGCTGGGGATTTTTGTCTCTGCACAGACTTTGAACAGCTGCTTGCAGTTCCACCCAGCCCAGCTCCCACCCTCTGGTGGGAAGCACGTCAGGCTGAGAGGAACAAAATAGCAGCAATCCTCAGGGTGTCATGGATCTGCAGTGGGAGCAGGACACAGCAGGACCAGGCCGAGCAAGGTCAGCAGAGAACCAGCTGATGAATTGTACAGGCCAAATGTGGAGCTCCCTGAATGTCATCGATGAAAAATGGGGGCTTTTTATAACACAAATGGAAGATGACCCTGGCTGGGGAAGGGCTGATGGCATGAGAAGCAGTTTAGTGCACCATGGCTGCTCTTCTCATCTGTGTGTGTCAGGCCCAGGGGAGCGTCACTGAGGTGGATGTGCTCTTATTACCCAGAAATGTTCATGGCATTTGTAAATGGGCATTGAGCACAGATGATGGCATCAGTATAAGAAATTTTTACCACTTGGAACTAAAGAGTCCCAGGAGACTCTGCAAATACAAACTGTGCTCTTCCAAGGATGTGGCTTATTACTGGCTTAACTCCAGTGGCTGAGTTGCCAATAAACAGTCCTGTTCTTCCTCTGTCCCATCCCTGCAGTCTTCTTCTCCCTCCTCATCAGCTTTGCAGAGTGAAACTGGAAGTTTTGTGGAATGGCTTTTCTGATCTGGATGGAAAATAGGTTTAGTTCAGGTTTTAGGGGTTTTTGGCTGGGCTGATTTTCAACCCTGATCACTGACCTGACCTGATATACTGAGCGGGCACACGGGCACTGAGCTGATCCAAGGAATGGAGTTTAAAACACATGGAAAGAGAATATGTGTGTGCAAACAAGGTCAAGGAGCAGACAAGATCTAATGGTTACAACCTGGCACAGCTGCATTTTCTATGCAGTGCCTCACAGTGTGGCAGTTTGCTGATGGTGCTGCTCCAGCAGAGGTTCATGACTCTGCAGGAGAAAACTTTCTCTCGGAGAACCATCTTGCAGGCAAGCCTGAGCCTGGACTTTGTTCTTCCTCTGGAGAAATGTAAAATCTGACTTGCTCTGAAAGGAGTGAGAAGATCACCTGGGTTTCTTGCAAACATGATCCCAGACACATCAAGATTTTTCCTCTCTGTCCAAAAACCAGTAGAAGAAATTCAAAACGTCTCTGTGGTTTAAGCAGAAGGCTGCGCTAACACATCTTCAGAGTGAGCTGTTGTTCAGATCTCTCCTTATCATGGAAAAAAATCAACAATGGTTTTCTCTCCTCTCCCACCTGCCCAACAGGTCTTCAAGGAGACACACACCCAGTATCAAAATTTTGTGTTGCAAAGAGCATGGTGATTTGAATAATCCTGAAATTTCATGTCTTCACAAAAGTAATGTTCTCTCAAAACTACTGCTTTGTTAGGATGTAATTTTTAAGTTTTAAACTGTAATATCCAACAGTGCAGTGAAAAACAAATCAAAAATCCCACTTCAAAAAAAAAAAAGATGCTTTATTTTGAAATTATGTTGAAGCCAGACACATTTACATAATGTGAATCTTCTCTTTTGAAGTAAAATTTCAGGCTAAATCAACATGGCTTTACAGTGTATTTTCATAGCAAGTGACTCCTTACAAACGCAAAATAATTTCTCAGCAAGTTACACACCAAAACTCAGGAATGTGGGAAATCCAGATCAGGAGCAAGCTGAGAGTGTGCCTACTTGGGTTCTTGTTAATTAAGATGGATTAAGTCTTTGCTGTGGACTGGAGATTTCTCAAAGGTGGGGCAGCAAGGTATTGTCTCTGGTGAGATTAGGAAATCTCTATTTTTGTTTCTACTTCTAATACCCCAGACAATATAAATGTGCAGAATGTGATCTAGCAAAAGCTTTCAGTCTCAGTAGAGGCTTTGCATTCCAGCTGTCAGATTTTCACTTGTTTACCTTGGAGCCTGGCTTCAAGGGATATGATAGAAGAGATAATTGGAGTGGAGTGGCTGCCAGCAAGAGGAAAAAAATGTTTCAATAAAAAGTATTTTATTCTGCTATGGATACTTATATGAACAAATGGCACCCTTGGGTACAAACCAGAAATAATCCCAAGCATTTCTCTCCCTCCCTCTCTCCCCATACCTCCCCTGCAGCAGGTTTCATGCCACACACAACATCTCTGCACGCAGATTTCTATCGGTGTTTCACTGCAATGGGCCCCAGGAGCTTTCAGAGCCAGGATTGCTGTGCTGTTCCAAAGGCACTGTGGAACAGGGAGTTCAGGAGCTGAAACTGAGCAGGGACTGGGGATGTCCCTCTCACAGGCACCTGCCTCCCCTCCTTGTTTTCCCTGGTCACTGCTGTTGCATCCTTGCCCCAGGGAAAGGCTGAGCCCTAGGGCTGCCCCATCTTGCTGATGTACCTGACACCAGCCCCCAGCCCTTGCTCACCCCCTGGATCTGGAGGGTTTGCTTCTGTGATTTGTCCAGTGCAGAGATAAGAATAAACCCTGAAACTCTAACAGGACCTCACACTTGGAACTCTGTTCCCCTCCCTGTGGTAACCCAAATCTGGCTTTAACAAGAGACAAAAGGTTTTCAGGTTGTCCAGGCCCAACCTTTGAAAACATGTTCAAAATTGTAACCTTCTTATTTATTAATAGCACCTCTCTAAATAAAACCTTCTGGAGGAAGTACTGTGTTTATGTGTTGACCCTGTTGTCAGAAACCCAAAGTCTGAATGCAACAGCAGAAACTCACAGGAGAAATATCTCAAAGCTATGGCTCATACTGAATTTTTCTGCTCAGCCCTGCCTCCCTGTGCCCCCTTGGCAGCTAAGTCTGTAAATTGGATAAACTACTTCAAATGGCCCTTCAAATCAACTAACTAACTCTCTGGCAAGTCATTAAATTAGCAAGGCAGATGAGAAATCCCTGTCACTGTACATTTCCATTATCACCTCCTAAGGGAACTTGAATTCCAGTGAAGATGTGGCCAGTTAAACCAGCAACTGAAAGCCCATGTGGGCATCTTGTATATCACAGCCATGATGGGAACTGAGAGTTGTGAGCAGCACCCCCAGCCAAGCTGGTTGTGTCATCTCCAGCTGGGAGCTGCAGCCTCTGTGCCAGATGAGCTACTGGAGTGTGGCTCCATGCCCAGTCCTGGACTGCAGGATGAAGAATGTCCCTGGGGCTAAAGCTGTGCACATGGTAGGACGAGCTCCTGGCTTGGGGAGTGACATTGCACAATCTTCCCACACCCCAACAGCATCTTGGAGCTGGTAATGGCTCTCCTGCACTGCAGGGGGTGATGGGTCAGTCAGCTATGGCCAGAAAGGGGATTCCTTTTCAGTCTGCTCAGCTCCCTCACCTCCTCCCTGCAGGAGCACCAAGGCCAGCACAGGCAGCCCTGGTTTAGAAAGGTTTAAGATGCTGTGCCCTTTGCCATCACAATTCCTATGGTGTAAATTTAGAGTCTGATCTGTCCTCCCTGGTCAAGTCCTGCATGGGCCAGGAAGTCTGCCCTTCATGACTTTGTGGGAAGCCAGAACACACCACTTCTGCCTGAATCTTCATCTTCATTTTTGTGCTTTCTTGTTCTAAAACACTGCATTTTACTTTACAAAGACAATGTTAAACCTTTTAGGTTTCTCATTTGAACATGACTTTGTATGTCAGTGTCTTCACTGATAAATTCATGTATGAATTTCCAGCTCTTTTACAGCAATCCTTCTTACCTTGTCCTAACAGGAGGAGTGATTAATGACACCAATATGATTATGTCCTTCTTAAGTGATAAATGACTTTTACATCAAGTATGCAAAGATTTGGGGAATGCACAGGCCAGTGTCCTACTGCACAGTGCAAAACAATGACAAAAATGGACTAAGGCTCCTCTTTTTCACTAACTATCCAAGTCAGCAAAGTTTCCTTAATTAGACTGGTTTGATGTTTATTTCTTAGCAGAAGGAAGTTTAAAAAATGAAGCCCCTGAACACCAATGGTGATTATAAAATTTGTTTTTCTTAATGTTGTTGTTATTTTCCGGCCACATTTTTTACTGCTGAACACTTCCTGTGCAGGATTTCCACCAGACTTCTTACGTGTGCTTACCCCAACGTGCAGCTATGTTCATCCTTCACTGAAGAGAGATCCTCTCACACAGAGACAATCTGTTTTTTTAAATGCATATGGTGCTGTAGCAAAAACACATCTGGATGATCTTGAGGGAGCTATTCATCAAAGGCCTAAATATTTCAGAAATATTGTAAATTCCTTTTTATTTCAGATTTTAATATTCAATGGGCAAGATCTGCTGCCAGTGACATGTGCATAAATGCTGAATTGACCCCTCAGTTCTGCTTTGATTTCACTGATTCACTGGAACATGGTGTTTGTGTACACAGTGGAAAAGAGTGTCAAAGTGCTTTGATTTATGCCAGATTTTTACTGCTCTCATCAATGCCATGCTGTGGCTTACCCTCTGGAATGACTGGCAGCTGATGGTGCTATGGGCTCCTTTGGAAGGATCTTAATGTCTCACCATGGGTTCTCCCAGGCCTGGGAAGGGGCAGTTGGCTTTCTTAGATCCCAGCCCAAACTGTAAGAACTACCACAGAGTCTCCTCTTTGCTCTTTTGGGGCCATGATTTGGGATATGAGGCTTGAAAGAATGAGATATTTCTCAAAATTCCTTCAAAGTCAAGCCCAGTGTGAGGCACTCCCAGAAAGCATTTCAAATAAGTGAAGCATGAGATTTAAGTGTGCCAAAATAGCCCTTCTCCAGGAACTACAACAAAAAAATAAGTCCCACAGCTGGCTGGTCCCAAGCAGACCCAACAGGAAAGGCATGAAAATGCAGAGTCCCTGGTGGCACCTGAAGGGACTTGCCAGGGTGCTCCCTGCATCAGGCTGGTTCCTGAGGTACAAAGAGCCTGTCAGCTCACTGCTACTCAGAAATCCAAAATGGGAAACCCCAAACAAGCACAAAGCAGCAAAGCAGTGAAGAAGAAAGCTCATTCCTGCTTTATCCAAACAGAGCCAGTTGTTGGTGAGCCCAAAGGGACAACAGAAATGTCACCAAGGTTGGGATATTAATTTGTCAGCTCAGATTATCTGTGCATAAATCTCGTGAAGCAGGGGGCATTCCTGCATGCTGTTGGGGGGCTGCTTGGCCTGTTCAGCCACCAAAGTGCCTGCCAGGGTTTCTGAACACACTTTCCTTCAGCAAAATGACTCTGCTCATCCTGAGGCTGAGCCCCAAGCCTGGCATGGTGCTGTGCCAGTCAGGCACCCTGACCCCTCATGGGGGTGATAACAAAAGCCACCCTCTCTTAGGGGAGAAAGATGAAACCACAAGTTCAGAAGGATCTAAGGGCTTGAGTAGGGAGGGTCAAGCCTTTTTAAGTGATCAGATTAGACAAAAGCAATATTAATAAAAGGCCAGATATTGGTAGATTTAAAGCCACTGTGTTGATTTGAATGGGTGCAAGGGAGAACGCTGCAACAGCAGGGTTTGAGGGGACACTCCAGGCTTAGACCCTGATACTTAAGGCTTTCAGGTCTTCTTTAGGCAAGGATGGGAGGCTGGACCACATTCTCTCCATGGGTCCTTTCCAATCTGAATTATTCCCTGGGTCCGTGAACATGTTCTAAATGTGCAGAAGAACTTCCTAAAGTTTCTAAAGATTCTTGAGAAACTGATGGTTAGGAAACACGTTTACTGTGTTTTCTGGTGAGTGTCCTTTGCTGAGACTGAAAATATCTCAGTTCAGTTGCTGACACTGCCTCAGACTTTCTGGGTGATCCTGAAAATAAAAACAGTTGGACTAAGTGTCCCAGAAACACAGCATCCTTTCTTTGCCAGGAGCCAAAACAGGTGCTGGGTAAACTGCTGAACCACTAATCCCTATGCTGCACTTTTAGTGCCCAAATGTTCAGGGATGAAAGCAACCCTCTCTTCCTTCTGCTCTTTGCCTGTCTCTGGAGCAGAGCCCTGTTTTTTCTCTGTGTTTTTAAGTGATCCAGCACAAGAAGACCCAAGTCTCACCAAGCCCTTGTTGCAGTCAGCTGCAAACTCCTCTCTCCTCTGATTGCCCACAGCCACAGCACCATGAAAACATTGCCTTCTGTCACTTAATCTGTCACTGAAGAGCAAGCCCTGGAGGATAAATTCAAAGACTGCTTGCTCTTTTTTTTTATTTTTATACAATTCAGAAACATGTTTCCACTTTGGTTTTGAAGATGGTTGTACAAAGAGAGCTAGCACACAAGTCAGACAGCAGTTTCCTCTTTGCAGGTGCATAATGTCAATCACACCCTCCTGCCTGAGCTTTGTCCTCCTGCCTGGCCTACTGACAGTGTAGGATGTACTGAGGATGGGAAAAGGATGGGACAGGAGATAATAAATTCTCTGGCACAACTCAACTGCCCTCACTCAGCACAGAGTGCCTGTGCCAGGCAAAGTGCAAAACTCTTCTTCCACCAGAGCCTGCAGAGATGGGAGTTAGTTTGTTGTGATTTAGAAAATCCAAAGGTTTGTGCCAAACCCTAAACCCAACACTTGTGTTGTCACTGATACCATTGCAGGAGTGAGCCAGAGGCATCAAGCAGTAAATTCAAGAGAATTAAAACCATCTGCTGCCCAGGACTGCCAGCCTGCATCTCCCTGCAGAGTCTTTTGATGCAAGCAGTTTCAATATCCAAGTTAAATTTCCTTGAAAGCCACCTAAACCCAGCCAGAAATGCTGTCCCTCTTGCACACAGCAGGAGATAAAAGCCAAGCAGATCAACAATTTTACTGGAAATTCTAGATCTTTCTAGGACACTTCTAGAAAGTCTTGAGTTGGAAGGGACTTTAAAGGTCATTTAGCAAACCCTTGCCAGGAGCAGGGACATCAGCCACTAGATCAGGTTGCTCAGGGCCCAATCCATCCTGGCCCTCTAAGATCTTTGCAGAGTAGTCAGAGTAGTCAGTTCACAATCAGTGAATGCAGACATAGGTATATACACACACCTTTTGGCTGGATTGGAGTTCTCACATTGGCTGAACACTTGTCCTAAGGAGCCTCCCATGTAAACAGGCATCCATGTGAGTCTAATTTTCACAGCCCTGTGAGTAATGCTCTGGATTCAGCATCTGGGATTCCAAAAGCAGACAAAATGTGACCAGAGACAGTGATAGCACAGTTCCTTACAAAGGGATGGGAAAGAGGCCTGGTTTATTATTTATAATCTAGAGGCAAATACCGTCAAGGGGGCAATAAGATCATTTTTCAGTGGACTGCATAAAGCTGAAAGAAGTATCCTCTCAGTCTCTTTAAATTCCTGTGAGCTGAAAGTGCTCCCATCTCAGCAGCAGTTTTCTCCAGAAGCCAGCTCTCAGTGCTTTTTGCCAATAGCAGCTATAATTACATTAAAAGGATGATTTGCAGAAGCAGAAGGAGGAGAACATGTGCAGAACAATGTTACACAACATTGTAAGGAGTTTGCACACTTCTGTTGTTCCAGAAAACCACTTACAATGACACACATAATCACTTTTTCTCTCTGTATTTTGGAGATAAGACAATTTTGAATTCTTTTGTGTTATTATCTGATAGATGCAGAACTTTGACTCATTGCAGCCATTCAAGGGGAGCTCGATGACCCCAAAACAATTCTCTGCTATGAATGGTCTTTGTGATGACATAAAAACAATGGCACAGGATGTCACACATCCTTTCCTGAGCTTCAGAGAGGGATCCTCAAATACAAGAACTTAAAAATGAAACAACATTTCTTTGAAATGGAAGTGATTGTAGTGTGTGCTGCCACTTCTCTTGGTGTTCATGTAAGCACATTTGCCTCCAAATGCTGTCCTTTCTCGTCAAGCCTTACCTGTAATTAGAATTCTACCTTTAAATCTTAAGTGCAATTTGTAGGCTTAATAGGGCATCCAGCAGCAATAATGGCAGTAATTACAAACGTATTTGGTGTTCAGAACTAAAGAAAAATACACTAAAGATGAAAAATGTGATCACTCAAGAATTCTTTTGAAACAACACAGGCAGAAATGGGCACGTTTGCATGGCTATAAATATCAGCAGCATGGAGCTTACATTATTTAGGGCACGTGTGTGATGAGGGCTCTTCTGAAAGACTCTGGGCAGCAATAAAGCTCGAGAGCACAAGCGACCTGGGAAATATCAAAATATTATAATCTGCTTTGGAGACACACTGCTTTTCTTTATGGCTTGCAAAAATATACTCGAGATTCCAGCTGCACTCCACTGCAGGAGAGCCTGTTTATGGCAAAGGGAGACTGCACGGGGAAGTATTGCTAAAGAAGTTGGCAATGGATCAGCATGAGCAACTTGGTAGCAAGTTACTTTAATGGCATTGTATATCCTGTCCTGAGAGTCATGGTGAAACCTCTCAGGGAACAGTTTGTAACAACCACCTTCCAGTCATCCCACATGTATCATCAGGATCCAAACACATGCAGTGTGGACACAAGACAAACTGGTAGGGATCTTGGTTGTCACAAGTTGTTCCTTGGGTCCTTAGGTGAAATTCTCCTTAAATTTGGCAATGTCTTGAACACAAACTGTTCTCAATAAGCCATCAGGAGACCTGAAGTATCCAGTTTTTTTCATCTGTCCTCCCAAGAGTAGGAGGACAAACTGAATATCTCTAAACAACAAAGTACTGTAGCTCGTCACCTTATTTTATTATTTTTCATTTATCCATTAACCATTTCTCCAAGTAACTCCTCTCAGACCCTAATAAACTTGTACCATAATAAAACTGGGAGGTTTCCCATTTTTTCAACCTGCAAAATGAAGTATGAGAAGGCAGAAGTTCTCTGATATTTTTATTTAACTCCAAGCTGCTTCTTTCTCCAGTTATCACACCATATAAGTCCAAGATGTGCACCCAAAAGGCATCTGACTCCAGGCACTTGGTCTCAGCACATGCAGTACCACAAGGAACAAGCCATGCTGTGGGGCTTTTGCAGTTCTTTCCTTCTGGAATTTCTCACTTATTGTTCCCCCTTCAGTCTCTCAGGATGAAGAGGTGGTGCACTGTTTCTGGTGTCAGCTGTGCCACCACCCCCAAGCTCTTGTGCATCTGCCAGCTGGGGAAACAAGGACCTAAGCTGAAAACGTGACAGATGGTCTTGGTGGTTGATGAAGTTAAATTACAACCTTGCTCTGCAGAATCAGGCAGATTGGTGTCTCTGCACCTCGGACAAGCCAAAATTAAATGCTTTTAACCTCAAACTGTGTGCTGGTACTTCTCCAATACTGTTATCAGTTTAGGCATTGAGGTGGGAGGTAAGAGAAGTGTTTCTTGTGACACACAATCATTTCACACAGTCGAGAGTGGGAACACAAAGTGACACTGACACAGCAGTCATCTCATGACCCTGCTCTGAGCACTGATGCTGCAAGAGCTCTATCCAAGCTCACAAGGCAGCTGCTGCAGAGCCAAGACTCCAGGTATGAGTTAGATGGAAAAGACATGGGATCCACCCAGATTATCCTCTGCAGTCCCCTAAAGGCTGCTTGGAAGGTTGGATCAGCTGAGTCCATGGGCAGCAAGCCTGGAGCAAAGTCCCCTTCTTGAACACAGCAGGTGTGTTAGCTATTCCCAGCCCACAGGAGGGTCTCAGGCCATCCCTTGTGCCCCTGAGAGGTTTGGATGCCAACGTGTTGGGCAGCCCCTGTGTACAGAAGTGGCCCTAGAGCCTGATGTTGTCCCAGCTGCTCTCCTGAAAAGTGGCATTAGGCTCAATTTAGTTGCCTAACCAGCAGTGCCCAGTGCTATTAAAAAGGCACCCTTTGGCCTTTTCTTCCTTACTGCTGCAAACCCTGTGCCCATCTCATGACCATGGCAGACATTTGGCCCTTTGGGGGCATCCCACATGGCACAGAGTGTTTATATTTCTGCTCAGAAACCAGGCTAACAATACACAAATCCTCACTTCTTTAAAAATATTGGCATCCACAACACAAGATCAAACTTAGAAGATAGAGTGCCTGTCAGTTTGTGTTTCTGTATGCAGGATCCAGTGCACGAGGATGAAGATATAAATATGTGCCTGAGCTTGTGCAAACTTTTCACCAGGAGAGCAGCAGCTCTCACCAGTTGTTTCTGAATCTCATTTTCTAAATATACTGTGCCCAATTCAAGGGAGGAACATGGTTTGGCACCTCCCAAGGGGAAACACAGATGTTTGGCTCCCAATCCCTGGAATTTCTTGAACTTCTGTGGACAAAAGGGGAAAGGTCAGAGGTAGAGCAGCATTATTTATTTGGACTCATTTTTTACCAGTTGTTCAAAACCACACACAGATAGGGCATTTCAAGACCCATGGGGTCTGCCTGCACAGCATGGCAAATTCCAGTCATCCCTCCAGGCTGATGGGGGCTATCCAAGCCCCACTGAGGTAAAGTGGATCCACCAACCCTCAGTCTGCTGAGGAAGGACCTGTTCCAGACAGACAACTTCATCTCCAAAAAGACCATCCCATCCCCATGGCACCAGTCCTATGCTCCATGGGGAAGAAATTCTGGACCTCAGGAGGTGGGTGCCCCACAGAGACAGCCCCAGGGAGGATGTCCAAAAGATTTCCTCTTCTTCAAGCAGGACCACAAGAGAGAGAAGGAGAGAGGAGACACTTGCTGGACTTCAAATATTCCTTTTTATCGTGGACTTAGGTTTCAATTTACTTAAGTTAAAGGGGGTGGTGAGGGCACTGGAAAAGGTTGCCCAGAGAAGCCATGAATGGCCCATCTCTGGAAGCATTCAAAGCAAGGCTGGATATGGCCCCGAGCAACCTGATCTGGTGGAAGATGTCCATGCCCATGGCAGGGGGATTGGAACAAGGTCATCTTAAAAATCCCTTCCAACCCAAAACATCCTGTGATTCTGTAAATTTCAGAATAAAAAGTTTGCAGCACATCCACAAAGTAAAAAGTAGTTTTCAGAACTAGGTCCTCAGGCAAAAAACTCTTGCAGCCCTAACAAATGAGCTAGGATCAGCACTGTCCCTTCTTGTGTCACTCTCCTTAGAGCAGGTGGCTGCTCCCACAAGGATGGGGATTGTCCCATAGCTATTTTCCCCAGCCCAAGCAGTCACACACATGGCTATCACAGAGCATCCCAGGCCTGGGCACTCGCTGGGATGGGCATCCAAAAGCTGCTGTTCTCTGATTTGTCCCAACCCACATGGAGGAGCAGCCTCCAGCTGCACTGAGTGCTTTCTGTGCCACCAGGGGATCTACACTAACTGTGGGTGGTGAGCATGGGGCGGTTTCCTCTCAAAAAAAAACCAGAAAAAAACCCTAGAATGTTCTCCAGCTGCTTTTTCTGTAAATATGTTCTGTACTAAAAACTAAACACTGCAGGAACAACTGCAATGGTTTCCTAAACAGCAGGTCAGGGTGGCATGATTGCTGTCCCTGACAATACTGTTGCTCAAATAATGGGAAAATACATCACAAATGCTGGCTCATCTCTCCATCCTGCTCCCATGTCACCTGCAAGGGCCACACTTGACCAGTATTGTCACATGAAAACATCCCCAGTTGGGAGGAAATTCCTCCCACAGAGGTTGTACTCATTCTGCACTACTTTCAGGTATTTCTGTGGTGAAAAGAGAGAGTGATCTGAGACATCTGCATCCCCCCAGTCTGTCCTGCTCACCCACAGGCTTTTGAGACCAGAGGGGTTCATGCATCATCTGCAGCCTTTTCTTATGCTGGCTCTGAATCACCATCTGGCACTGTGTGGTTTCCAGCACCTGGGAAACATGAATATGGATCAATGCAGTTGTTCTCCTTCCCCCTGTCCCTGCCTTGGGCATGCTCTGTGCTTACATCTGCAGCTTCAAGGGCTGCAAATACCAATAAAGATCTGAGCAAATGAAAGCTTCAGTCTGCATTCCAATTGAATGCAAACAAGATGTTTTTAGAAACTGCCCTATTTCATTCACTTATATATTCTCTGCTGATTTAACCTCTCACAGAAGTTTGTTGGGTTGAGATGAAGTGGTAACATTCCTTTCTGGTATCTCCTCCCTTTTCCTCCCCAGCCCCCAAGATGGTCTCAAATGCACTCTCATCCACCTTCCTACTACAACAGGTAGAAAATCTGTTTAGAGGTAGCAGCAAGAGCACAACTTCCTCTGTGGTCATTCCTGCCATGCCTGCTCCAGGTCAGCACCACCAGGGCAAGCCAATCTACTTAACCTGGGCTCCTACAGCAAGTATTGAAGTGATCTCAGGGCATGCTGCAATCCAAACAGGTCTCCATGTGAGAGTTAAAGCAGTGCTTCTTCTTAACCACTGAATTAACATTTTGAATTTTAGATGTACCCAGGTCTCTATTTTTTCCTGTATTTCTACAGTGCCTAGCACACCAGAACTCTGGTTCATCCATGATGTTCCCAGGCATGGTCCCAAAACAAACAAGAAGTTGCAAATCAGCAATCTGAATCACCCACTAAAAGGAAGAGGAGTGTGGCTTTGTTTCACTGGAGCAGAAGCACTCTCTGTATCATTTCCAGATCAAGAAGCAGACTCCAGGAGGTCCAAATTCTTGGGCCTGGCTACCAGACCTCAACTGGCTGAGTGTAGGGGCACAGTAGAGCTGGGTTAATATTCACCATTTGTGTAAAGAAGTTTAGTCACACAGTGCTGTTCATGACCCCCTCTGACACTAGCAGCAGCCCTGTGAGGGTGTAGCTGACACAACACCAGTCAGCAGGACCCTGCACCAGGCAGTGCTGGTGAAACCCTCTGCAGACAGCAGAGAAAGGCTGTGAACAGTTCTTTGAGGTCATGTTGCTCATGAGACCCATGTCTAGAAATAAATAACCAACTATTTGCCCTCCAGTTTGTCTTTGCTTAAATTGTACATCCCTCCTTACCACTGTACAAATTAATTTGGACCCTGACTCAATGAAGCATTCAAATGCATGCTCCAGTTCAACCACTGGTCCTGGTGAAGCAGAGAGATGGGGTGATAGCAGGACAGATGCCAAGTTCATCCCTGTGTATTTGCCTGTGGATAGTAACCACTTTGCAGGAGGATGGTGTCCCCTGATCCATTTATCCCCAGGGGGAGAGCTGTGCATTCTCTGCTCTCCTGTGTCCTCAGTGCATCCTCCTTGTCCCTGCTACCTGTCTTGGCAGTGCTGGCGGACTTCTGGACTAGGCTGGATCTGCCCCAAAGTGCTGGTGTGGTCTTGCCATGGTTTAATCCCAGCTGGTAACTCAGCCCCACACAGCCACTCGCTCTCTCCCCCTGCCCAATGGGATGGGGGAGAAAATTGGGAGGGTAAAATTGAGATAAAGGCAGTTTGATAAGGAAAGCAAAAGCTGCACACACAACCAAAGCAAAGCAAGGAATCAGTTTACCCCTTCCCATGGGCAGGCTGGTGTTCAGCCATCACCAGGAGAGCAGGGCTCCATCACACATAACTGTGACTAGTGAAGGTGAACATCATCATTCCAAACACCCCACCCTTCCTCCTGCTCACCCTGCTTTACATCCTGAGCATGATGCATGTGCTATGGAATATCCCTGGGTCAGATGTCCTGGCTATGTCCTGTCCCAACTCATTGTGCACCCCTTGCTGGTTGGGGGGAGATGAGGAGCAGAAAAGTCCTTGATGTTGTGTAAACCCTACTCAGCAGTAACTAATCAACCCTGAGCTATCAGCACTATTTCCAGCAGAGATCCAAACCACAGCCCCATTCCAGTTACTATGAAGAAAATTAACTCTACCCCAGCCCAAACCAGCACAGGCCTCTCCCCAGGGCTCTTTGCCACTGCTCTTTCATGCCCACAGTACTGTGCAAAGGTGGTGGGTGGGGTAAGCTGCAAGCTCAAACCTGGGAAGGCTGTGTCCTTTGTGAGTCTGGTTAGATGGAGTGTCACAAATCCAACAGGTCCACAAATGCCACCAGCAAAAGAGCAAGGACAGGGTTTTCTGGCCCACTCGCAAGTGACAAGTGAAAGCAGGGGCATGAAGCAAACAGACAAAAGGCCTCAGTAGAAATCGAGGATGCTCCAACCCTCAGAACAGTTTTCCACCTCTGAATAGATGAAGTCCAAGTGCAAATATGATCCTGCTCAGGGGCAGATGATAAGGATTGATGCCATAAGCAAAGCAACGAGATCTTAAATCTCTTGATACAAGTGTGGGAAGCCACTCAGAGGAGCTAGAAATCAAGCAAAATTATGGGGGCTATGAACTCAGGAGCTTAGCCCTGGTCTGCTGGGATTGCTGTCATAACTCCAATCTTAGCACATCATCTGTTTAAGGAGATAGGAAGGGGGAAGGAGTGCAGGGGTGCTGTTATGTATCAAGTGTACATACCACTGCCAGCAACCTGTCACTGGACGATGAAGAGCGTGGTGATGGAGCCACAGAGTCAGTGCATGTGGGATGTGGGATGAAAGAGAAAGCAGTGAGGGCTCTCCTCTGGACCACCAGGACTGGGGAGCAGGAGAGAAAAATGTCTGGACTGACCCTCAAACTGCCAGAAAAGATGCAAGGGAGAAGCTGTGATCCCCAGCTGGGGCTGAGGGTGGCTGCTGGCAGTCAGACATCTCTGTGTTTATATTCCAGCTGCCTCCCATGGAAAGTGCACAGAGTCTGTCACTTCAGAGCAAATGTAAAACAGCAGGGACCTTGATTCACAACTAGGATTTATCTACGTACTGCTTGTAGTCTTTGTGGTAAGGCTCAGATTTTACAGTTCACTGCCCCAGGTTGTGATTCATTGTGAGAGAGGCCATTAAAAAGAGATTTACAGAAGATACAAGAGAACTGCCCAAATTATCCACTAAGACTAAGCAGAGTCACTTCCCTCCAGCCAGAATTAAACACCTTATCCTGGTCAGTCCCTTTTTCTTGCAGAAGAAAGATGCCCAGAAGAACATTGTGCAGCCAGACTGTTTGTATACCAGTAATGTGAGCAGAGAGAGGTCTGGGCCTTGGCCCTGATGCTTCACACACCCCTGGATCATCCTGCAGGACTCTTACACAGACTCCAGAATAGTTTAACCCAGGGAAGAGTCTCCCCGAAGCACAGTCTCCTCATTTGGAAAGGAAGAGACCTCATCCTCATAGAAGTGAGCTGGGCCATCACAATAAGCAAACAGGGAGCTTGCTGGCTTATTTACTCTTTACTACAGGTACAACATCAGACATTGGAGATCTGGTTTATGTTCGTCTAGATTCACATCTTCCATCACTATAGAGGGTGCAAACTGTATGATATGGAGAGATAGGATTCACTTTGTCTCTGCTGCTGAAGGAGTTCTAGTCTTACAAAAACAGTACACATTTATTGAAGCAGTCACTGGACACCTCATCCACCAACCTTTAGACTCATAGCACCTTGTACATTATAGCTATTGCTGACCCAAAGAGGAATAAATTGTTTCATATAAAGCAAAAGATCCACAAAACCCCAGCATTTAGAAAGCCCCACTCCAGCATCAGACAGTCTGATAGCTAGGAAGTTCTTGAGGGCTACCTGAGAGACCTGCCTTTACTTCCTTCACCCCCAGACAATGACCCTATCCCTAATCCTGTAGGTACATGCTGACATTTGGCACTTCCTTACCCTGGCAGTATTGGCCTCACATTTCACCCATGCCCAGGAGACCTCATTCTCCTTAGACCAGACTCAGTGTCACCCAGGTTGAGGCAGATAGCTATCTTTGTGCCATGCACATCCCAAAGAAGTCCAAAAGAGCTGTAGCAGCATTAGTGTCCCATTATATCATTGCACAGGGACACAGGATCATTTCCATACCACTGGCTAAAATAGTAATATGAACCCCTTGCTTCATGTACTGAGGAATTCAGCCCAGACAGAATGAAGCTGCTAGACTGAACTGCATGTCATCTCTGACTGAACCATGACTGAAGGACTCAAGTATGTGTCCCTGAGGCAGACCTGTGGCTCTGTTGGTTATGAGGTTGTTGAGGTTTTTTTTGTTTGTTTTTTTACAGTAATATAATTTTCAGCCTAGATAAAGATGCACAGATTGTGTGGATCACATGAAAATGGGGAGGCTTGAGGAGTCACAAAGGGTAGACAACAGTTAGAAAATCCTAACTGTTGTAAACATATCAGAAAAGGGAGAGGGAGGGAGAGACTGTGCCTGTGGAAGGGGGGCACAGCTGAAAATACTCCCAAGGCCCATGTCTTGACCTTTACATGAGCTGAATCTTTGATCTCAACAGAGAACTCTCACAAGCCCTGCAAGTACAGCCAAACATCAGCTCACAGACGTGCACAAAGCTGTGCCTTCTCCCTCCCTCATTCCCACAGGGGAATAGCCCTGCAAGGTACCTCTTCACAGCTCCTCACTTAAGGGTCAGTTCTTAAAGTTTATTTGTTGACTTGAGTGCTTTCTAATGTGGCACATACAGATTTGTTATTATTATTTTTATGATTTATCGTTACCAATTTCCATTAATAACACAATACATCGTCATACATTTATGTTCTTATAAACATGGGTTCAGCAGGACAGAGAGTGATGCCCTTTCAACATCCAGGGAGGGATGCCAGCCACCCCCCTAGGTGACAAGGACAAACAGATCCCTTTCCCTCCTATTCAGGCAGAGCTCACTCTGCCCCCAGGCTGTGCTGTTAGACTGGACAAGAACCCCAGTTTTTACATCCCTCAGTTTTCACATCCCTCAGTTTTCCGAAATAGGATTTAGTCTCAAATCTATCCCCAAATAAGTCTTGTTTTTCAGACAGGAGAACTGGGACATGTAGAAATTAAGACCTGATTAGGCAAGTGGAATCAGTTTGAGGAGTCTAAATACTCCATCATCCTCTCTTGGCAAAGGTTTGTATCCCAGATTCTTGGCTTACTTTTTAGTTTGTTTTCTCAAGAATTACATTTTACTTGGGATTAATATGTGTTGGCATTGTACTTACACCAATCCTACCTAACCTGCAAACTTTCTCTTCCACATCTTT
Organism: Trochalopteron elliotii; assembly: GCA_024734555.1. Lineage (NCBI taxonomy): Eukaryota > Metazoa > Chordata > Aves > Passeriformes > Leiothrichidae > Trochalopteron > Trochalopteron elliotii. The sequence continues at coordinate 2,272,112 of JANPWX010000085.1, read as the reverse complement.
AACAGTAACCCATTTGCCTTCACAGAATCACAGAATCTGCTGGGTTGGAAGGGACCCAGAGGGATCATCAAGTCCAACTCCTGGCCCTGCACAGGACAGCTCCCAGAGTCACACCATGTACCCAAGAGTATTTCACTCCTGACTATCCCACCAGATAAGTAACTGCAATACATATTGTATTGTCTTGTACATATTCCAGGGAAGGGTAAGGCTCCACTGGGAAATAACAAATGTCACAGTCTTCAAAGGGGAAAATGTAAGCTTTGTTTAATTTCTGTCTCATTACAAGAGCTGTGTCCTGGCTCTGAGAAACATGAACTAAAGCTGAGTCGATTTTATTATGCGTGAGTAATGGACAATCCAGATGACTTACCAGGAAGCACTGCCCTGGGGCTGTGCAGTACACAGCTTCCAGGAAAAAGGTTCATATTTGTAAACAGAAGGCAACACCACTCATTGTTATGAAAGGCAATTCCCTATCTGAGAAGTGATGGAGCAAAGCCACCAAGCCCTCTTTAAAGGGAACAAGTCTACCAAACAGGAAGGTCTGAGGTGTGACAACGTCTGGATAAGAGGATAAAAAGTACATATATGCCTTCCTGCCATTATGCTGGATAAAAACCTAGTGAATATTTCATGTCTGTGGAAAGTCTGACACTGTGTAAGAACTTTTGCTTTGCAAAATGTGGAACCAGGCCAGCAGGGACCTGCTTAATTCCACTCCACAGGAAAGGTTTGCCCCTGGCCCAGTGGTGAAGGTGTCCACCCAGCTTGAAGGGCTTCAAGCCAAGCAGAACGAGTGTGTCTCATGGCTATCAGCACTCACTGGTCATTTCACTTAACAAAAGGGAGCACTGACCCTCCATGCTCCTCAGAAGTCCACAGGAGAGCCAGAGAGGGGCAGATGTAAAATGGCAAAATTCTGACTTCTGCCAAATCCAGAGCAAAACTCCCACTGGCTTCAATGGACTCAGTTATTTATCCTTAGATTTCAAGGCTGAGACAGACTGCTGAACATCTTGTCTAAAACTCCCATGAACAACCACAGCTCAACTCATCACCCCCAAATCTGCTCATGAGCCACAGCAGTGGTCCCCAGCTCCCCCTGTCCCTGGGCCACACAACAGCAAGGCCGTGGGAGAAACAACACATCTCTCACTCCTCATAGCCTCAGGTCTACGTTTCTATTTACAAGGACACAAGCAGTGTTGTGTTTTGCATGACAAAGATACCTGCTCATCATGGATGGAAGGCTACTGGTCTCAGAGACATCCTTTAGGAAACTGTCTAGTCCTGTTTTGAATGTTTCAGGTAGCAAAGAGCCCATGCATGCCCTCGGAAGTTCATCCAGCGGTTAATTGTCCTTCTCCACGTGTATTCATGGGATCTGTAGCATTTTCCTTCCCCCTGGCTGCTCCTGGGAGCATGTGGTTTGGGTACTAATGCTGCATGCTGGCACCAAGCTGCATTTCACAGGGAAAAATATGCAGCCCTCCATAAGCAGATTAGGAAACACAAACACTGAGAAATGGAGAACAGAGTGGGAAAAGAACTCTTATCCAAACAATACCCAGGGCAAGAACCAAGGCCTCCACTTGGTGAGAAAACTAGGGGAAACATGGGGTTTAAAAGTGAAACTGTTGGGAGACTCTGTTATTTTGCACCATTATAGTGATAGTGTTCCCTCACCCCTGACAGGCCCATCATGGTCCCTTTTTATAGCCAAGCTCTGTTCTCTATGAACATCAAAAGATATCTCTTGTTCAAGTCAGCTGCACAGTGCACACACCATCATCTGGGAATTCAAACACATTTGGATTGTTCAGTGTTTTCATGGTCTTGTGGGTCTTGTCATACATGGGCAAGGTGCCTGGAGCCCACCAATGTACTGGGCACCACAACAAAAAGAAACCATCACAGCCTGAGGTGTGGTGGAAGCTGCAGGAGAGCTCATCTTCAACAGCAGCTGGTCCCCACAGCTGCCACAGTCTCCAGTGCTCCCCCACATCTGCAGATGCTACAACCATTGCAAAGTGGGGCCTGTACAGTGATCTTGCTAAGCTGCCTCAGTCCCCTGGGTGCAGAGCATCTCTCCAAAGCATCCTCAACTCACACTCTGCACCTGGATGCTTTTCTGGGTTAATAAGCATGAGTGAACCCTACACACTACTCCTACCTCCTTCAAATCTTCACTTTCTTCCTTTATCTTCTCCTTTCTGCTTTTCTCTCTAGCTTGCCTCTTTGGCCTTATTTCATTTTCATTAGTCTGCACTGTTTAAATATCCCTAACAAAACCTGTCCACTACAAAAAATAAGCCCAAATGCAAAAAGAAGGAAGAAATATTTAATACATAAACAGCTGGTTTGTAGGAATCCTGATGTCATTACTTCAAGAGAATAAAGGAGTATAAATTCTAATGTGAGTCTCCCACTCAGCTGTAAAACATGCCACTGTATTTACACTACAATAATCATCAGACAAACAGCTATGTGTTTTTTTCCCAGAAAACTTTATCCTGGATTTGTTCTTAGAGAGGAAGTTGTTCATAGACTCTTACCACCCCCCTCTTTGATGCCTGCTATTTTAGAATTGTTCCATTCCTTTTTTGCCTCTTTCCCCATAAAACTGGAATTACTTTAGCCCACAGGGTTACTTCATAAAGCCTCCTTCTCAGCATATGAATCCAATTTTAGATTTGCAGGCTTAAAAATAAATATCTGACAAAAACACCCAACCAAACAAAAAAGATGCTCTAAAAAGGAGGAGAGAAAGAAAGCTCCAACATCCATTGTTTCAGCCTTAGCTATCTCCACCATATTCAGCAGAGTAACATCCATTTCACTGTAAGAGATGTGTAATCTCTGAGTGGATCTGCTTAATAAAGATTTAGTATTGAATGGATGATGTCTAAAAGAATAGGAGTGTGACTAGTGTGTTGCCCAGGGATGGCTGCTCATCAAGCTGCCCAGAATAAACAGTTTATGCATGCAAATTAGAAAACTCTTGGGGAAAAAAAGCCACTTACATAGTTTTGGCCTAGCTCTCAGAAAATCTGTTCTGTAAAATTAGTTATTTGTGGAAGACTGCACTTTACTTTCATACTTTCTATAAAGCGTGTAAAAATATATGAATGACCTTTTGCAAGTTATATTTGGGTAACATTTGCAGTCAGTGTGGTCTCTCAGTAGCTGTATTAGATGTACAGATATTGTTGTAACCCAGGTTGTTAGCTGGAACAAGGAGTCTACACAAACCTTCTGGAGCAAGCAATCTGAAATACATTTGAGGCTTCCTTCCACATGAGAAATTGTTTCAGCCACTCCCTAATATCATCTTCCCTCTCCAGACCAATATCCTTCAAAGAAAAGGGGCTTTGTATGTAAGATAGGTGTCCAGACTTCAAAAAGCAGTGAAAATATGCCTCAAAGACAGAACAAATGTACCTTGCAAAACTTTGGTTTCCTGTGCACAATTCTTCCAATACCATGTGTGACTTGGGGGCTTTGTTTCTTTTTTTCTCCCCACTGGGTTGCCAGTTCAGCGTTTTTGACTTGGTTTCCCTCTACCTTGAGCAAAGCTTGGAAAACACAAACTGTCCCCTAAAAAGGGACAAACACAGCCCCACAATTTACCCCTACATTCCTACCCTGTATTTTCTCTTTCCCACAGATAGTAAAAATTAGACAATTCATAGCAGGCCTAAGCCTGATGGTTTGGCTGAAATCAAACATCAGTTTCCAAAATGTTTTTGGATCCAAAGGGAAATGCCCACAGAGCTGCAGAATACATTGGGTTTGACTGACAGCCAATTTTTCTCCCTACTTTTTTGTCTGGCTGTGCAATCAAGAAATCAACTATTCCAGACAAATTTTCAATACAGAACCTCTTTACCACCCTTCTGGATATGATGTCACTGAGGTACATCCTGACAGTTTCCAAAAAAACTGGGACTCCTGCAACATGGCACAATAACAGTGGTAGAAGTTTTAAGACTCACAATAAGCACTGGGAGAGCAGGGACAAACAATGATTGGCATCAAAATCAGAAATCATAACTCCTGGCTTTCTCCTGCTTTACATCTATCATGCAGTGCTTTATGTTCCTGGCAAATCATTTATGGTAAGGTTTCTGGAAATGAGTGCTTTTGGAAATGAGGTCTTCTAAGTGAAAATGTAAGCACTGCAATAAATGACTTGAGCTTCAAATGTATTCAACAGCCTATGGCTCTTTCAGAAATCAGAGCTGTGGAGTGCTCAGTGCTTTAAAAATGAGTCTCATTTTCTCTTGTGCTCAACTTTGGATAAAAGACTTATTTTAATGTTCAGAAAAGGAGGATTTGCTCATACAGCATAATCAATCTGTAATCCTTAGAGCTTCTAAATGTGAAGGGCTGCTGTTAATTCCCTTATTCTAGTGTGGTTTTGAAGGTGTTCAGTGGAATAAATTGGAAATGCAACTCGGAACATTTTTTATATGCTTTGAGGAAACAGGATCCAGATGACAATTGATGTGACATACTTGTCACCTGCAGCGGAAAACCCCCACCAAGAGGAAAGCCATAAGGCCTCTCCCCGTGCCCACACCATCCTACACAATTTGTGCTACAACAAAAAAGTCTTTGCAGCCATGTATTTATTTGTCTTGCTTAGTGCCCTTTGTGCTACTCCCACACATTGGACTTTAAAGCTTTCTTTGAGAGTTTTATTATCTTTCATATTCCACAGCCCTCAGAGGCATTGATGTTGCAGCCTGTTCTGGGGAACGGGTGGCAAAGCTCTCTTTGTTTCTGCAGAGGGAAGACCCTGAAGGCCACTACAGCTGCTCAGCAATGTTTCCTTTTAAGGACGAGCCGAGGGAGGCATCCTGCTTTCATCCTTAAATCTTACCAGATGAGAGGGAAGCTGGTGCTGAGGACCAGGCAATGATGACCCATGCTGAGTTTCCCCAGTTAGTGGAGATGCCAGCAGACAGGCATTGCCAGGCACAGAGAGCCAGGGGCTGTGCTCTGCCTGCAGCTCTCCGTGGCTCTTCCTCAGCATCTCCTCTGTAGAGCAGAACTGATCATCTCACTGGATCTGCTGGCAGGCAGCCCAGCCAGCCCAGCCACGGCTGGGGACAAATCAAATACTGCTGACAGTGTCTCAGATCCATGTGCATGAGAAAGCAAAGCTTTTCCCAATGCCTCTTGCCATGGCCCTTTCTCTACTGGGATCACTGCCATGTCTTATTTAGAGATTCCCTCTTTCCAAGCAGGAAAGATTTGAAATGGCATTTGAAAGAGAGTGAATTTAGACTCTTATCTCCCTCTTGCTGGAAATTTTTTTAGGGACTTTGTGTTGTAGGAAAGTTCTTTTTACAGGCATAAATGCTGTGCAAGGAAATACTTCCTAATATGAAAATATGGTGAAACTATCTCAAAAGCACATGGCTTGAATGCAGGACTATTCAATGCTGAAAATTAATCATGCTGACATGAACCTCCACTGTAAAAGCAAACTGTGCCACATTATCATTTTCAGCCCAAGAAGTAAATATATATACTGCAATACTGAAAATAAATCAGAGTCTAGCAATAAACAACCATCACATTTCCTCTAGGGAGTGAAAAAAACCAAACAAAACCACAGGGAGCTGTATGGGAGAGAAAAGGGGCAAAGAGAGAGAGGGAGAGAGTTTTTATAAGGATATGTGGTGACAAGAGAAAAAGCAAGAATTTTAAGTTGAAAGAGGGTAGATTAAATTGGATATAGGGAAGAATTTTTTACTGTGAAGGTGGTGAGGCACTGGAACAGGTTGCCCAGAGAAGCTGTGGATCACTGGAAGTGTTCAAGACCATTCAGGTTGAATGGGGCCTTGAGCAACCTGGTCCAGCGGAAGGTGTTCCTTGCCCATGGCAAGGGGGCTGGATCAAGATGATCTTCAAAAATCCCTTCTAACTCAAACCATCCTGTGATTCTAGAAGGCTAATATGGCAATGATATCAGTGCAAAATATTCTTCTGTGTGGGCCATCACCCCTTAGTCCATGTAGACTCTTGATCACGAGGGTCTCTAAAACAGCACACCAAATTTGTATGAATTTAAGGATGGTCATTAGAAGCAGCAGCCTGGTGATGTCTGGTGATCCCTCTTCTCCAGAGGGTCACCTGGAGTCCCCTGAGCACTGGCTGATCTGTGAGCAAAGCTCAGCTCTCCCCCATGGGCTTCACTTCTTTCACAGCTCCCAGGTTCACCCCTGACCTCTCTGTTGCCTGCCTGGACCCAAACACTTGCACTCCTACTGAAGTGAAACCAAGATCCACCAGGAGAGTGGGACTGTGGGAACATCAGGGTGAGAGTAAAGGTATTTCAACTCTTCCTCCATTCTCATCTGCCTCTTGTACCCCACAGCTGCTTCTTCACCTCTCATCATGTAGGTGGCTGCTCTCCTGATGCCTTCTCCTCCCTCTGTTTCTCTTTTCCCTTCTCTGGCTCAGTCAGTACATACTTCAAGTCTGATTCAGCTGCTTCCCCTGCCTCCATGATCAACAGCTTCTTCCCTGGTAATTTTTCTTCGAGTGGATCAATCATCTAATTCAACATATACCTCAAAATATTCAGCTGTCTAACATCCCTCCATAACCTCCTCAAAGCCCTGTTTCAGCTCCAGGATCTTCTTCAGCTTTGTGTCCCAGCTGCATCTTGTCTCCCAGAGGTTTCTCTGAGGCTATTTCCCACCTAGAGTTTCCATTCTCAATATTACCCAGGATTATCTACCTCTCACAGCCAGGTATGTTTGCTCTCTCTGCCTTTAAATGACTTTCACTGCTGTCAAAATTGCTTTTATCTCCTTCCTTGGATCTGCTAAAACATCATATCAAGCTTTGTCTACAAACTTTAGGCAAAATCACAACCCTCATCCCAAGTCAAGGCCTCCAGCAACCATTCAGTGTTTGGATTTTTAAGAGTTTTGCCTGAATCAATCTTGTTTTGAAATAGTAAACACAACAGCTTGCAAAGTACATACATTTACATACCTCACTTCATTCAAATTAAGTGACAAAGATAAGAATCTCCAGCAAATTAATTCTGCTAATGTTCTAAACTGTGAATTTCAATCAAATCTGAAAACCAAACCAACTCAGCTAAATTGCTGGCTCTTGTTACACTTTAAGTGATCTAAAAGCATGCATCAATAAGCAAAGCAACTTCACTTTGTGCAGCTGAGTTCCAGACTGATTTGCTGCTTTCCAGAATCGTCTGATAAAAAAAGCCACAGTCAGCTCCAGCTAATAAGAGAAAATCAATCCAGAGCCAAAGAGCAATAAAAATGTTGTAGCAAGTTCAGAACATTTTGTCACAGCTAAAATTGGTTTCCTATGAACCATCTGAAATCATATGGACTGCAAAGCCTTGCAGTTTGCAACTGTTAAAGTAGCAAATGCTCTAATGGTTCCAGAAGCAAGCAAGAAAATCCACCTTCTGTCCCAGGATGAGCGACAGTGATGGGGTGAAGAGTGACGTTACACAGAGGGTTTGGAAATTAATTTACTGCTCAGTACTCTGGGTCACTTGAAACCCAGTAGTTCAGCTGGAGAACCTCTGTAGCATTCAGACAATCTGCATTTTTATTTGGATAATTTAAAACTGGACTGCAGCTTTTGAGACAATCAGAGACTTATAGATCAGAGATAAAAGTGATGTGGAAAACTAAGAGCAAATACAAGTGAAAGGTCTGAAAACCACTGGGATGCTTTGTTCCCAGCATTCCCACACTGCCACAGCAGCCGGGTACCCCACAGACTCTTATTTGGATTTCTAAATATAATTTACCCTGGTGCAACTAAATCCCAGAAGTGCACGGGGAGAGAGAAGGGCAGTGTTTACAGACTTGTACATGCAAGATTCCTTATGGGGGTTGTGGATTCACTGTGGATATCCCTACCTTGCCAGTGGCCAGGGCAATTCCCAGCAGATGGGTCTTAGAGCCCAGGGCAGAGGGTAGAAGGGATAACACAAAGGGCTGCAAGCAAATAAACCACCTACATACAGAGCAGAGCTGCCTGTGACAGTATTTTTTGTGTCCTGGGAGGCTGGGGCTGATGATGGCAAGTGCCACCTCTAATGAAGAGGTGTCCGTATGTCAGGGCATCTAGCACAGCCACAGCCTGGCTGCTGCTCTCCAGAGACCAAGGCCACCTCCTCAGCTCCCAGTCTGCCCATCTGCCCCCTCTGAACCAGCAGGGACTTGATCTTGCTTCTGCAACTGAGAGACTAAAATGTTTCCTACAAGGCAAAGCAGTCCCTGACCCTTTTTTTTAAGGAACCTCTTGTGTTTCCACTGCTGGAGGAAGTCAGAGCCCTGTGTTTGGCCACAAACAGGCTTCCCACGAGCAGATGTGCTCAGAGCATCCACCCACACAGCTCCAAAAGGAAGGGCCTTGGGAGGGAGCAAGCAGCTAGGTCTCCACCAACTCTTTTCACACAGATCAATGAACTGTCGTTGAATAGAAATGTCTTTTCATCCTCAGCAGTTGAGGCCATGCTCTGGCCTGTGACCCATCCCCTCCCAATGGGACTCAAGGAGAGCCCAGGGTTTATGATAAAAAACTCCTTTCCCCTTGGTGCTTTTCCCTGTGGCACCACACAGCTTGAGCAACTTGGCATTTTCAAATTGTTTTAAAGCAGGTCCCTTCTTCTATTTTTACAGGAACGTCTCAGCCCTATGAATTTTGGTGTCCCCTGCATATGGTGTGAATCGTCCTCCACAGGCAGCATGGGGAATTAAGCAAACAGTCCCCACCTCCAGGGGGAATATGATAAATATCTTCATATGATTTACATGGGAATGGTTTTCAATGGATAAAGCAGCTCTGGTTTTGTGCCATCACACTGATGAGTGCATCTTCCACACACGCTGTGGTGAGGCTCCCAACATGCTCTGTGTCACCCTGACAGAGCTTTCATCTGCTGTGGTGCACCTCATTCCCACGGGCAGACTGTACATTTTATAGATTGTACATTTAATTGATTGTACTATATAATTCCTTACTAATCATACAAGCTGATAACTACCTTGATAGAGCTATATATGTAAAGTGTTTGAACATTTTCCTTGGCATTTGCTAAGAAGAAATCAAGTGCTGTCCTCCCTTAATGCTGTGGGTAACACTTCCTTCCCCTGAGCTTCAGAAATAACTTCCTAGCACTGTCAGACCTAGATGTCACTTATTTTCTCCACATGATATTTTTTGTCAGTGTGAAATGATCACACCTCCTTTACCCTCTTGTTCATTCAGATAGCTCACCCTTGGTGGAAGAATCTATATTTTGCAATGGTTTTGTAAAATGGTTGCTCTGCTTTTGCTTGAGAGCCCTCTGTGATACTGTGATAAAATTGTGGAAGATAAGTAGTGAGAGAGGAAGCTGCAGGGAGCAGTCTGATGACTTTTACACACACAGGCACCACTTTTATATGAATTATAATGCAATTTAACAGTTGCAAGATCGCACAGAAATTTTTAAGTGCTATTAAATAAGCAGTGATTTTATACCAAAGCACAGGCAAGAAATGGAGCCCACAAGTAGAGCTAAAAAAAGTGGCATATCAGAAGAGGTTGGGCTTGTGCCTAGGCTATTCAATCCCTCTCTAGCTATCCAGTCAAGTTATTCAGGCAGATCAAGCTTTATCTTCATGGAAAGTTTCTGAGCAGGCACTCAAACAGTGACAAAAAGGAACAAATATACTATCAGCATTGAGTTTGTTCTAAGAAAAAAACAGGCATGACTGTGGGGAAAACAGACTGTGAAACACCATAGACAAAACCAGGAGGGGCCACTGCAGTAAAAGAACCCAAGAAAATTTAAAATTTCCTGCTGATTGTGTGCATCATGATAACTACATCGAACCCCACCCCTGCTGTGAAACAATGGAAGACACAGAGCTGACAGAGAGGAAACAACAGGGAGGCAATAGGGGAAGAGCAGCTTCCCAAATCTCACAGCTCCGTGCATGACTCAGTCTTTCATGAAGCCCTAAAGCCATCATTTCTGGGGAGAAATGAAGATTGTAATGTTGATACATCACTCACTCCCAGGCACTGCCTGCTTCCCTGCTCAGCATGGTGTGCATGGGCATTGGGAGCACAGCCCTGGCCAGCTCTGCCCATGGGTGGGGTCCATGACCATGGGGTCATGCCCCTGTCTGTGCCTGCTGTTGCAACATGCAGCTCTTCTGCCAGCCAGAACCCCACAGCACATGCACAGCACAGAGCAATTATGCTTACTGGTGGCATGGCTTCCTCCCCAGTATTAGATTCTTATTGATTATGATAACTAAAGCAGCCTTACAAAGAAAATACTTTGGCATTTGGGCTCTTTTGGCACTATTATTTGTCAGAAAATTAATGTCATCCTTGGCTTTGCTTTCTAGATGGACAATGTAAACGTCTTCAGGCTCCCCCCTGAATTTCCCTTCTGCTGCTCGTTGTTCACAGCTGTGTTGAGCAAAGTCTTGGCAGGCTGGAGCTCAGCAGACAACAGGAACAGGGAGAGAAAAGTTTCTGAGTTTCAACTTGTGTCAAAATGTTTATTTGCTTCATACAGAGCTGATACTCTTTCATAATATATAAACATGCTGTTGCTAAAACTTTAATGGGCATAATTATGGCTCTTTGAAAATTCTAATTATATGGATTATTAGGGAATAACTTAAGAGCTTGGATAAGATCAGGGGATTTGGATGGGCTGCCAGTGATGCAACCTCTGCGCCTATAACTCCCTGTAAATTAATCATTTTCGATGGTTTATGTATACATTCCACTTTTGCATTTAATATGACACTGCAGGCAATATATTTCACCAAGCATGTTTCACATTCTGCCTTGCTCAGTCCCTCTAGCTCTGGCTCTGTGCCTGCTCAGGATTGTCACTGTCTTTCAGCAAAGACCCCCTTGTTGTACCCCTTACAGACATGCCATGGTCCCAGGCAGCCCCCCAGCCCTCAAATACTCTTCAGGCTGCTAATTTTGAGGGTTTTGGCTTAGTCTTGTCTCATACAAGTAAGGTTTCATTTCTTTTTTTAAAATATCCACCTTGAGGAGTTTTCTGAGAGATGATTTACAGGTTTGTGTTTTCCTTTTTTCAGATTTTATGTGTTTTGTAATCAGCTCTGGGTGATAGCAAGAGCCGGAGCTGCAGAGGAGTGAAGCTACAAATCTAGCACAAATCCAGTCTTGCTCATTGACATTTGCTTTAAATGGGTTATTACTCTTCCTCTTGGACATTATGGGATGAAACCAGGAATTGAATTATTGAATATTGCGAGAAACCAGCTTGCCAATTTATAGACATTATAATACTTTGTCTGAAATGTTAATCTGCTACTAATAAATTTGCTGACTCCTTGTATTAGCAGTTGTTCTCAGGCTGGGGCAGCATAGACCAGATTTCACCTAAAAATTTGGTACCCTCTTTGCACCATGAATTTGTCTCACAAATAGACCCAACCCTATGACTGGGAGGCTTTTTTCTTTTGGATTGGTCAAAATGTATTACAAATGGAGAATATGAAGCTTTCAAGCACAGTGGTCTGACTGCAGACTGCCATTTCTTTTTCTGCATGTAAAAATGCAGTTAATGTTTATTCTGTACAGACTCTCTGTGTGGAGCTGAGTGAGGAAGCAGACTCCAGGTCCTGTGCCGAATCACTGCTGCTGCCAGACCCTACCACCTGTGTCAAGCTGTTCCTACAAACTTGCTGACCCTCTCACTCTGCAGATGAGGTTTTGGGGAGGTGAGAAGGATGCTGTATTGCCTCATGCCTCAGGAGAGGGGAAATAGCTCAACAGGCCTCATTAGGTGCCGCTGGTTTGGCAGCCAACTGCACCCACTCCTTGTGGACATCAAGATCTTCTTGAGCAAAGTCTCGCTCCAGCCTCTGGAGAGGCTCAGGACATGAGGCTGGGATGAGACATCTGTGCCAGATCAACCTCCATCCCTGCTATCCCTGCCTGGACAGTCAGCTGAGTGGGAATCCATGTTTCAAACCTTCCTTGACCTTCCCACTCTTCCAAAGTCCTCTGAGGTTTGTCAGCTGACCTACAAACCATCACAGCTGATGGGATTCTTAATGCAGACACAAGCTACAGTTTTATGTGAGCATTGGAAAGGCTCTCTCTGACTTTTTTGGGAGTTATAAATTAATTACCAAAGTTTAATTGAATTAAATTTCTGTGAAGACACAAGAAATTTCAGCCCGTGAAACATTCTCAGTATAAAAAGCCATCAGCTTTTATTGTGCATGGAAGATTACTTATATAGGTATTTTTCTAAGAAATAAGAAGCTTGTGTGTTTAAGAAACTCATTCAGGACAGTCCTGGAAAAGAAACAAGGAGGAAAGATGTCAGAGGGGTTATTGCAATTTCCCAAGCACAACACAAGAGGTTTCAGGTGGCCATGAGGTAAAAATTGATGTCTGGGCCACTTACCAGCATCGTCACTGGCTGCATGCTCTTTGCAAAGGAAAAAGCCCATGAAAGGTCATCAATGCAAAAGAGAGGCTGAATGAGGCTGGGAGAGAGCTGTGCACAGAACAGAACATCCTCCACGAGAACGTGGGATCAGTAACCCTGTCTGTTGCGGTACCAAATCCCATCAGCAGGGCTGCCTCTCATCCCACACAGAGGGCAGCCCCTGTCACTGCCCCGCTTCCATGCCACGCTTTAAGTGATTGCAAGCATTTCAAAGATCTTCATTTTCAGAAGAATTATATAAATAATTCTGGGATTTGAAATGTTCTTTTAAACTTTAAGATGAAAAACTGAAAAATCCCCCCTTTCAGGAATTGTCCATTCTTTGTCCTTACACAAAATACATCAAGCAAAGAACATTTGGGGTAAAGCTAGGTTTTCGAACTATTTTTTATTTAAACCTTTGTTATGAGTATCAGTGATCAAATATATTACGTCAGTATGGATAAACCAAAGTAAATGTCCAAGTTCAGCCTTCAAATAACCTGAGCACACTGTTTCTTTCTACTCACGATGATAAATTTGGTTCTAAGTTTTTTAACATTAAAGAGCTAGTGACAGAACTGGATGAGTAATTCATAGGGAATAATTTACTCATTAATTCAGCCATTTTTCTGCTCTCTTATTTTTCATGAGGAGATTGTAATATTCATTCCCTCCTTGAATGTCTTCATTAAATAAGCTCATCACTTTATTAACTGCTTGTAGCCCTGCCTGGATCCCACTTGAGCAAGACACAGGATGTGTTCAGGGGCACACAGAAATCACCAGAGAAAAAAAGGCATAAAGATGGGGACACCTTGTCTTGGAGAAAGGACACCTTGTCTGTCAGCTCTGTGTCTTCTTCTTGATTAGAAGACAAGTGGTTGAAGCAAACAAAATAATACAAGGGTAAAATGCTGAAAAAGGCAGTTATTTTTCCCCTCATAACATAAGGAAGAGAAGGTATTCAATTAAATTGCAGGCCAGAAACTACACAATGTCAAAAAAAAAAAAGGCAAACAAAACAAAACCAAAAAAAACTCAAAAAAATTACAACGTTGGACTCTACTTCACAAGACAGTACCAGTGCCAAGAGCTTAGCACAATTCAAAGGAGGATTAGACATTTATATGGATAATGGGAATAACGGATCTGAGAAAACGATTTCAAAAGCAATATAAGCCCTTTTGTTTCAGGGCATTGCCAAGTCTTGCAAGGTCAGTTCCTCACAACTGTTTGCATTTGAAATTCAGAATATGAGCATCTTGTTCTCTGATGGTCTAAGGACACAGCTTGAACAGGGTATTTCTGTTCCATGCTGGGATAGGTGGAAACTCAAACTGGGTGCAGTTTATACACATAGCCTTGTCAATTTATTTTTTACAGCACTGCTCTTCAGCAACATCACTTACCCCAGTGTTCCCAGGGGTGGGGAGGACAGCCAGGTCATGATCTGGATCACAGCCTCTATTTCAAGAGGACATTTCTGGAGGCCTGTTTCAGAAGCTAACCCTGCTCTGTGGCATCAGCTGTGGCCGCAGGATAAGATGAAGCCAATTCCCATTTGCAATTCCCATGGCCCATTTGCAAAGGACCAGGGAAGGAGGAGGGCTGGCAGCTGTGGCTTTGCTAGGAGTAAGGGGCAGCACTTGGAAAGACATGGAGAGACCAGGGAGAACCACCACCTTCCAGCCTTAGTCTTCTCAAAGCTCTTAGAGTTTGTATCAGATAATGAAGGAGAGACAAATCAAAAAGATACCAAGATGTTCCCTTCCCATTTCAACACCTAAATGTTCTGGATGGCAATGCATTCAGTAACACATTTCCTCATTTTTGATACCCAGGGTTTTGCAGCACCAAGAAAAAGGAAGCTTTTTTTATAGGTGGAGGAGCTGAAGATCTTTTCCAGATTCTGTTTTTTATAGATTTCAAACCTTTAGAAATCAACCATCAGATTTGGTACTTTAGATTCACCACCTTTATGAAATTTTCCCTCTCTTCTTCATTGCACCCTCATGCCCTTTATGGGATGTGATTTGTGAGAAGGTAGGCATTAATCAGCTTAGGCATTAAATTGGCCCTGACACAAGAGCCTGGACAATGCTTCCACAGTTCCAGTTCCTTCCAGACCTGCTGTGAAAAATAATCTTGTGTTCTGTAATGAGAACAGTAAATTACAGGAAAGCATGCAAAGTAAAATGGCCATGAATCTTCCACGCTCCCCAATGAGACCCTCACTAATTAGAAAGGTGAGAGAGGCTTTTCCTGGAGCAGAGCCAGAATTGTGCCTCCATCACCATTTCACAAAGTTACTTAGTGGTTCATGCCACCAGGTTTCCATTTCTCCAGGGTATTTCAATCCTCCCATAGAGGCTGGATCTGGATGTGTTCTGCTGATGCTCATTAAGTGATGTCAGCCAAGGCCATGGCTCGATATTCCTCAGGGGAATTTCTCCTGTTCTGGTTTCACTATAAATAAGTGAATCACATTGTAAATGCAAGGCTCCCAACCATCTGGACCCCAAACACAGTTTTGACTAATCTGTTTCTTTCTCAGTCATTTTGTCTCATATATCCTGTCCTGTGCCTCTGTGTACCCTCACACACACTCAGAGGCCCAGGTGCATCTGTGCCACGTCCTGACAACAAATGGCATAGCCTGGCCTCCAGCATATTATTAAACTCTCCTGACCTCCCAAACCATGTGGCTACATCCAGGCAAGCCCATGGGACTGGCCTCTGACCCAAGCCTGAAGTCCCTGAGAAGCTGCCAAGGAACCTTTGCCCAGCACTGGTTACTATAAGGCAGATTCCTGGGAAAAAAAAAATAAGGACTGTACAGGCTACTGCCTGCCTCTAACAGGCAACTGAATGCCATATGGGAGGATAAAGTCTCACTTTAAAAGTTCACATTTTCTCTGGGGCAAGGAGCACAGTTTGTTCTGGTTTGTTACTAAAAAAAGCAGAACTGACAAAATTATTTAGGAGACTGTGATTTCTAGTCTGTTTATCACACCCTATCCTGGCTGGTCCATCCCATGTGAGGCTGTCTAACACTTTGTGTTGTTACATCTCAAATGACATCCACCTGTGGGAACTCAAAAGAAACCTCATAATATTAACCCAGCCTTTGACCAACACAGAGTATTGAGTAACTGTCAGGGAGTAAATATCCTTCCTGTTAGCCAGAGATAACATTCATTTTCTCCATCAGCCTCTCGGCAGACAAACAGTGTCTGTCACTAGGAACTGATCTTAGAAATCTCTCACAAAGAATATCCTAGACAGTAATGAAGGTTCAGGAATATATATATTAAAAAAAAAATCACTTCTATAATTTTCAGTCAGCTCAGTTATGTTTAAATAGTACTGTCCACACACAGGATAAAACCAGAAATTTGCCAGCTATCCCTTTCTTCTTCTTTTTTTTTTTTTTTTCCCTGCTATGTGCTACATCAGGTTTCTTTCTTTTTCCCTTCTTAAGTAATGTCATTGTACTTTGTGGAACACCCCCCTGCTAGATCACCTAGCTAGGTCTGACACCCAAACCACCCAGAGACCAGGGAAATTACCAGGAAGATGGCTAAAGCCTCTTACTAGAATAGTCCAATTGGTGTGATGCCAAAAGCACAGGTTCCACATCAGAGACAGAGAACAACATGGGCCTCTCATTCCAGCCCCACATCATCAGTTCATGGTACAGCCTCACACCACAAGCAGGAACCAGCACAGTTCCCTCTATTGACTACCAAGTCCATCAATCTTCTTGCAGTGGAAAGAGAGGGGAAAAGCTCATTTTAAGGTATCACTACTGTCTGCATAGAGAGCTGGCAGTCATATCATGGAATTAGAGCTCCCAACACCATGAAAGCCCACAAAGCTCCTCTGCTCCCTCTCAGTGACTCAGACGTCAGGGCAAAGAGGCATGAGAATTGTTGTAGGATACTGGTGAGTATCTGTGCTGTTATCAAGGTGTCCACAGCAGGGACAAATCTTAAGAGTTCAGACTGGGACAAAGCAATCGTGGTACCTTTGGTGTCCTTCTACTGAAATTAAGGGCCAAGCTAAAAGAAAAGACTTGTGTCTTGTAGCAGACATACTGCTCAGAGCCCAGGTACTCCATATATGCAAATAAATATACTATATGTAATAATCATGGATACTTTGGCAGGCACGTTCTCTGAAGTTCTTGAAATGTGTGTTCTAGGAGCCAAACATGCATCCTGAATTCTAAAACTCAGGGTGTGCTTTGGAAAGGTTGCTAGTCCTACTCAACACACTGGTTTGATTTACATTCAAAATAAACCATGTTATTTGTAAAGGATGTGATAGACCCACTGTGAACACTTGGAAGTATGAGGTGCAGCGTTCTAGTGAAGTGAAAAAACCAGGGCCCCAGACTGGGCATGGGAATTCAATTTTCTGTTGGCAGAATTCTCTTTCTATTTTCTTTTGTCTGCATCTACTAGTGTCTCCTACAGAGCACTCAGGACATAGCAAAAAGCAGGAATCATTCCCAAAAGCACTCTGGTTAGAGCCACACAGCTCTGGGGGTGAGGAGAGGTCCATAGCTTAGGTCAGGGCAGCCAAGCCAGCCTAACTCAGGGCAGAGGCCATGTTCTGGCAGGGCTTGACTAGTTTTGATGAGACCAAAGTTCCCTGGATACCAGAATTTGGCTTTTCTCAGGTTTACTTTTAGAAATACAGGGTCAAGAAGGGGAAATGTTTTTCTCTGTCACTTCACCATCCAGCCTCTGTACTCACTGCCAATGCCATTTGCAACAGCCCAATGGTCTGCACTGCTGTAACATTTGTGTTTTCTTGCAGAAAACCTTGAATACTCAAAACACCTTGCGGACACCTCCAGTGGATTACAGACACTGCTGGCACACCAACCATGATGCAGTGCCTGCAGGGATTAAACAGAGGCCATCAGCAAGAGACCATCAGCCTTAGATGCATCTACAGTCACAATCCTCCCCATTTCCTTTGCTGTGAGTAGAGAAGTGCCCAAGATCCTTAAAGGTTTGAAAAACATGCTTACATGCCTTGGAGCAACTGGCCTTCATATGCTTTCTTCATCTGAATTCCTCCCATTTGCCTGATTAACTGCTCTAATCAGAGAGAAAAGAGATGCAGTCAGATATCATCCCATCTCCTGCCCTTCTCCAGGCACTGACTTACAGTAGACAATGGGGGCCATCTCTGCTTATCACAGCTGGCAACCGAGCTAAAAAAAGGATGGTGGGGAGAAGGAAAGAGCTGATCACACACAAACGTGTGGGCACAGACACAAGAACAGCAGGCCATAAGAAGTGACCTTTGGGGAGTGCACAGAGGAGCTTTGTTGTTCTTCCATTTGGTATCAGAACTCAACGTGTAAAACAAGGGGTTTTTAAACTTTCATTTTCATTCATGAGTGTCTGCTATACAGAGCCTAATTAGAGCCCCTCTGTTTCGAGATCAGTGAAAATATGCAACCTGTACATAAATGCTTCCTGTACAAGCTGAAAAGCCAAAATGATGTTATTCAATTCTACTTAAAAAACAAGGAAATTTTAAACCTGAAGCAGTCTCAGAAGTAACTTCCAACTATAAAACAGAGCAATATGGAAACACAGCTTTGAGGAAACATGGCCCTGCTTCTCATTTAAACAGACATATTTATTGATGGTAAGACATAATGCAGCTGAATAACACACCTCAAAGGTTTTGAAAGAGACACAAATCTATTTTGAAAATACATTTCCTTCTGTAAGCATAAAAGATGTCCAATTTACATTTTTCAAGTATGTCATCTTTTCTGAACAGAAAAGCACATTAAAAGGTGAAGACAGAAGTCTGCAAGGTTGCAAACTTGCAACATTCTATCCCAAGAAGAGGTGCTTTATTTGTGCTCTAATAAACATAAATAAAGCAAGGCAGCATCTAAGAAAATTAGGAGCTAGGCAGAAATATAGAGGAAAGTCTGACAGCAACAGAACACAATATTAAGGATTCTTTATGTCAAAAAGTGAGTTTTGGGAGGGTTTAGTGCTTTGCAATGTAATGTGCTTAAGCAATTCAGCCCAAAGAGGAGAAAGGAATTTGGGCTACAGGATTCATTTGCCAGGAAGAGAAATCTTCTTGTTTTTGATATCGGAAAGAAAATTATATAACTGACATCGAGGCATCATCCTTAAAGAAGACCCAGCATGGATTCTGCTCTGAGCAACTTTAGCCTTCCAGGAGACCTCAGTTTTTACTGCCTTTCCCTGCAGTACTATGTAGCACCAGGAAAAACAGAGATCCCCTTCACCATCTAAAAACAGCTGAGATGCATTTTCACTTCCTTGTGACATTTAGTCATCTTTCCCTGTCTGATTTTCATGTATTTTACATGCAATAAGGACTGAATTTCAAAGCAAGTGGTGGTCTCACGGGGTGGGGAGGGGGTTTCCTGGGAAGAGGGGTTCTGTAGGGCTGGGAGCCCCCAGCCCATGCTGGCAGTTTGTAAGGATAAAGCTGAAGCAGGATTCCTCCTGCAGGATTCACCTGCTCACAGATGGCTTTAGGCAAAGATTTTACCATATACATGTGGCATTACAACTTCATAGATGATATCTGATGGTCAGCTGCTGGGAACAGCACCAGCACCTCTGCAGCCGTTTCCCAGGAGAGGAGGTGACAAACCTGACACTGTGGCAGCTTCCACTGTGGCAGGGTGGGCACAGTTCTGTTACACAACAGATCCCATCACTGCTCATGGGGTTGGGAGGTGGGGTGCCCACGGCATCCTGAGCCTCCTCTGCTAAACCCATCTCTGCATTTATTTATTGCATTTATTTATTACTAATGCCCAGCAAGCCCCTGTAGTATTGGAGGTGACATTTTGGAGGGGAACACGTGAGAGGATGAGATGCTGGCACAAAAGCTGGGAAACACTTCCTCCTGCATTGCATAGGAGAATCTGAACCCTCATGCTCCTGTGTCTGCTGGTGCAAATGTACCATGCAGGACAGGCAGGAAGCTTGCCCATCTCTCAACTCTCTCAGTGATACCCATGGGCCATTTGGTGCCCAAACTATTTCTGCTGTTTGCTGAGATTCGTTGAGGAGCACAATAAACATGAAACATAACAACTAGGCCACATTCAGTTCCTCACAGCAAATATTCTCAAGTATTTGACACCTTGAATGTGAAGAAAAAATAACTTATTGAAAGCAAATATGTTGAATAAGAGCCCTGAAGCACAGCTATAAGAACTGAGGTGTCCACAGACATGTCCCCCTTCCTCCATCCGTCTGTCCTTCCATCCCTCCTTCCTTTTTCCCCTCTTCTCACTGTTTCCCTGAGGATGAATCGCACCACCCATGCACCGTGGCCTCTTTTTTTTCAGCAGATCCCATCCTTTGGCACTTCTTCCATGCAGCCATTCAGGAGCCATGAGTTTGCTGGCTCTGTGCTGGCCTCCACCAAGCACAGCATCTGAGAGCAAAGCCTACACACTTTTTGTAAATTTAGGTCCTAATCATGCTGTGGCTTAATTCCCTGTTTGCAAAATGAGCATATTAATCCTTCCTTTATCCCACTGTTTATCAGTCTTGATTCACAAGATTGTAAATTCTCTCTGGCAGGGTAGTATGTTAGGATGTGTGCTTGCTTCAACTGAGACTTGAAACCCCTAGGAGTTTCTAAATGCTGCTGTTCATGTATTATCATATTATTCATCCTGATTAATTTCTAGGTTGTATCTTCAAGCAAAGACTGCTGTTTTCCAAACCTTAACTTCAGAGTCCACAAGCCAGATTTATCCCTGCTGTTGTGCCATTAAGTTACATTACTGTTAATAATTCCTTGCTCTGAACACACTGGCTTGTACTACTCCATTTTGTGCTTCTTCTACAAGTGATAAAGGATAGCTCTGAGGAATTTTCATTGCAAAAGAAATCAATTCTCAGCTCACAGGGGAAGATAGCAAGGGCCATATAAGGTGATCTCACACCACCACCACTCCCTTTAACAAGACTATAATATTTTTGCAGGCTGTACATCTGGATGCCAGCTTTTCTAGCACTGGGGTTGATCTATCAAACACTGCAAAACAATCTATCTTTAAAATGAATGAGGATGCAAATTGTTCTCAGAAAAGAAATCTATCAAAAAAAGGGAGAATATAAATTAAAGACTGGACATGTTGGCAGGGGAGGAATGCTATGTGGTTTACATCAAGTTAATCCACTGCCAAAACCTTCTCTGATTTATATGCTAAAATGGCAACCCTAGACTAAAGGTAAAAGGGGCACATTGCTGACACAGAGCCTGTTTCTGCAGAGGCTCTGCACATGCCTAGCTCCCTGTGTGCTCCTGGGCTGCTGGGAGGAAGAGCTTCTTACTCCACCACCACCTTGGAGGTGCTGACACACCGCCCAGCAGCCAGAGAAGCAAGAGCTGTTCAGCAGGATGCCCGCGAGCTGCGAGGAGGAGTTTGGAGAGTGATGGAACCTCCTCCACACCTGGCAGGCCTGGACCCAAGCTCAGCCTTGCTCCCAGCCCCTGGTGGAAGGCTCTGCAGGCAGGGATGGCTGTCCTGGAGGCCACCTTGGTCCCAGCACCTCCACCACAGCATTTACAAGTCTCAGCTGAGAGGCTCGGCCCCAGCTCTGGTGCAGTGACTGAAGTCCTGCTCACAGCACTGTGGGATCCCAGACTTCATCCAGGGCAGTGTGATTCTTATCAACAGTGAAATCATTAACAACTACCGACCTGTCCCTGCTGTGACTCTTTCAGCCACTAATCAGACTCTCCCCTCTTGCAAAGAGGCTTGGAGCCAGCCATGCAAGGTCCTGCACCAGCAGTTCCTGCAGCAAGGAGAGCCAGAGCAGAGAGGACAAGGAACCCTGGGGATAGCTCTGGATGTTCAATGGGACCCAGCCAACCTTTGGCCCTTGGGAGATGAATATAGCAAGACTTGTTACTTAGTGTAGTTACAGACAATGTGCAGTGCACAGTTGAGATCTCTTCCTCTTTCAGTAGCAGAGGGGGCTTGGGGGACGTTTAATATTGTCCATTACACACAAAAATTTGATTGCATGAACGTTGAAACTGCAGCGTCAGGCACCCATGAGCTGATAAGTGCCAGAAATAAGATTGCTAATCTGTCCTTTATTTGGTCTACTTTTGCATGTGTACTTGATAAGGTTTTTAATTACAGGATCTCATGTTTGCAGTTGTATTATAAAACAAACACAAGGAAGCCCAAATCAAGCTGTACAACAGTTCAAACAAAGATTTTGCTAATTTCCCAGTTCTTAATGTGAGTGAGAGGAGCATTTTTGGCCATCAAATTCTCATTTGCCAAACCTGTTGTGCTCCTCCTACAGTTATGCCATGCAGCCCCTTTGCTGACATGATGGTAACCAAAGCTATTAGGAGTGCTGGGAAGAGCCCTCAGAAGCCACATGTGGATTTGTCAGCCCCTATTACAGGCTGAGCAAAGTCCCAGCTAATTGATGAGACAAAGCAATTTCTGTGATTGAAAGTCTATATAGAGATAAAGCATTGCATTTTTATCAGGTGCAGCTTTGATTTTTCGTTAATTACTCTACTAACTTTGAAGGAGGAGGGAAGTATTTGTCCCACATAAGGCAAAGAAAACCAAAGAATATACTTGGCAGAGACACACAGTATTTGTCTGGGATGAAAAACAGGACATATCTGCTGGTAGACAGCTATCCAGGGAGGTATTTTTTCCCTGCTGCACTGTTTCTCTTGGCAGCACAATGTGCTAACTTTAGAAGTGTCTGAATGCCTTTGCTAAACTATTAGCACAAAATAAGCTCCTTTGTGTTTCACCCATTCATGCCTCTTAATTTATGTTCTGGCATCACTTTTCCTTGTATTGTGCAAGTCAAAAGTCTGCACATGGGGCCAAAATGTATTTGTGCACAGGCGACAATCAGGACAAGTGCCCTGAAGTCGATGCAACTGCACCAGAAAGCCAGACCCCACAGTGTCTCTTATTTACAATGAAATTCACACATGCCTACCTTGAAATCTTGCTCAGAAAGTAACAGTGTACCTTTCTCTTCCTTGGGGTTGATGACAGGCTAACCAAAACCAGGAACAAGCCGTGGTGCAGGGTGCTAGAGCCTTGCTCCCACTGTCTGCAGCCCTGGGCTCCCTGTTTGCCCCATGCTGGCAGAGCCAGAGGCCACCATGAAGTGCATCAGCAGAGCCAAAACATGCCTAAAGTGAAGTGATCCTTCTTCTTTTGATTAGTGTCTGTGTTACAGCAATGTGTTTTATTGCCTGGGAAAGAGACAATAAAAAATCTGCAGCAATAAATAATGTGAAACAGGATATTCAAGAACAATAATCCAAAGCACTGCATGAAGTGGGGGCCTTTCCCTTAAAACACTGCACACTGCACAAGTTCCCTGGAGCATCAAAAATCCATTCTTTCATGTTCTTTATGGAACTAAGGGAATTCCTGGTGCTTGACCTATCAAGAAAATATATATTTTTTAAAGGGTGATACCGAGCCAAGAAGTCTAATGTTCTGAAGCTTGATCGACACAGTTTGCAGAAACAGCTGCAGCCCAGGAAGTTTAAAACTTCACTTTTCCAAACCTAGAGTAATTCACCATCTTCCCAGTGAAAAGGACAGGGAAGCAGAAATGCTTTGGGTGCATTTGCTTCTGGGGCAGAAGTGTACTGTTCAACTCCCTTGAAGGCAGCTCCCATGATTGTCCTGAGGCAGGCTGCTGAGCACTGGGATGGAAGCTCACCTGAAAATCTGGGATGCTGGAAAAGACATGGCCAAATCCCAGGTAAACATGCTGCTGACATCTGTCTGGAACCCTTTTTACAGATGGGGAGCAAAAAAAAGGGAAAAGCCCCTTTAACAGGAGCTTCCAACTTCCTTTGCTCAACCCATTCTTGCCCAAACCAAGCTGCAGCTCTAAAAGTTTGGAGGCCTGAATTGGGGATGGGGGCTTAGAATTGTGGCTGCTGACCCTGCTGCCCCCACACCTTCAGGGACAGCAAGGGGAGACTGATGCCTTTGAAGCATCCCCGAAGTGGCATCCCCAGAGAGCTGAGCTCTGACACTGACTTTTTCTTTCTCACACGTGTCCTGAGGATGCACAGCTGCCAGAAGCCATATGCTGAAAAGACACTCCTCCATCCTGACTCCTTGAGGATTTTTTCTCAGATTTCAAGCCCTAGAAAAAGGTACTTTTCATCCTTAACTGTGCCTTGTTCTACCCTCTTCACAAGAGGATGCCCCTGCAACATCTGTGGAAAGCTGCAGCTCCAAAGCAAAGCTCAGCTCACACAGGCAGCTCAGAGCATAGATGACTGGAAAAGAGGGAAAGAAGGATGGAAAGCAAGAGGAAAAGCAAGCACCAGTGCCCTCAGTCTTGTTTCAGCCTTCCAACACAGGCCAACACAAAGACAGGATGACTGCAAAGCTGGCAGGTAAAAGTTAAATAAAGGTACCTGCCAACTGGAGGGTGAACATGATGCTAAGAAAACATGGCTAAGTGCAACACATGAAGTGGCCCACTGGAAAACAAAATAAGCATCTACATTATCTCTTTTTGAACTGTTTATGGCTGGGTCTAATCACAGTCCTATTAATGTCAATGGACAGATTCCAGGTAGGCAGGGCTGAAGCTGGCTTTGGCTCTGTATCTTTGGCTTCATAGCTTTGTTCAGGGACATTAACAAATATTTTTCATGGTGTATAATGGGTAAAAGCACCACTGCTGCCTCTTGCTGCACAGTTCAGTACAAGGAACAGGCTCAACAGCCCTGGGGCAGAAAGGCAACTCTGTCTGCTGCAGGAACACATCACTTGATTCAGATGCAAACTCTAATTTATGCAGGCAGACATACTTGTACACAGACAAACACGGCCGGGTTTTCATCCCAGTGTATGGATGAGTGGGCTAATGAAAAGAGATGACATCTTTCTCTTACACACATGCAGTCACCTACACAAAACCATGCTAAAAATATTTTGTAAAGGCAGCAGTCAAGTACACTGAATAGGGAACAGCAGAATTAAGACTGCCTATTCATTTTGATACAGTTCTAAGAATTAGAGTTAAGCAATAATAGTATTGTCCTCAGTGTTACATTAACAATTCCTGCTCTATTTGTTCTGAAAGTACATGCCTTGTATTTAAAAATCTTCTTTTTTTTTTTTCCTATCTAGTCTTGGGGGAGAAAACAGGAAACAAAATCTATGTCTTTATTTGTAAAAGTTTCTGGAGAGATTTCTCAGGAAAAGCAAAAGCAAAAACACAGAGACAGGAAAATGTCAGAGTTAGGGCTGCCCAAACATGGTGACACTCTTGATTTACTCACATTTCCATTTCCAAATAAAGTGAATCAAGAATGCACAGCCAGCCCTGTCTTATGAGTGACCTAACTCTGCAACCTCAGGAGCAGTCTTTTAACCAAAGACATCTATGCATTTAAATTCCAGGGGGAGATTTCCCTAGTCATTTTTCTAAAAGGAAGATGAACACCGTGCCACGGTGGTTCCCCCACCACTGGCACTATCTGAGTCACTGGCAGTGGTTCAGGCTGCTACCCCCATCTAAGGGCAGCCTGAAGGAGGAGACACTTCAGCCACATGTTTGGTGAATAAACTCTTACATCCTCTCCTTCACATCCATTCCACGTTTGATCTGTTCTGTCTGTCCTTTCCCCTCCAAATGTCCCAGTTCCAGGCCTGTCACAAAATTTCTCCACTCACTGAAGTCCCAGGATCCCCATCCTGCCAGCCATATCCCTATTTCTCTCCTTCCCACTAAACTCACTGCTCAGCCATTCTCAGTTCCCCATTTCCAGACTCTCTGCTATGCATTTCCAGTTCTCCCTTATTTTCCACCCTTTCTGTCCTTCATATCTCACCACCCCATTCATCTCCCCCTATTTCTCTTTCAGTTTAGTCCAGGGAGCAACATCCCTGCTGCCTGGGCTCAGCAGGATTTGGGGATAAGGTGAGGCCAAGCCCTGTGGTCTCAGGGCACTGCCATTGCTGGGATGGTCCTGAATCTCCCTGCACTGGATCATGCTCTGTGCAGATACACCATTTGGAGTGCAAATTAAAAAGTTCAGGTGAGTCACTGCTGAGCATGTGAAAATAAGAATTTTTCCTAAAACTTGACACCAAGGCAGATTTTAGTGACTACCAGAATTTGAGGGAAGGGGTAAAAACACATGCTGGACATGGGATCTACCTGTGCCAAGCATGCCTTCCCCATTTAAAAGCAGTGACCCTCCCATCTTTTTTGCCTGTTTTGCAGGCAAACAAACAATTTAGAATCTTGATTGTTTCAGGAACGACTCAACAGTAAAGAGTTTTTCACATCTCTGTAGCACATCTTAGCCAAGGCTTTTGGACATGGCTTGTAAGCCTCAGACAACTCTATTCTCCCAAAGGGCAGGAGAAGGATGGATAAACAGATGGAGAATGATGAACAAACCATCTGTGCACCCACAACACCCCACCAGCTCCTAGGGTAGCCTGCAAGGACCCTCTGGGCAGCTCTCCAAGGGTGGGATCTTTCTAGATTACGCCTTAACATTCACCACATCTAATAAATGGTGGGAAATAGAAGATGTGTTCCATGCTTATCACCACACAATTAATTATTTTACCTAAGCACAACACAAAAGCACGTGCAGCTTAATGCAATTCTGAGACACCCGTCTCCTCCTTCAAAATAGAACAGCCATTTATTGTCTTGCTGGAATAAACACAAATGCTTGTCTTCCCTGACATAATTCCCTCCCTTAGCTAAGCCAGGATCACTCACAGGACTTCTCCCCAGAAAAACCTGACTCTCCATTTCTACATTCATGGACTCTGCTCAAAGAGGCTCTCATACAGCTCTATATGAGTTGGCTTCTCGATAATATCTGTTCTGTTCATGCCTGCTTCTCTTGCTGAAAGATAGGAAAAAAATTCTTTTTTTGTTTGTTTTTTTTTTAATCATCCCCTGGAGATAAACATCATCACTTGAACATATTCATCATCACTAAACATTCTATTGGAACTTGCAGATATGAACCATAATGGCATAAACTCAGTCTGTGTCTGGAAGGGACAGAGTGGGTAATTTATCAGAAAACAGGTAGAAAAAAGGTGCCTTTATGCTTTCCAGTGTTCAGAACATTTCAAATCACATCTGAAAGGTAAAAGTCCTAAGGACTTGAAAGACAGCACTGAGTCTTCCCAGACTACCTACCTACACTGATTTTACCACTTGGACCTGAAGAGCCTGAACAACACGTTTTGATTATTACAGAGAACTTCACCAAAACAGGCAGGTGCTGGCATGATTTTAGGGCTGCAGGTGAAGTTCTCAGAGGAAAAATTGTGTTCTATTTGCCAGCCTGTCTCCCCAGTTTATTTATTTGTGCAGCCATAACTAAGGGTGTTTACCTAAAGACCCTGAAATGCTGCTAGGAAATGCAGTAACATAAACTGGTTCTCAGTGAATGCCAAGACAGAAGGTGGGTGGAAAGGGACTTCTGTTGATGTGTGATGAATTTCGGGGGCTGGTGAACCACAGAATTAGGATCACAACCAAGGATTTTCTGAATTTTTATAACTGTAAAACTGAATCCTAGAGTCCTACAAGGTATTTGTACCATTTTTATTCAGATCCTCTATGGACTATGGAGAAACATTTTTTTTTCTATTCACACATCACTTGGCTCCTGTTGGGCAGCAACAAATAAGGTTGTGATTCTTCCTGCCATCCCTTAAGTCTGGGTTGAAACATTCACATCTGAGATTTCTCAAGATAAAATATATGTTGACATGTCCAGGAAGTCTGCAGTGACCGTGGTAGGAATGCCAACCTGCTCCTTCCAGCTGCCCTGAACACATTTCATGATGACTTTACACAACAAACAGATACAGGCACATCATGTAAGTCCACTGCTCCCCAAAATTACAAGTTTACTGTACCTGCAGTGCACATCCAATGCCCAGATGTGCAGTAAATCCATCCAGCACAGTGGGAGTGGGACCTATGGCTCAGGCCCACTGCAGCAGGGCTGTGGTGGCACAGTAAAGTGCACTGCTTTCCAAAATCACTGGACTTGTGCATACATCATGGCCAATAAGGTTTCTGGACACGTAGCAGCCCAGATAGATCTATTACCTTTTAACTCCAAACTGGCCACTTAACATCTGGAAACTCTGGACAAATACAGAAAATACTCAAGACTTTCTGGATAAGGCTTTGGTCAAAAAAAGTGATTATGCCAGTGGAAGTGAACAGAACATCATGGCTAAACTACAGCTTGACAACAGGATCCACTGGTATGTTCTGCTTGCATCACAGGCTGATGCACATAAGCCATGGGCAAATGACTGGCTGCATAGTTTATAAATACTTTTTTTATTCTTTGTGAAAGAAAACATCGTTTGAATGCATATTGTCAGTGAAGCAGAATTACTTGTGCTCAATCTTTTGAATGCCACCTATGACAGGTCTACAGGAAAACATCCTTTTAACTAAACATGTGACTGTTGGGCATATTTGATGACAATATATTTGAAAATGATCAAAGTCAGCTGTCAGAGAAATTAGATTAGTCATTATTAGTCTTCAGTAGTTCCCATGAGAAATTTGAACAGTTGGTGGCTCTTCTTAAAAGATTACAGTAAGCCTTGTAATGTGTCATGATAAAAGTGGTAAAGATTTGGAATAAAGGGCAGGCTGCTGTCTTTGTTTCTGAAAGTAGATGGTTTCTAATTGAGACTTTTAATTGTTTTATGAGTTTTATGAGTCTGTGATACAGAAAACATAGAAAAAGGACTTATATTTTTCTGTGAACTGCTGGAAGTGGCATTTTAAATTCATTCCCCTGAAAGAATCTGGTTCCTAGCAGCCAGTGTCAATACCAACAGATATTCTTATTTCCACACCATTTCACCTTGTTGTCCTACTAATGCCAAGATGAGAAACGATGCTGATATGTGTTCACAAGACGAATTATTACACACTGCATCCTGCAGTCTTATCAGGGAAGTTGAAACAAAATTGGCAATATAATATCCATGACCTAAAAACAAAGTTGGGGAATTTCAAAGCAAAATGAGATAAGGTTTTAGCCATCATGACTGCTGGTGTGCAATATAATAATTAAAAAAAAAATCATTGACTGTTTTATTCCTTCCACAACTGGAAACTTCTATGATGTGTAACACCATGTATAAAAATGGAAATTCTATAAATTTAAATAATAAAGGATATAATTTAAGTAATATTTAATCCAAAGAGGTATTCAGATAATCTAGAATATCTGAGAACAATGATTTCTTCAAAGCATTAGAAAAGATTTCTCTTTGAAACAGCTTGTTTGAAGTCTTTTTGCACAGACATAAAACAAAAGACTCTCTGTTTAAAGGATTGCATTTAAGGAGCCCTTTCTTCCTGCATTTATTTGCTGGAAAATGCTGATTGGGGAGACCCCTAAACTGCAATGGAGAGTATTAAGACTGTCATTTCAAAGGAGACTGATAACTTCTTTAGATCTTTCTCCAACAGTGAGGTAATCATGCATCCTTGTCCTTTCATTATGATTTCTTAGCCCAAAAATTATCAAAGGGCAAAATTTTATAATGCTCTTTTTTAAAGAGCATTTTGATGTTCTTTACTGTCAATGCTTCTTTTTAATTTTTTCTCTTTATCCATCCCTGAAGCACATACCTCACGTAACACAAAAGGACTTAAACCCTTTACAGTATATAATAGCACAGGGCTTATAAAAAAACAAGGTACCTGGTGACCAAGTTTTCAAACTCCTTCCTTGTGTGATTGTCTACATGCTGTTTAAGCCATTTTTTCATTATATGTGAAAAATCATAATATTAACCCTACACAGTTCTTTCTGTGCTGAGTGGATTTGGGTTATGTGGGGTCCTCATGAAAGCAGCTTTTTTCCCTTTTTTTTACCCAGCCAATGTAGCCCATTCAAAACCATCACAGCAACAGCAATATCATGTTAGGTCCCTATAGAGAGAGGGTTTTAAGGAGAGAAGGGGTACCTGAGGGCATTTTCCTGGCTGCCAGTGGTACAAAGGCCATGGAAATGTTGCTAGGGTTTCCATGGCCAGCCTCTGGTTGTGATTGGAATTTCACCCAGCCTGCAAGCAGTTGTTGGATTTCCAGAAGAGTTGCAGACTGTCTGTAGTGAATTTAAGTTCCCAGGCTTTTCCCAGTTGCTTTTCCCAGCTGTCCTACATGAATCCCACTAGAAGCAGCCATGGTGTCCTTGGCTGTACCAGTACCAGTGAGGTGGTGGTAACTGGGATCCCAGTTTCAATGCTGCCCAGAATTCCCCACACCACTTGACTTTTAGCAGTGAGTTTTGGCCCTGACCAGCCCTTCCAAATAATGCTGAGGC
This sequence comes from Trochalopteron elliotii, assembly GCA_024734555.1. Taxonomy (NCBI): domain Eukaryota; kingdom Metazoa; phylum Chordata; class Aves; order Passeriformes; family Leiothrichidae; genus Trochalopteron; species Trochalopteron elliotii. Next base: position 2,242,198 of record JANPWX010000085.1, on the reverse strand, counting down.
ACTGCCTGGGAGACAGTCAGGCCAGAGAACATACCCAGGTGATGATTATGGGCAGGGCTTCCCTGTTTTGGGAAGGAAAGGGGATGGAGTCCAGCCAGATGGATACAAAATCAGGCCATGTATTTCTTGCCCTCATGGCCAACAGTCCCTGTGGTTCAGGGATTTCCTGAGTCAGAGCTGGAATCTTTTGGGGAGTTTGACTATTCTCAATTACTTTATATTCCATGAATTTGTCCAAATGCGTGTGAGATCCATGGAAAGCTTTAGGATCCTTCACATCATTTGGCAAGCAGCTCCACAGCTCATTTCAGAGTTATTAATGCCATACTTAAATGTAAGTGATAATAAATCCATCATGCCTTGGTGAAATCTTCCAGGGCATAATAGTTTTAATAACTGTTAAAAAGGTTTGCTGGGCTTACTGTCTGAGTATGCCTAGCTTCAAATTTCAGTTTTTGGTTCCTGTTAATGCCATGTCCATTAGCTTGTAAAAAGGAAACATATTACCAAATACTTTTTCTGAGTAAACTGTGATGAAACCACTCCTTAACCATCTCCTTTATATAATAAATCAGTTGAGTTCCCGAAATCTCTCCTAAAGAGGCATGTTTTCAAAACTCCAATAATTACACTAAATATGTTGAGGCATGACTTTCTTTTCAAAAAGGAGGCTTTTTTGGCTACATAAAACACACCTTGACAGAAATAAATAACATTTGCTCTCTCTTTAGTTTTTGACATCGTGAAAATATTACAGAGAAACCTTTGGCCTGTCTCCAGGCTAAATAAACAATTTCACAATTAGCATCCCAGAATATCCCCTTATGAGCAAACTGTGCTCCAAATTAAAAGTGGATTTCAGTCCAAAAATGTTAGTCTGAGTTCAAAGTGTGCTAAGGAATATAAACAGCTTATTCAGCACTATATGCTTTGGGAAATTTTTCCATAGAGACAAGCTCTTTCTGAACACAACAATGGCTCTAATTTGTTCATATGCATATAATTAACTTCATTCCACTGATTTTCTTGGAGATTTGTTAGAAAATGAGGAGTGATCTTTATACTTCACACCATAAAATGTGAAACAGCAGATCTTCTTACAAGATATATATTGCCAAAGGAAGAAAAAATACATCATTACAGTTCTATTGATTTGGCAGTAGAAATACTTAGTGTTTCATGTTAGATCTGATTTTCAGGTGTATTTTTTCTCACATCCCCATATTGTTCTCTTGTATAAGACTGATGTTGAAATGTGATCTTCTGGTTGAATGAAACGGTGAAAACTGAAAAACAGGCATGCAATAAATTTGTTTCATAGTGATTATACAGTGATGATTACCACTGAAAAAAATAACCACTCTTTCAATCTTGATTTTTAAGTTCATACCACTCCTTAGACTTCCAGGCATATACTGTAGGAAGGAATACATCTTCTCAAATGCTAATCTTTCATTTTACACATCCAAATCATACATTTTACCTTGCCAAATCTTATGACTCAATTTACTCTGAAGGGATTTCATTTTCTGTAGCACTGACACTCGAAGCACTCCCTGCACAGAGACATAAATAACATTCCCATACACAGTATTTCCAGAATCCTCACTGAGGCAGGAATGAGTACCTTTTGAGCAAAAACTGATGAGAGGACTTTCCAAAATAGACAATTGGAGCAATATTACCACAGAGAATTATTACTCCATAAGTAAAAGTATGTTTTCAAACTCTCCAGAGTGCCTCCACAGATTCAGACAATGTGCAAGTAAAATGTGTGGTATCTGAAGCTCAGAAGGAACTGTTCATAGCAGAGGATCCAAATGCACATGAGAAATCTGTGTAGTATTCTCTGTTGAGAACTGACATCTTCAAAGAAACACAACCCTCACACTTGTGCATTGCACCAGGTTTCAACAAAGTCCTGCTGGAACAGCTTTCACCTTGTGAAAAAAATTTGGTTTCAATCTTTATGGTTGGAACCTGAACCCGGGATATGAGCAAGATGATTCTTGTTCTTCAGAGCACACTAGATTTCACATATTACACATTTGAGCAGACAGTCACTTGATTCAGAGATTTGATAAACTAAATTCCTACCACAGTGGTTGTACAAATCAGGCAAGAGACTGCCATTTTGCTAATTCTCTCTTCCTTTATTAAAATTTGACTTTAACATATGATTAAAATCCATTTTGACATTTACCACAAGAGAAACAAGACCAAGCTAGTTGCACTGGCTCAACAGCTACAAAAATAATTCAGGTACCTCAGGATTGTCTGAACAGCATTATCAGAATTTTCTAGGTTGCTAATACTTTAATAGCACTAATCTTGCTTTGCAATTAACATCCAAACAGACACTCGTGTATTTCAGACCTTCTTTTGAAATTTAATTCATTATCAAAAGGTTTTCCCTCACCTCTCAGGCCCACTCCCCCGTGGTGACACAAGTTAATCTCAGGGGAAAGGGCTCTAAGCTCTCAAACAAGTCAGGCTGAAGTGTGATTCCACTAACCTCTTCTTTATTTTTTTTTCACACCAACTTCTCTCATCATCAGTTTCAGCTTCCTTTTAAAATAGACTTTTTATTTAATTTTGCTTCATGTCTCCAGTACTGCAATTTAATGTCACCCCTCTTAATTTAAAAGAACATTGTTTTACAGAAGAAAGCAAGAAAGCAAGCAAGCAAACAAGCAAGAAAGCCTTTCAATCTTTCCTATGTTTTTCTCTGAAGGGCAAATTTCTTTTAATCACTTTCCTGAGCATAATTTAGCATGTGTAATTATATCTCAAAACAAAAGGAAGTGAATCAATGCATTACTTTGATTTTAGGAAATACTAAATATAGTCAATCTAAGGATTTCTTACTACCTTTTTGATACAGTTGTCATTGCCAGGGACCAAAGTGCTTCTGGGCAGAGAGTAAATAAGATGATGTGGCACTTGTTATAGAACAGCCTTTCTGAAATCCTGGATTGGTGTCTGGAGGCATTATGGTTCAGGTCTAACCTGTCAGCCTGATGCAAAATAACACACACTTAGATTCTGGCACACTGCTGCAGTTTTGCTTTACAGAAAAATAATTTTTTGTTTGCTTTTTTTAATGCTACAGTCATCCTAGATTACACTCATATCCTAAACACCATACCATCCAAAACTGTGCAACTGCAGTTATGCACAACAGAAAGGACATTCCCTGAAAGACAAGTGATCATGTCTCCACAGAGGGATCTCCTGAGTACCAGAGTAACAGTCTGCAGGTCACCATACTTACCTCTAGGGGCTTCCCCCTTCTCTGGCCCTGCTTTTACAATACCTTGGTGCCCCCTCAATGTTACACATCTTTGCTACACCCTTTGTGGCTGATGAGAAGCTGGTTTGCTCTGCTGTTCCTCACAAGGGTCACCGTCCAGCTGTGCAAACACATCTCTGCCACTGCTGACCCAGGATCCTGACTTTGCAATGCCCTTGTTTATTTACAATCTTTATTAATTTATCCACTCTCACTTCCCAAGGTATTGTACAGCACACTCTGATAAAGGAAAATACTAATCAGGATTAATAGCACTATTATCACCCAATGAATTCAATAGAATTGCAATGGCTAAGAGGGAACATTAAATTGCAGATGAAGATCACATGCAGGAAACAGAAGATGCAGGAAACAGAAGATGCTGGAAATTAACATTTTTTTTTCAAGAGTTATTCACAACTAAGCAGCTCCAATAAACCCTTCATGTACCCTTCACTGTTCCTGCAAGCAAGGGCAAAATGAGCTGATTTTTGCCTTTGGCTGAGGATGTCAGGAGGATGAAGGGGTTTTGTACTGAGTTCTCCATTTTCTACAACTTGTGTGCCTGCTCATGTGTAGTGGAAGCCGAAGTTGCCAGTAGTTCTGGTGAAAAGCCAAATAGCATTAAGCACTTTTGGAGCCTACATGCACTTTTCCAAGGAGACACAGGCAGCTGGGACAGGACCCACAAAGGGTGGAGGCTCCAGAGCACTGAGGTGCTCAGCAGTCAGTTCCCAGGCAGTCTCTGGCTCCAGCAATGGGCCTGAGAGAGGCATTTGGGCTCCCTAAACTCCTGAAAACAGGAGCCACAAACCAGCCCAGTGGGCAAGGAGCCACGTAAGCCAGTCACAAAGAAATCTTGAGGTGGTGTCAAGCCTTGCCCCACCCAAGGGTGCTGTACTTGGACGGTGTTCACAGCCCCATGGGGTGGAGAGCCCCATTCCCACCCCCCACTCGAGTTCCTTTTTCCCATAACACACAAGCCCAGGATGCAGGAAATGGGAGTTCACATCATGCCCTGGCCTAAGGAAGTGTCTGCACATCAGAGACATGGTTTCAGGGTTGTATTTTTTCCTTCAGGGCAGAAAAGGAAGATGCAGAGCATCTAAACTGCAGAACTTGCCCCTGTGAAAAGCTTTTCCAGTTCTGGTTTTCTTGGTTTGGTTTTTTTTTTTTTTTTTTTTTCCAACAAAGAAGACAAAAAAAGGGAAAAAGAACATCGAATTTTGGCCAGAATAAAAATCTATTCTGAATGAAAAAGAAATTTTCCCTTCCTCTATCCCATGAAAGCTACACAGTGGCTCTTGCTGTTCAAGGAGTAAAATTATACATCTCTAAAATCCCTCTGCCTCTTGGGTCTAATGCTAGGGGAGTATTGGAAACAACCAGCAATACCTTACCATCCCTCTGCTAAAAACAGTGGTGATGAAACAACCACCAAAGCCATGGTCTGTGGTGAAAACAGGAGCTGTTGAAGGGCCTGGCCCAGCAATATCATGTGCTGCAGCCCTGTGCCAAGGAGCACAGCAGGAGAGGCTGAGGATTTCCCTCTGGGAAAGATGCTTTGGCAGCCTGTGCTCATCCAGGTGAAGCCTGGTCCTCCCACCAGTCTCCCCAGGACCCATCTTCTTGGTGCTCACTCCCAGCAATGTTCTACAACAAGGAAAAGGACAATAAAGCCAATTCCAAGGGACAACCCTCCATGAATGTTCCCACAGCCCGATGTCTCCTCTGCTGTGCATGGTACCACTGCCTGCAGCTGGGAACACACGAGGCTCACAGACACACTCTGAGTCCTTGGCTGCCTGAAGCACAGAGGTTGGGTTGGAGGTGGGCTCTCCCTCTGTCCCACTTTGACTTCTTTCTTTGAACTGTGCTGGAAGTTTTCTTTTCCTGATCTGTAGTTAATCTGCACACAAAGTCACACAGAATATGAAATTAAAAATGTGACAGGCATTTTTTTTTTTGTTGTCTGCTTTTTGACAGTTTTTGGAAGAGAAACCTAACTTCTGGCTTTTTGCCAGGAGGATTATGTTGTTTCACTTATGAAGAATGCATTTTTCATAAGCAACTATTTTACATTGCAAACTCTGGGCTCTTATTCCAGACAGATAGACTACTTTTATTAAAGTTTCCTCCAAGATCTCATCTGTCTTTTAAGTCCATGAGAGTTAACCTAGAAATACTGTAGTTAGAGAACTGCATACAAAGGTATATTCATCAGGTCTGGGGCTGCTCTCACACTGAAATAACCCTTTAGAAGTTAAAAAAAAACAACAACACATTCATAAAAGTGAACACATTTGAGTATAATGTACAATAATAGAGAGCCTGTACTTGGTCTCAGAAGGCTGTGATTGTGACCTCTGGCTGTGGTTGGGCAGGAAACGCTTTTCCTGCCTTGCAAATATTTCTGGGATTTCAGAAATTACTCCCATTTCCATATGTAGTAAAAAGAGAGTTATTTTCACCTTTCATTGAAATGAAAGAGCAGAGAGACAGGCAGACAGTCCACAGGGCTGTGGTTAGGGCTCTCACTTAGGATGAAAGGGATTTAGGATTAGATTAGTTGTGCTTGCTGTGGTTTGCAGAGGGTACAGGACTGCTGGGCTCTCAGAGGCACCAAGTGCTCATTAGGCTGCTGGCTTTTTCAGCTCTCTCCGTTGAAGATTTTCACTTTTGCACACATCCTTAACTGTTCACCAGATCAGGGACTTGAAGCTAATTAATCTCCATGGGAGACTGATGCCAAAACCATCTGCTTTAGGCACCCAAGCTGGTTGGGCACAACAAGTACCAGTTAGATGGGTAAGGCCTGGCAGAACTGACTCAGCTCCCCCCAGTTCCCAGCCAGAGTCCTGGCAGGGCTCCTGGCACAGCTGCAGTTCTGGGTCTGTCTGCCCAGGAGCTACCCCTGTATGCCCACCAAGGGCAGTGCTCAAGGGACACTTTGTGAGTGGGGATGCACCAAGAGCCAGCCCAGGGGATGGGTGCTGGCTGTGTCACAGGTCCCTGAGGTGCAAGCAGCAGGTCCTGCTCCATGGGACCTCAGAAACCTGAACATGGGCAAGTCCTTTTGCACAGCAGCTTAACCCTGCACCCTCACTCACATCAGCCCTCAGAGGGACAGGATCTAGCCTCCAGGCTAGAAACTGGGCTAAAATAGAGGTGGTTTCTCTCCTTCATAGACAAACCATGCCATTGCTGTGGTAGAACTCCTGGGAGTGGAAGAAGAGGTGACCCAAGCTGGGTTCAAGGTAGTCTCTTGAGAGAGTGCCCCACGACTCTCTCCCTACACCCAGCACCACCTACACCCCTTGCCAGTGGTCACAAATAAAATCCTCCTTACTCCTTTCTCACCTGCCCCTTACACACCTGTATCATGCTCACTGACCTATATCGGGCTCACTGAGCCAAAGGAAGGCTTTCATATTACTCCAGCTCCAGAAACTGCCCTTATTTAAAAGATTTCCTAAGTTTTACATAGATTTCCAGCATCATGGTAAGCCAGGCTAGAAGGAAATCTCACCCAGTCTCCTGCATATCATAAGAAATTATTTCTCAAAAAATTCCGTAGCATGAATCCAAATCAGAGGAACAAAATGCTACATTTCAGCATTTGTTTTTATCTCTCTTTGCTCTTCTCTGCTTACTCTTTTCTCAAAAAGGAGGGTGCAGGAGAGGTAAAATATGAATGGAAAGCTCCTACTTAAAAGTACTTTAACTTAGGTTCTTAGTCTGAGGAGGAGGGAAAGGCACTGGGAAAAAAATGTGTAAGAAAATATTTTCTACATTTATTTTTTCCCTTTCTTTGTCAAAGTTGTTTTAATGTCACGAAATTCACTTGCACACAGCCCTCTTACTGGGACCAGCCTTGCTGTTAGAGCTCAGCCCCCATGACATTGCACATTCTATAACCCAGACACCTCAAAAAGGGGTACCCAAATCAGAGCTTAAAATATTCCTCATCTTTTCCTGGAGCTGCTCTAGAGTGGGGCTGGTGGCAGACTGGCCAGGGATACACTTGCAAGTGAGTGCTCTTGAGGTGACAATTAATGAGTGAAATTTACCAGTACATGACTTTTGATGTCTCACTAAAGAAGTCAGTGTTTTGATGTCTCACTAAAGAAGTCAGTGTTTTGTACTGAGTTTTCCAGAGATACCTTTAGGTTGGGTCACAAAAACACAGAAAGTAAGACATCAAGTTACAACCCACAGCCTGCACGGATCATCCCTGGACTCCATTGTGGCCCCAGGTGCTTATTGTGAAACAATTTCCTTATCTACCTTATTATTTCCTATTATTATAAAATAATTTCCTATTATTATAATAATAATATTATAATAATAATATTATTATTACCTTATTTCCTTATATTTTCTCTTTGAAGTTGCTATTGCCGGTTTCAAACTCACTATTGCCTTGTCAAAGTTGACATTCTGTTTAAAGCAAAAGCAAATTACGTCTCAGAGAACTCAGAGATGATGGCTAGAAAGGAAGACACCCTGGGTGTACAGGGGGGTGAGAGCTCCCTATCCTGGGGCCAAAATGAGCTGTTCATGAGCACAGGTACTCTTTTCTGGGCATCTCTGGCCTGGCCTGAGGTGCATCTTTGACCTTCACTCCCTGCATCTCACCTCGGATTAATCTGTGAATGCATTTATTTAAGGGCTTCACTTTTGTTCTTGAGCTTTCAGAACTAGTTTACTTCAGGCTAACACCCTGGAGTGAGTAGCCACAAAATGAAATGGAAGAACCAGAATTTAGCCCAATGATGACAACCCAAATAAACTCCATATTAATGGGAACTGCTGAGAATGCTGTTTTGGTTGGGTTTAGTTCTGAAATCTTCAAACATAGGTTGGTCTTGGACTTGCAACTTTTTCAGAAAGTCCTGCCTAAGAAACTTTGTAGAAGTGCATAAAGTTTGATGGGTAGACAACACCCAAAATGCATATTTTAAAAAACTGGATTTCCCTTCTTATGCCTTCCTTCCATTTTATCTGAGCTGCCCAAAGGGCTCCTGCAAGGAGGATCACATAATACCACACCAGTCACTGCAGAGGAAAATGCAAATGGGAAAAAATTCATTTCTTTAGGGGATGAAGTGAGCCTCATTCTTTAACTGCATTAACTGCTCAGTTTCTCCCAGGCATTCTGCAGGCAGCAAGAGAATAAGAAAGATTCATTTCACATGGTGAAAAGATTAATTTCACATGGTGGAAAGGACATCTTTGAAAAGATGCTTCTGAAAATGGGTGGCTTGAGGTACAGTAGGTACAGCAGTTGTAAAATAATTCTGCTATTTAGGTTGGAATTCTAATATTTTATTGTATGCCTTGACAGAGTTTTCTTAAATGTTTTCAGAGAAGATCTTGTAGCTGGAGTATAATGAGCAAAAAGTAGAACGACCTTTGTTTGGTGTATGCTTTGGGATTTTTTTTTAACCCTTGCTCTTAGTCCCATTTTTGGCTTGAGCATAGTCACTAGATGGAGGACAGATTGTGCACACATACACAAATGCACACACAGAGAAATAAGAGCTTGCTTTTGTAATATGTCATCCATCCAAATCCACTCTGCCTTTTCTTCAAATAGACAACATTATTAGCTTGACCCTTTACCCTTCAATTACCAAGCACATCATGATTGTTGCAGCACTCCCTCTACTTCAGAGCAGCACAAAGCTCAAACAAACAAACAAACAAAATACTTCCCTGGCTTTCCATGCATACTGATGATATAGAGCAGAGAGAAGACTGCAAAGTAGGAAATATGTCTCTTAGAGTTCAGTATAGGTTTTAGTTCCCTTCACCCTCATTTAGGGTTCTTGCATGATTTTGAGAATTTTTTTGTAATGTAAAGGTGGTAAATTCTGATTGTGTGATTCCTTCCTGTTCACCAAGTTTCATTTTACACATCTATCCTGTAGAGTTTTACTAAGGTGGATATCACTGACCTGAACAGAGATGGTGTGAATGGTCTTAGAAATGTGGCATGTTTGAGACCTACCACCAAAGTCACCCACATAGATAATATTCAGGTGTAGTTTCATGACAGCTCCTACTCACTCTTATGGACTCTAATGTCTGTGAAGTGCAGTGAACACCCTTCCTCAGCAGCAGCAGTCCCATACCTCTCCAGGAACTGCTGCAGGGATGTGCAGTGTGAGACTGTGCTTCTCCCTCAGGTCACATCTGTGGCCATCTCTTTATCCAGTGTCCCTAGAGGTACATTCAGTGCCTTTGGAACTCCAGTGATTTACATGGCTGAGTGCTCAGCTTTGAGCTGAGCATGTCCTCCAGGGTCTCCCTGCAAGTACAGGACAGACACCTCCCTACCAGGGCTTCACACTATGAAACCTGCTCACTGTTGGGGGGGTGATGAGAAACATCTTCTCTGTATTCAAAACAGCATTGCTTTTGTATTTTAATCCTCTTCAGCTCTCTGAGCACCTTTCAAACACAGACTGAGCAGAATCTGTGCAGTGGCATATTCTCAACTCTGCTTAGACCCTGCAGCATTCATTTGAGAAGATAAAAACACCTTATTCACACCATGGTGCTCACCTGAACATCAGTCAGGGTGCTCAAATGCCATCCCAGTAAACCAAGCATGTGCTGTGCTGAGTGAAACTACCATTGCCCAAATGGCACACTCAATGGCAGTGCAGAAAGTTGTAGGAAATGTGTAATAGTATGACAATAATAATAATAATAATAATAATAATAATAATAATAATAATAACAACAACAACAACAACAATATTTAAAAATTGTAAGAATTGTGCCAGGGAGGGAAGCATTTGGCTGAGATCTGAAAAATTATGGCAGATTTCTCTGCAATGTGTTATCCAGTAGTTTATTAAATTACCCAAAAGTAAAGGACTTCTTCTGACTAATGGTGTTTCATCACTCAGAACACGTTCCCACATTCAGCAACAGCTTTTGCTCAACTTCAACTGAATTCTCTTGCATCACCCTGTCTGTGGACACAGCTGTAAAATCACTCCCTTCCCTAGTCAATATAAGGCAAAATATTTATTTTAATAGTGCTGGCTAGGCCAATTTCATTCATAATTGAATCAGTGGTTCATTTTTAGGTCTTTTCACCGACCACCCATTCATCACTTTTAACCACAGGGTTCAAAGAGCTGCTGGAAGGCATAATCTTTTCAAAACCCAGCAGAAGCAGACTGTCACACCCCAAAGGCCAGGGTGTCAGTCATGCTCTGCCATCACAGCCCATCAGCCTCACCCAGGATCCTGCAGCAGCAAGGCCACTCCAGCAAAGATCTCTGCAGCCACTGGCACCTTGGGGCACACTTTCAGTGGCCATGGAAAATGCACTGGTTGAGTCCAAAACAGTCCAACCCAAGCTCATCCCACTGTCCTGGTGTTCCCTTAGAGCTGCTGATGATCCCAGGGGTGTAGAACTTTTTGGGTCCTGTGGTCCTCACCAGCATGTAGCTGCACATAATTCATCAGATGCACACTGAGCTCATGTTCTCATTTTTTTATTCTGGTGAAGGTGACCAACTTTCTTGTTCTATTGCATACCTACTTGCTCGTACTATTTCACAGCTCCTGTCCTGCAGACAAGAATTGCCACAGTGCACCAAAGCTCCCCCTTGCACAGCAGTGCAGACACAGGGGTGCATGGAGTAATTTTCAATACTTCACACATGTCATAAGAGAAGAGATCTGCAAAAGATTTGAAGCTAAGAGGTTTAGACCAGAGGTGCCTCTCAAGGGTGTCTTGCAGCAAGGAGTTCCCATGCACAGCAGTACAAAGAGAAGCCAGCTCCCTTCCTTAAATAACTGCCTTGTGGAGGTAGTGAAAGCTAAAACTCAAAGAGTCTGTGATTTGGAGCAAACACTAAAGACACCAGACTCCAGTCCCTATAAGCCCCAGTCCCAGCAGGCAGTCAGGCTGACACATACCCAGTTTGGTATGCTTGGACGCTTGGTAACATTTTCTTTTGGAGTCCTATCTTTTATGTCTTCCTATTCTGTAAATTTTTATACTTCCCCTTCCAAGCAGAATGTTTCACTCTGATGCCTCTTGTGCTTCTGTCCTTCCCAGCTTCACTCAATTCAAGAGAACCATTTTTTCCAGCCAGTTCTATACCCCTCTCTCTTGAAACCATAGGTGGTAATTTCCAAAGTGCCTAAAGTGATCAATACTCAGTTTGAACAGCTTAATTCTCAAATTTATCTCCAAGTATATATGCACATTTGGTGCATATCTCCAATATCTTCAAAATGATACTCCTGTTAACTGGGCAAATAGCTGATGGAGAAGTTGGATTACCATCACAGTTCAAATTATGACAAGAGAAATACAGTTTTGCACAACAATAAAAATTTCAGAGTGACCAGATCCCAGTCTCCTTTTTCAGTTTCACATCTTGCAAGTATTTTGATCAACTTTCCACCCTGTCCTCCAGCCACTCCTGCACCTCAGGCCAGCTGATTGTTCCATGGAGCCAAGCTCTTTTGATCCATTAGAAATTTGTCCAATATCCATTCCTAAAGCCAGTTGGAACACAAAAGGAGAACATAAATCAAGTGGTAAATTTGTGATTTTCATGCAAATCACACAGAGGTCAGTGAGCTACTGGCTCAGTTACATCATCCATTCCTCTGATCAGCAAAGTCTGAGGCCTTTTCCTCTGGAGAACTATACTGGGAAATCTTTAGATAATCTTGGTCTCAGAAGAAGATCTTGAGGTGGGAAATATTTATTCTAGTTGAAAAAGTAAATATTCTATTGTAGATTCTTAGATGGAAAAATATATCTCATAAGAATGAGCAGGAGGATGAGTATGATTTCCACTTTGATGACATATTGATCAAGAAAAGAAATAATTATATAACTCCTCTAAAATATTATACAAATGGAGAAAATTATTCTATCTAAAAAGCTAGAAATATGTGTCTTGGAACAAATCCAGATGCACCAAATGTCTACTTTTAAACTCAGTGACTAATGGAAAGAAAGCTGGAGTGATTTGTTACAGCAGTTTTAAATAAATATAAACTAGGAATGGCTCTGACAGGATCTGGGCAAACTGACCTCCAGAGCTGAGAAGTGAGACTCAGATTTCAGGAGGATGTGGAAGGGGGAGACCTGCTTGGAAGAGCAGAGTCTGAGGAATGTTCCATGATGTGATTTCCAGAGAATTCTTAGGGAACAGGGAACCTTGCCCCTGTTCCAAAAAGTGCAAACACCTCTGGTGTCTTGCTGTGTGAAAATTTCCCATGGGAAAATTTGGGGCAATAATCTGTGTAAGGGACAGTCCAGCATAGGATAACAACCTCTGGCAGTGTGGAAAGAGGCAGTACTGATGGTGAGGAACAGGCACCCAAACCCTTCATGCAGTGCCCTGGCTCCTGTCTTGTCCACATGGGTTTGTGTGCAGGAACCATGAAATGCTCACTGTTTTAATAAACAATGTCAAAGTGTCTGTGTGGTGTGCTGTCAGCTCACACCTCACTTACAGAGCTCTTCAGCCACTGCTGCACCCACCTGCCCAGATGTCTGAAATGCTCACTGCCCCATTCCCCTGCTGCCCTCAGATCCCATCCTGTTGATATCTGGGCATATTTGCACCTGTGGGTGCTACTGCCAAACACACACCTGAGCTGTGACACTGATCAAACTAAACCCTCTTTTTTCCTCTTTGGTAATCCAAGCCCTGAACTAAATGCAACAAATCCTCAGGAATTGGAAGTGCAGATGACACATAAGACTCAAGGCTCAGGCCAGGTCTGTTGCTGAAGGTTTTGCACAAGCTGTGTTTTATCAGATCAGAATGGCACATGCTAATGAATACAGTGGCACAAATGGCATTGAAGTACTGCCTGTGCATTGCACAGTAATTGTCAGACAAAGGATGGCAACAAAGCAGAGACTCACATAAAATTAGATTAAAAACTTTAACTCTTGGTGCATCACGAGCAGTGTTTCCATGGATCTGTAATTGCCCAGGGAAAGAATTTGCAGTGGGAAGCAGAGGCCTTCTCTGAATTTGCAGCAAGCAGTTCATTGCTGCTCAGGCTGCAAACAGAAGCTATGGACAGCTGACATCTTCTGAATGTACATCATCCCCAACTCTGATTTACCTCTGAAGCCTAACAAGGATTTATCTTCAGAGCCAGCTCAAGGAGTATGATGTGAAAGGGGAATGAATAAAGCAAGAAAGCCATAAATTTCTCTTCCAATACAAAAACCTGGACACTGAGTAACCATGCAGAGCCAAGAACTGAGTGGAGCACATCAGCGTGAATGATGTGATCTATGTTAAATACCTTCTCTAAATTCCTCATTAGCATTCCTTGCTAATTCCTTGCTGGGTGGAGCAGGTGTTTATATCTCATGAAAGAATATTAATTTTTAGGTCATCTACTGTTTTAAATCACTTCCTCACTCAGCCCCCAAACAAACATAGAAGCAAGTTAGGATCCAGGGAGAGGGATGCTGGATGATTTGACCAGACTCACTGCACAGAATATCTGGAGCTAATTATGATTTCTGCTGGCATAAAGGGGATAAACTTGGAAAATTGTTTTAAATGTCCAGTGTGATTACTGGCAACAGAAAGGTCCTGAAAGAATCTTTTTTTTTTTTTTTTTTTTACACTGAATAACACAGACAAACTGGCAAAAATGTCTGGATAAAAATCTAGGCTACATAATGCTGATTTAAGTATATCTTTGGTTTAGATCTCATCTCCTAGTGATAAGTTCTTACGAATTCACAGTTGTCCCAGATTTCTTCCCCCTGTGCTTCAGTAGTGTATTAAAAAGGCATTCTGCTGACAGACCTTTGTAAATTTTAGTGGAAAAAAGTGAAGAATTGTCACTGATAGTAGGCTTATGGCCACAGATATGAAAAAACTTATCCAGTCCCTCTGCAAAGTGTTGTCTGCTAGTAGAAAGGAAGCACACAGGAAAGCAACAAGGATGTCAAACCTACAGAAACTCTAAATGAGTAATCTTTAAAATTTCATTCCTTCCCTGCAGGACAGAGAAGGTAATAAACAAGGAAAACCCAGTTAAGGGGGTAGAACACTCCTGATGTCCATGCACAGATGATGCAGGAAGTACAGACTTCAACAGAAAATGCCAAAAAGTCAGCACGTTTCCTGGATGTGACCCACTGTTAAACTCACATTACTCAAGTTAAACAGGAGCACAGAGATTTATTTAGGCAGAATAAAAGTTCTTGTAAACATAAACAATAATGAAGAAGAAATANTTTACACGCCTTCTGGAAACAAGATGCGGAAGGACAGCAACACTGTAAAAGCTGAGTGCGAACTATACCAACACACACACAAGCTGGATGCAAGCACTCAGTCCCTTCAGCTCTTCTTTACATTTATTTAAAAACATAGTTTTTTATATTAGCACTGATTAACTAGAACTCAGCAATCCACCACCTATTACCAGTGTGATGGACCAAGGCAATGGGAAACAACAGATTAACAACTTAAAGTTAAAAAGCCCCATAAAGTCACAAATAGATGCTCTTTCTATTGCCTGTGGCCACGTTCTGCAGCAACATAAATGTGTCTCCAGACACTCCAGGGCCATATAATAGTAATTATTGTCATGGGCTCAGTGCAGACATGACCTCACCCTCAGGACTTGGAATCTGCCCCTGACTGGGCTGAGCTCCGGAGGAATTTTAATGATGGGGTGTGAGGGTCAGGCTGTGAGATCTCTTTTGCATAATAGAAACCCATCTCGGTGGGGCTGACTGAGGCTGATTGCTATCTGAGCTCCCCTCAGGGTCTCCAAGGAATGAGTTGGATCAACAGGTAGCTGAACATTCACACCCAGTGCTTTAGTTACTATACGTGCCCTGACAGAAATATTAAAATTTTTCTGTGGTGCAGCCTCAAATTTGAGCACATGAGAAACCTCTGGAGTAACACTTGCTTTCCTCATGGATCTGGGACAGCCTTTGGCTATTGTACCCCAAATAACAGAACAGACAAAGCCATCTTGTGCTCTCAGCTTTTATCCATCTGTAATTCTGTGTTACCTGAAAGGGACACTAACTTTACCCAGGATCCTAGAAAGGCATTCAGCAGTGCCCAGGAAACTGGAGGAAAATGTGACCTGGCAGTGACTTGTTAAACTCCAGACTGCTCACACCTTCACCTTCTGGGAGCTACCAAGCTCGGTGGGAAGACATGTGTGCTGTAATGCACAACCATTCTCAGACAACAGACATCTCCCAATTACTCTGCAGAAAGTTAATTCCAGCTCCCACTTGGCACCAAATCTAACCATCCCCAGGACCCAGTTTAAATGGTGAATGAAGCCTTCGTTTTGTCAGTCTCTGCCACAACAGTCCATTAACCTCAGTGAACTACTTTGTAGTCCCCATCCATCAAAGTGTCTGTCTACCTGATGAAACGAAGAGTTATTTCTTGGGTCTGTCACTATGTGCCAGTTCAACAGCTAAAGCATTTATTCAATATGATTAATCCTTTATATCCTAACTGTGGTATCTGCCCTGTCAACCTGAAGACATGGCTAGAAAAGTTCCCAGGAATATCAGAGGCAACAGCAACAGGACTGACAAATCCCATGTGTACATGGCATGCCAGGGGCATCCAGGAAAGCATAAATTCCCTCCACTCCCACAGTGGTGCTGCAACACTGCTTCATTTGAAGAAACTGAACTTCAACAGGAGGCAGAAAGGGTAGGAACAACTCAAGGGGCAGGAAGAAGCATTTCACAAATAGTTCCTAGTGCTTAAGAGAACTGAAAGAATGTCTGGTAAGAAAGTTGCTTTCAGGGTGAAGATAAGGGTGCTCAGATCCCATGATGAGCATCAGTACCCAGAAGTGCCACTCCTCTCACCTGGTGAAATGTCTGGGATCTCCCAGATCTGTACCATCACTTTGGTGTTTAGGCTTGCTACGCCCAAATTCCTCCTCACAGCCTGCAGGGCTGCAGGATCCCCAGTTATAACAGCACTGACCAAATGGAGTAAGTCAGTCATAGCTGACTGGTACTTGCCATTGCACCTAATCTCCATCCAGCACTGCAGAACACAGCTAGCTACTGCCTTTATTGCTTTTATTCCTTCACTGTCATCTAGTCCTTGAACCTGGTTCCTCTGATTTGAAAGAATCTGAAATACTGCAATATCTGAAATACTACTAGCAAGGAGCCAGCTGTGGACCAAGCCCAACAGCACTGGTGACAGATGAAAGCACTTAGCACAGAGCATATATACCAGGGTGATTTACACAGAAGGGTAGGCAGGTTCTCACTATTCATTCCTGAATATTTACTGGGCTTGTTTCAATTACAAGGCTTAGTGGCATGAACTTCAGATGTACGATGCTAAGTATTTTTCTAAGGTCATGGGCGGTAATTGAAAGATGACTTTGATACTCACATTAAAAACTACTGCTAACAGGGAACAGCTCTGAAATCAGCCCAGCATGATGCCTTTCAGTCCTGGTAATAATGAATATACAAGCAACTCATAACAGTCTACTCAGTGGAAATAAAATATAATTTGGCTGGTCATTTGCTTTTGTTCGCCTTTTGTTGGGGGAAAGGGAGGGGAGACAAGTCCTGTGGCAATGGCATTGAGCAGCCCATCTCCGTTCTGAATCTGCTGAGATTAAATACATCCTTTCAACAACAAAGGCTGAACTCTGATCAAAGCCCCACCAGCAGCACACCCTACAGTGGGATACACCAGATCCTAATTCCTGTGAATGCCCAAGGGGATGTGAGCCTCCCATCAGTCAAGTAAGACAAGGACAGGAGAGAGCACTGTAATTTTCAGTTCAGCCCAACAAACCCTGCAGCCTCTTGGCTTGCAGTAACCTGGAATGTATCCTGCAAACAATTAGCAAGATGGCTTTTCCAAGCCCGTCAACACCACATGACTCTTCTTTGATATTGTTTTGTTCCTACTCCCCTCCCTCCCAAGAGCTTTTTCAGGAACCCCACACACACGCTGCTGGGAGTACAGTTACAGGACAGCATGTTCAAGTCAAAATTCATTCAGCATGTTTCTCCTTTTTATGCAAGGGCCTCTGTGCCTCTTCTGCCTGCACCCAGTGTGAGTGCAGTTGTATGAGATACTTGGACAAGCAATTACCCATCATTTGCAAATAAAGACTTGTTTTGTCAAGCAAATATATGTGTGTAAAAATGTACAGTCCTGTGTTGTAATTGTTTAAAATACCATTGTGGCACGACAGTGAGTTACAACATGGAAGGAATAGCTTGTCTCTAAGTAATTACTTGTGTCCTGCACAGAACCTCCCAGAAGCTCCTGTCCAGCTGTACTGCATTTATGTAGGACAAACATTGATGTTAACAGACTGAACGAAAAAAAAGTATTTTCTGTACTTACAACTCAGATTGCAGAGCTTCTATTTTGGCTCAATTACAGCTTTTTGCAGGATGAAAAGGGGATCTGCACCAGCCACTCACAGGCAGGCAGAGTTTAGCAGTGGGCAAGTGTGTCATTTCCACTCTCACCTTGCATGCTTGTCCTTTGCTCCTGCTGCACTCAGCAGGAGCAAATCTCTCCCAGTCTTCTGTGTTAGCCAAAGGACCATGCTACTGTCAGCAGCCTACCAAGAGTTTCTGATGAGAAATTAGCTCCCAAGTAAGGGCAAATCATTCACAGATAATGTGTCTGAAAATGGCAGGTTTGTCTATTTTGTCCTCTGTCAATCAGGAGAGGGGGATCCTGCTGCCAAGCTCTTCTTCTTATGGCAACTGCATGGAAAAGGCAGGTAAAAACTAGGGATAGACCCCAGAATCATCAAACATCTCAGCATGTTCCCTACTGCTGGGGATGAGGGTACAAGGAACAACAGCATAGTACAAGGACTCTGGGTTGGTGAGGTGGGTTGGCCACTTATTGCCCCAGAAGGAAATATGTCTTCAAATCTAGGCTGAGCTATCAATGGTCTATGTGTTGTTGATCAAAGTTTCATCTCCTCTCTTTCTTCCAAAGATAGAATCAGGGCTCTAGGAGCCTGTGCAAGTTACCATAAGTATGTGGTTTTTGGGAAATTGATAACTATTAATCTAAATGTTTCCAAGTCAAAATTCTCTGTCACACTTAAATAATTCAGGAAGATGGAACCACCCACTCTAAGTCTGTAGTTTTATTCTGTATCTGTGGCCTGGAAATAAATTGAGAATTTCCTTTTCTATTTTTAGGAGTGCAATTATTTTAAAAAACTTAAAGTTGGTGGAGAGGTGCATTTCCATGCCTATTGTACAATCACATCTGAAAGAGAAAACATTAAAGCAAAACCACTATCTCCTAACTGTCCATTAGCACTGAAATATACCCAACCAAGCAATCAATACTATCAAATCAATCATAGAATCATTTTGATTGGAAAAGACCTCTAAGATCATCAAGTCCAACAGTTAACCCAGCAGTGACAAGTTCACCACTAAACCATGTCCCCAAGTGCCACATCTACACATCATTTAAATACTTCTAGGGATGGTGACTCAACAGCTTCTCTGAGCATGAAGTGAGTAATAATGTACTCCTGAGCTTTCCTCACCCTCAGCTCCCTCAGTTGCTCCCAATCAGACTTGTTCTCCAGAGTCTTCACCAGCTTCCTTGCCCTTTTTTAGGAATCACTTAAATCACTTAAATATTCCTTATTCAGCTACTGGACTTAGCTGCTCTGTAAACTTCCACTGAAATCCATAATATGTAAAAATCTATGTGCTTTTTCAAACAGGGATGTAGTTACCTGCAGAGCTACACTGCACTGCGGGGAAGAGTGTGCATGGGCATCGATATGGTCTTTTATTTTCTGTGATCCTGTGTTTATCTGTAGGTCTGTGTAGTCCTTTTGTGCCTGGCAGCTGCCTGATAAATTGCATGGCCACTGGAAAAAGAGATAAACCCAGCCACAGCAGTTTGCTGATAACATCAGTGTTCAATTTAAGGCAAATGCTAAATCAAGGAAATCAACATTTCATGCAGAGATCAGAGATTACTGGGTTTGAGAAGCTAACAAGCAGTGTGACTTTGCCCTGAAATACAGGAAATCATAGTTCAACTTTCCATACAAGCATAATAGTGAAAAGAAATATTCAGATTTGGCAAAGCACTTCTGGGAATTTAGGGGCAGAAAGAAAACTTTTGGCTTTTAAAAATTGGGTTTAATAGCAGCAGTTATAATATTTCACATATTTTCTTTTCAAATAGCTCTTTCCAGTAGCTCTTTTAAAGGTGGTTTTTCTTTGTATTCAATAAATACAATCTCAAATTGGGAGCCCACAACAAATGGCGTATTTGTGATCTCTGACTGTGTAATGGTTGTTCTCAGGTTCATATTTCCTCTGTGAAATTCATGATTATGAGCTAAAAACATGACTTTATGTGCATGATTTGTAATCAGTGGTTAGACGCAAACAATTCCACAGTTAACTCGTTCTACCAAATACTCTTATAGGGGAAATGTTAAGTGGCTGTAATTCAGTCAAGGCAAATCCAAGGCTGTATCCAAGCAAAATCCTCTCTGCATTTCTTCTAAACTAACAGCCCCATCTGGGTATATATTTTTAGTTTTCAATGCAACAATTCCCAGTAATACCATGAAGGGATGAGATCAGTTACTTTCTTAACTAGGCAAAGCTTAGGAAACAGACTAACTGCTCATATTTTCTTACAATTTGTTTGTCTGTTGGTTGTTGACAGTGTAAACTGTAGTCCCAGGCAGAAATACTAGCCCCACCTGATCTCAAAGAAATTTCATTCTGTTTCAAGAAAAAGTAGGATTTCAGCTTCATTGATTCTCTTGGATTCATACTGCCTAATTGTCTTGAAAAACGAAAGTTTCCTATCACGACTCCTAGTGCAAATCAATAAGGGAAACGTTTCCGTGAATGTTAGTCCTCCAGAATTATCTGTCACCTGAAATGTCTTTTTCATTTCAGCAGAAAGCTTTCGTATTTTTTTCTCCTATTCTTTGACTTTATGGAGATCTTGGCTGTTTCCCAAGATTTCTAAGCATTAATGTTTCCACTTCTAAAAGATACCAGCTGCTTTATGTTTTTTCTATCCCAACCCTTCACACCATCATCAGTCTAAATCCTTGGCTTTACAAGCTCTAGCTGTGTCTGATAGCTATATAAATGCAAAGGAGGGCATAATTCTGAAGAGTTCATACTCACATAAAAGCAATTTTCTTAAGAAAAAGAGAGCCATGGAAAGATTAATATCAAGACACTCCCAAACTTGGTTTCTTAAGATGTAACTGTCAGTGTCACACCGGTATCACACAGAACAAAGGATGCATCCCACTTCAGCTGGGGACCATGTTCAACCAGCCCAAACACCAAAACATCTGGAACTGCTGTTTCCTATGGCTGAGATGTCCTTGATGGCCTGGAAGTAAGCAATCAGAAACTCTAGGCACTGACTTAAAGGCCATCTCCACTTTGCCCAAACCAGGCAGACAGTGGCTGCAGTAGAAAAAGGTCTTCATCATCCTGCATTCTGCCTGATCATTGCCTAGCAATTGATCTTACTCCAGTTCTGAATAACTTCTGTACCCCAGTGTGTGTTCCTCAAGAAGAGGAGCAGGTTGGAAGGGTTTGCTGTCTTCCCATTCTGTGCCCTACCCCTGCGTACTCACAGGAAATGGGAGGAGTAAAACTTTAGGGTAAATCCTTCTTCAGGCTGACTATTGAAGGGACAAAGGGAGAAGTAAAAGAACCATTTATCCAGAAGGAGTGCACCTACCAATTACTGTTGAACTGCTCTTAATCCTTAAAATCCTGTGGGAGCAGGATCTTTATAGTGCTAAAAAGCTGATGTGGCTCTTACCTAGGGATTTAGGCAGTTGGCTGTCAGTGGCAGTAAAATTTGTAAATCTCAGGAGCACCGTTGTTTTCCTAGGAGCTGTATTTTTTCAGTTAGTAATGCATCCTCACCTGGTGCTCACCAAGCACTGGTTAGCACCATACCTACATTCACGGGGAAGTTGCAAATCCATGCAGACCATTCCAGAGCACAGTGCCATTAATCAACTCTGTTTTCAACAGAGGTCTCAATATTGCGCAAAACTCATAGTTTGCTAAGTGAAACCAGAGGGCTGTTCTTTTCCTCCAGTAAGCATTCCCCTTGCAAAATCCAGAACTATTCCATTTAAGTGTTCACAGTTTGCTGAGGGAAAGAACTCTTCTTTTTTTTCTTAGTATGTGGCAACCAAAACCAAATAAAATTTTGCCTGAGAGCTGGACGATGTACAACATCTCTCCAAAGTAAGAAATAGCTGCTTGGTGTCTGACTAAAACCAGCTCAGAAAAATGCATCCAGCTTTCTAAAGCAATCACTGAAATATGCCCATGAATTCAGGCCTGGAGGCTACAGACAGAACTTAGTTTAGTCAGTGACTTAGGTCTTCCGTCAAATGCTCCTTGAGAAATGGGGTTGAAAAAGAAGGACAAATCCTGAAGGATGGATGGATGGATGGATGGATGGATGGATGGATGGATGGATGGATGGATGGATGGATGGATGGATGGAGAACTCTCCTTCTTTCCTTTCATCAGGCTCCCTGTAAGTCAGATTCCATGTCAGTTTATATGAACACAGTCTGCTCTGGGGATGTGGAGTTTCACTGCCGCTGCTGCTGCTGTGGTTTTTATTTGATGAATTTGTGCTGAGAAGTGAGAAACCAGATTGTTGCCATCAAGGTCTCTGGAATCCAGTACCAGGTTTTAGCCCTGGATTGAAATGCATCTGATAACTCCCTGATCTTTGGTAGCACAGGAGAAAAAATCAGTATTTTATGTGAGCAGTGACTGGGGCAGCCTGACAAACCAGTGCCCTACCAGAAGGGTTTGCAAGGTTTCCTTATCTTCATCTGCCCAACAGGAGAGCTGCAGCAGCTTTCTACAGGCTCAGATGTGTTTCTTTCTCAGTGCAAGGACCCATCACGACTCCTCATTTACTTTACCTTTTCAGAGAGAAGATCGTTTTAATATATTGAGCAGTTTGTTAATCAAGTTAATATTCTTTGCATTATTATGAAGACATGAAGACAGCAAGGTTTTTTGCACTTTAACCACACAGTTGACTCTTGCAAGACCATTGGCAACAGCAGCCAATTATGCCATACACATTATGGCACATATAATTCTCTTCCTTCCAGAAAACAACCATGTGGTTAGATGCCAGCTCTCTGCCTGGGCACGCACAGTGGAGAGCTTAGCCTCTGTTTAGAGGTTGTGATAGGCAGGGTTAAAGAATTGTTGATTATATCTTTGACATCTGCCCTGGTTCTGAAGATAAGATTTGGTGTGGACTCGTTGAGTGATCTGGTTGAGCCTCAGAGTCAGTAATATGCTGGCTAATGATTTCTGCCTTGCAGACCTTTTCATCCAGTCACAGAGCAAGTGAGTGGGAGAAGCTATAATAAAAGATCAGACTCTTTTGTTCCAAAGACTATTCTCTACTCTTCTTTTATGCCTATATATCAAGTGCTACAGCTCTTTCATCTCACTGGAGCCTTCCAGGGTGACTCATTAAACCTTGGAGCCTCTAAAAAAAGAGACTCAAATCCCATTCCAGCTAGGTAATATCATCACATCAGATCAAATTTGACCCACTATTCCAACTATTCCAAAAAGTCTGTTGTTTATTTCTCTTCCATCCTAGAAGCATAGTCTGAACAATTGATTAAATCTCTGTAATTTACATAACCAGGACATGTATGTGAAATTTTATCCATGTATTTGTACCACTCAATGACAACCTGAAAATCGTGTGAGAACTCCCAAACTCAGCAGGTGTCAGCAGCTGCAATCCAGGCTGGCTCTTGAACAGATCTTGAACTATGGCACAAAGTGGGCATGAACTCTGTTTAATTTCTTCTGTTATATCCACCTCTTTAAAAACCTTCTTCTATTACCCAACAAAGGCAATTTTCCAAGCGAGTATTATTATTATATTGCCTGTTTCACTGTTATTGCTATGAAAGTGCCACCCACCAAAGAAGTGACTGCTCCAGCCTTTGAATCAATCATAAAATCACAGAATGGCTTGGGTTGGAAGGGATCTGAAAGAACATCTAATTCCAAATCCCTGCTGTGGGCAGGGATGCCTCCCACTAGACCAGGTTGCTGAAAGCCACACACAATCTGGCCTTGAACATTTCCAGGGATGGCTCAGACTGCAGCAAGCAACAAAGTCGTTGTTTGAACAACCCCTTGATGATTTGCTCTTCTCACAGAAGGAGGATATTTGGTGCAGGTTCTCCACTACACTCAGGAGAATGGATGAGAAGAGGAAGCCCTAACTCACAGTAACACAGCTCAATGTAGCCAACTCCAGGGCAAAGGACAGGGTGCCCAGGCACAGCAGGTGCTCTGCACAGCTCAGGAGCCTTTGCCTCTGGATAGGACTGAGCAGCAGGAGAGAGGGTGATGGTGGTGACTGACACAGACCAAGTCCTGACAGGAAATGTTCTGGTGACAGCAGAAACAGCAGAAATGACCTTCCTCCTGATGAGCCCTATTGGATGGCAGCTCACCCAAACTTGTGTTCTTCTGCCCTGACCTCACAGCCCCTCTGTTACTCGGTACAGAGGCTGGCTGCAGGTTTTGCTTCTCTACCCTGCCCCAGTCCTCATGCTCACACGGCCCCAGGGCAAGGTTTTAGCTCTGCTTTGCCATCTGCTAAAGCACACAAACTGTGTCTGTGGAACAGGGAGTGCCTGCAGGATAAAAGAGATGGCTGCAGGTCTCACCATGTTCTTCACTTTTCATAAACTAAGCAAGAGATCCTAGGTACATGTAATGTCCTTATTGCTGTGTCCCCTTAAGTATGGGTAACTCAGCATTCATGGGAGAACAGGGAAATAACATTTTTGCAGAAGGTCATTTGTTTTATCTTGTTTCAGACGCTTGAGGACTTGTTTTGTTTTTCCTGTCCTCTTTATGAGATGAAGATTGCAAAACCCTGGTAATGTGAAATTCAGTAATGAAAGTGCCACTGGCACACAATTTACTCAGAACTCTGCTGCTTCAGAGTTTGGAAATTAACTCTGAATAATCAGCACACGTGACTCAGTCCTTCTCAAATATAGTGTATCCCCATTAATGAGGATGAAAATCATGAAAATCATGAAAAGGATAATCTAAATAATGAGGATTAAAATAATGAAAATCATAAAAATCATACTCTAAATAAAACATTGACAATTCTATTTTTTAAGATACTTTTTTGTTACTTGAATTTTGCCATTTGTTTCTTGAGGCTTATGAGTTTGCTAATGCCATTTATGAAGATGATGTATAAAGATTTCAAAAGAAGGAACCAAAATATTAAGCTGAGAAAGACAGTGGAAGTCTCCTACTAAAGGAAATTAGTGAGAATTAAGCTCTTTGATGACCCTTAAGTTATCCTCTTGCAATAACTGGAAAAGAACAGTTTGATTTCATCCTTAGAACAGCTGAACTATGGCTCCCAACTCATAGCCTGAATTTGGACTTTAAGCAAAACATTAAACACATGGGACTGATAATAGAAACTAGTGATAAAAATGGAACGTGAACTGTTGCCTTATCCCACAGTATAGAACTATGTTTAAAATGACCTCATGTTCAAAATCAGCCTGGCTGTAAGCCTCTGAACCTCACAGTCAGGTTCAGCTGGGGCAAGCAGTGGGGCTGTTCACTTTTTTACTACATTCTGCCTTTTCTGAATGTGTGACAGCACATAAATGGGAACATTTCCTCAGCAGCTTTAAAACACTTTGAGTGCTGACTGGTTGCCATGGCAAGTCAGCACATTTAGGTAGCAGGCAGCAAACAGGGACCTGCTTGTCCAACAGCAGCAGCTGGGGAGAGCCCTGTGCATGCAGCAGTGTGGGGATTTTGTAACTTCCGACCTCAGATATGGTCAAGCTGGCTGGGCCTTTGCATCCAGCTGCTTCCTTTTAGTAGCTTCATTTCAGACAGAAGAATCAAAGGTAAGTGATTCACTGTTTCCAGACCAGGAGATCAGAATGGAGGTTTGAACACCATGAGATGTTGGCACATAAGATGCCACATCTTGCTTCCCTGTTTCTCTTGTACTCATCCCATATATCACAGCCTCCTTGGCTGTGCCACTGAAACTGAGTCTGCAATGTAAAAAATCACTGGGATAATCAGTGTTCAACTCCTTTGGAGGACTGTTTGAATTACGGGAGGGATAAATAATATTGGCATCTAAAAACCTAATTGTAACAGGGAGCCCAAAACAGGATATTGTTGTCTGAATGCAGTTTCACAAGTGCTGAACAGAGAACAGGTTCACAGGGTAATTCAGGCTGTAAAGGACTTGGGGAAGTCATCTAGTCCAGCCACCTGCTCAAAGCTGGGTCAGTGGCCACCTCTCTGGACTTTCTAGCACAGCCCAGGATGCAACCAGCTGCCTTCACCGTGAGGGTACACTGCTGACTCATGCTCATCTCACCCCCCCTCAGATGCCTCTGAGCTAGGCAGCCTTTGAAGATAATGACAGAAATAGGTGTCTGACCCATTTCAGACATCTGCTTCAGCAGGAGATGAATCACACTCCAGCAGTGCCTGGTTCCCTCCACTGACTACAAAGGGAGACCAGGGTGATTAGCTCTGATATAAACATCCATACCAGTGGTATTTGCTTTCATCCAGATTAATCCTGTCTCGTAAGTTTTGCTGCATCTCCAGATTTTGCTGCAAGATGTCACACATTTGTGTGTGTGTGTGTGTGTGTGTGTGACATGCACTTGCAGGGTTTCTCTGAACGTGAAGAGAGTACAATTAAGAAGGATATATATTCACAACAATGCACCAAACTGGAGGTACTTGAAAGAACTGATTCACGTTTTAATGGCAGATATTCTAGCAAATATCAACCCTAGTGGTTTCTGAATATTAGATTTCTTTAAACATATGCCAGAGATTTTATTTTTAATACTAAGTAGCATGAAGATATCTTTCTCTTTCTTCTCCTGTTTTAGTAATATCAGTTTGATATTCTAAGGCAAAATATAAAATTTGCTTTGAAGCAGTCAAGAGCATCAAATTCTGCATGCAGCTCACACTGAAATCATCCTTAATTCTGTTTTTTCTCTATAAGAGTTTCAGAAAGGAGCATGAAGTCAGCAAATCTGACTGACTTTAGCTCCTGGTGGAAAGGTCAGGTAAAGTTCAACTCCTTTATAACAGAGGAGCAATTCAGGAGGTCTTTAATCGTTTGTCCTGTAGACTAGCACGGTCCTCATCTTTCAGTGAACATAATGGTTAAAAATTACATTAAACCTCCCCTTTTTGAGCAACTGCTCTCCTTTTGACCTCTCTGTAACCCTGAATATTATGACCTGCTATCCAGTTTGAATCACAGATGAGTGTTGTATTTTTTAGATGCAAGTTAAATAATCTGCCACTTTCTTCTGACTGAAGACAGACATTGTCTCCACAGAAAAATCCAGGCAGATAAGGGAGAAACCATCACATCCCATTCCCAGAAACCAGCCCGGACAAGCAAAGTACATATTCTTTTAATAAGTATGTTTTGAAATGTTGAGAAATCATTGATCTTAATCTTAAAAGCTGCCTTTAGCCTCCTTTCATGTACTTTGTAGCAGCTTCCTCAGAAGTCCACCACAAGCCTTCCTAGTCATGACAATCTCACATCATCTCCAAGCAACTGGCCATGTGCATATAAAACAGAGAAGGGGTTGTTCGTGCTGGTCAGAGCAGATAGGAAAAAACAGAGGGAAGACAGGAGTCCCCCAAAGTCACTTTGAATAATAAGATTGAACAGCCTCTGCAATTCTTACTCCATAAAATTGTGGACATCCAGCTTCTTGACTCCAATTGCACTTAGACTACTGTGTCAGCAGAGGATAGTCTAAATATTCAATCTAATGCAAGGGAGTTTTCAAATCTGTTCCTTGGGTCTTAGCATAGCATTGCCAAGCATTCCTTCAATGATGAAGTTTTCTATGGAAATATCTCACATACAGGTCCCTAGAGAAATTCTAGAGGATCCTTGGAGCAAGTGCTTTCATAATGGAGAAAGAAGCATAACCAAAGAGGAGTCTGGCCCATCAAGCTAGGAGTATCAGAAGTAGAAACTGGTGTTCTCCATTTGGTTCCATTTCTTTATTTATGCCTTTCTGCATTCTAATGTTCCTCAAGCTCAGAAGCCAGCAGACAACTCCTCTCTTAACATTCTGTTTCTCTGCTAGTTTAATTTTTGGCATTGCATGTAATGCTAACCACACGGAAGTTTATACCAGGTCTGGGAGGACAAAGATCTTTGCTCCTGGAGAGAGATGCCTGAGCTCAGAAACGCTGTGAGATGTGTCCCAACATCAGTGCAAACCCTGTTCTGTCAGGGACAGGAAACAGGCATTACAGATAAACAATTATGGGGAGGTTTAGATTGGATATTAGGGAAAATTTCTTCACGGATAGGGTTGTCAAGCATTGGAACATGCTCTGCCCAGGGAAGTGGTAAAATTGGTGTCCTTGGAAGTGTTCAAGAAGTGTGTGGATGTGGTGCATAGGGATGTGGTTTACATCTAAGGTTTAGGACCTGGCAGCATTAGGTTAATGGTTAATGAGGTTAAATCCTTTTTATATTTATTTATAAAAGAGCTAAAAGTGAATTCATGTTCAGGATGCACATGACATAGTTATTAACAATAACCCTGGATTTATTAGTAGTAGTTCTAGCTGAGGATATCCTGCTCTGAGCACAATCTCTTGTCCACCAGTTTCACAGATGAGTATAACATACCCAGATCTCCAGAGAGGATTTCAAAGAATGCACACACCTCAGACATGCCTTACCTAAGCTAAACTCAGACCATTCACTCCAGAAACATTACCAGCACTTTGGATGACATGTTTTATCTGACTGCTGAGATATTACCAAAATTATAACAGAAAAAAAACCCCTATTTTGAAGCAAAAATGCTGTCACCGAGATTAGCAACATAGTCTAGACTTCATTGTTTTAAATAAGTGTCTCATATTTTGGTCAGAAAGAGTAAGATGCAGCAGATGTTCAGCTCAAAAGGATCATTTTCTACTCAGGAAGTTGGAGATTTAATAATAAATGTGGCCTGAGGATTCAAGTTTACAGTCTGATTTTATGGGAGCTTCTGAGCACTCAGTGCCTTTGAAACAAGTCTGCAGAATCTGTGAGAGAGGTTAAATGAGTTCCTTAGGGCCAGGCAAAGGCCAAGGCTGTGAGTGAAGCATTCCTGCCCAGGAGATGGGACAGACACCCCCACAGAAAGCAGCAAGCTCACTGTGAGCAACCCAGCCTCCACCCAGCACAGAACAGCTCAGGCAGTGCCTCCTCTGGAGCTTCTTGACATTGTCCATGACCCACAGCCTCCCCCTTGCACTTCAGTTGGACAGTCACTACCCCTGAACTCAATCCATTGTCAAGGTCATCACACTCACTCCAAATACTGCCTACAACAGTAACTTAAAAAAACCCCAAACATCAAATCATAGAATTACAGAATTGTAGGGACCTTAAAGATCATCTCATTTCAAGCCCCCTGCCATGGGCAGGGACACCTTCCACTAGACCAGGATGCTCAAAATCCCATCCAACCTGAACACTTCCAGGCACAGGACAACCACAGCTTCTCTGGGTAACATGTTGCAGTGTCTGAGCAGCCTCACAATAAAAATGTCCCAGTACATCAAGTTTTTCTTAGTTCATTGTCTCCTTTTATGCCTTTTCATGAAAGTTGTAGGAAACATCACATTTGCACAGCAGGCAGGAGGTATATGAAGGTTTAAGAGTAATGCAAAGATCAAATAAACATCTTATCACAACAAAACCCCTGGCAGTTTCTGGTTAATCTCAATCTGCTCTCTGGTAGGAGTACAACAAGTGCTAAATGTCAGTGTAAAGTCTCCTTGGAAAGCCAGTTCTTAAAAAAAGTGTTGCAAATAACACATTTGTTTCCTCAGATCATCCCACATCTCCAGCCATTTGTGAGCAGGGTTTGTACACCCCTCTGTAGATGTATCACATCACTGCCACTGCAGCAGGAATGGCAGCAGCATTACATCACCCGGTGCTCCACTGTCTGGGGTGACCTCACAGCTCTCAGAAAACACCTCCTGTCAGCACTTGCTATCTTCTCTAAGGGCTGATAAGGTGCTGAATTTAAAATCTGCATGTTACCTCACCTGCCCCCAGCTCCAGCTACTGGCTGAACATACTCTAGAGGTACTTCAGACTTTTATTGCAGCTATAAAAGTCACATGCCATGCACAAGCATTTTGGTAAAACATTATGCAGATATTTCTATCAAATACATCTTTCATGTCATTTGTTGAAGTGAATAAAGTCTCTTGTGAGGACTCCCAAGTACCTGATTTGTGGTTTTTTGAAATTTCATGTATCATTGCTGAAAGCTATATGAAAAGAAGGAAATACTTTAATACAGGGAATGCAGAAAAGGACACACAGAAGGCACACTCTCAGATGGAGCACAGCATCCCCAGGCCAGAGCAAAAACAAGCCCAGAGCCGTTCTGGGCAGCCCAGGAACACCCCCACGGGTAGACAGATTTTTCAAAAGGCAATTTGCTCTTCTCTAGTACAACCCAACCCAGTGAAAAATGAAACTGGGAGCTGTTGGGTGCTGGGGATGGATGCCTGGGGGCAGGCATGAATGGAAAATGGGGCATGGGGACAAGGGGAGCTGATTCACATCTCAATGGCAGATGTTCTAGCAAAAACCAACCCAGTGATTTCTGAATGTTAGTTTGCTTTAAACGTATTTCAGAGACTTTAATTTTTAATGCTCTAGGTAACATGAAGATCCTTTCGTTTTCTTCTTTTTTTTTTTTTTTTTTTTTTTTTTTTTTGTAATAGCAAATTGATTTTCTAAAGGGAAACACAAAACTCTGCTTTGAAGAAGTCAAGAGGACCAAATTCCCTGCACTGAGATCATCCTTAACTCTGGTTTTGGTAACCAAAACCTAAGGGGCTGAGGCTGTGAACATCCATGTCAGTGTGGGGACATCCCTGAGGGTTCCATGCTGTAGGAGCACCCCTGAGGGACTGCAGCTATACATGGCCACACCCTGGAGGAACTGTGGCCATGGGCAAAACAGCAGTGCAGGGACATCCTGAGGGACTGCAGACAGAGGTGACCCTTGCCTTAGTGGGGACACTAAAAAACCCTTTGAAGACAAGCTGGAACCAAAGAGCAGCAGAGAAAACCTGGAGAAAGGACTGGTGGCAGAGAAAAATGAGCAAGTGAAAAGCATCAGCAAGATACAGTTCCAAGCATGGCCTCAAGAGAAATTATGATGCCACCAGAGAAATCAGAACAGGATAACTGTGACATGGGCTGAAAGTCAGGGAAGTTGAGGCTAGGAAAGGGACATAATAACTGATTCAGGGAAGAAGGACAGAAGGTGTTTGTTTGTGTTCTTTTCTTTCCTTGGGCAGTATTAATAAGGCCTCAGAAACTTGTGCAGTTTGTAATTAGATTAAGTAAAAATTCCCAGCATTGAGTTTGTTTGGCCTGCAACTTCCCTCTCTACAGGAATTAGTGTGTTTGAGGCTGTCATCAAGGAGCTTCTCTGGTAAATCAGCTGTCTCTCCTCCAAGAAGCAAGCACAGAGTGCTGCCAGGCATACCTGACACCAGACACCACATACAGACACCATTTATTCCTGTTTGGAGGATGAGTGGAGCTGTGTGTTTTGCTGAAGTTTGTTCAGAGGCCATGGAACTCTTCATGCAGTTTGCTTTTGCTTTATACAGTGCTTGTGCCATGTGCTCTCAAAGGAGACCAGACACTGAAACAGAATCAGCCAATTCCCAGCATTTCCTCTGTGCATTGGGTACATTTGTTCTGCAGGTATCCCTTAAACCACCTCAGGCCAGGACTGCTGCTGAATAAGATAAGGAGAAAATTCCCTGTGCCCAGGGTGGGAAGATCTGGGTCACAGGCTTCTCCGCTACAGCTCTTCCTTAGTGAAGCCTGACTGATGGATGCCTGATTTCCAGGTTTTTTTAAGATGTGCAGACTTTCATTTACATTCACAAACACATGGAAATTTCTCAGCAAAGTGGGATTTGTGCCCACGTATCTGCATTCCCATTTGGATGGGAGTAATTAGCAGCTCTATTTTTTTCTGTTTAGAAAGATCAGGTTATAGTCTTCATTAATTCATTTCTTATTTAAGTAATTGGCTGTGACAGACGACACACACACTCTACTTGTGGCCCAGCATTTCTCTCTCTCCCCACACTACACAATGTGTCTGACTCCATAGATTCATAAAGCTTGGAAAAGTTCTTTAAGGTCACCAAGTCTAATCATTAATCCAGCACCGCCAAGCCCACAATTAAACCATGTCCCCAGGTGCCACATCCACTGTCTTTTAAACACCTTCAGGGATGATGACTCAGCCACTTCCCTGGGCAGCCTTTTTGAATGCCTGATCCCCCGTTTCAGTGAAGAAGTTGTTCCTAATAGCCAATCTAAACCTCAAGTGGTGCAATTTGAGGCTGTTTCCTCTTGTCTTATCACTTGTCACTCTGGAGAAGAAACTGATTCCCACCTGTCTACAACTTCCTTTCAGGTAGAGAGTGAGAAAATCTCCTCTCAACCTCCATTTCTTTATCAAGCCTGGCTGCAAGCACAGTTCCTGACTGTTCTGAAGCAGAGCTAGAAATCACTCTTACAGCAAGCCCTCCTGATAATAAACTGTGTGCCAAGATGTTTGTGGGCAACAAGCATGAAGATGAGTGTAAGTCAGGGCAAATGTTTTTAAAATTTCACACGTGTTTATTTTTATCTTGTCCCAATATTTGTCCAGCTGTCTAATCTTCCTAAGAACTGTGTAAATCAGGTTAATTCTTGTCCAGTGCAAAATTCCATGCCAAATTCTCCCAGGCAGAACTAAATTGGGGTTTTCAGTCATGTCACCCCATTCTTCCCCCACACATCTCCCAGCAAA
Organism: Trochalopteron elliotii; assembly: GCA_024734555.1. NCBI lineage: Eukaryota > Metazoa > Chordata > Aves > Passeriformes > Leiothrichidae > Trochalopteron > Trochalopteron elliotii. The sequence continues at coordinate 2,209,881 of JANPWX010000085.1, read as the reverse complement.
ACAGTCAAAAAAAATGTCTCTAATTTTCACCTTAAGCAATATACTGTGGTAAAAGAAATAAATTTCTTTAAAAATATAAAATTAATTTTTATCAAATAAAATGTTCTTCCTTCAAGCCTGACCCTGAGTCATGGTGTCACTCAGATGATGAGACTTATCCATGGTTTCAGTTATTAGAGTCTGCAGCACAAGTCATTCTACCTTTGGTATGCTGCTCCCACCGCTTTTCGAGACCAAAATTTTCAGTGTGTGCTGGTATAGAAGCTCTGGACAAAACCTCCTCTATTTCCCTGTATGCAAATCTCAAAACTAAGCTATCCACCTAACACTGGTATCTCAGAAATACACCCCCACATTTTCCCTTGCCCTTCTCCCATATTGTGCTGCCTTACCAGACTCAGAAACTTGGCTTCCAGTCTCAAATTACTCAGAAATATGATTTGCAATAGAAATGTGAAGATGCCCCACTCCAAACCTCACACCTTACAAATACAATACACTACAAATAATAATCTACAAAATAATCTACACCATACAAATACTGGTGGCATAAGACAAATTGTGACATCCTAGTAAGGTGTTAAAGAGTGATGTCCTAGGCCAGTGTGACTTTGTCATGGAGCCAACAATAGGCCATGAGGGTCTTTAAGGGTCTCCACCAATGCAGCAGAATCACACAATCATAGAATGTCCTGAGCAGGAGGGGACCCACAAGGATCGAGTCCAATTCCCAGCCCAGCATAGGACCATCACCAAGAATCACACCATGTACCTGAGAGTGCTGTCCAAACACTTCTTGATCTCTGGCAGGATTGGTGCCATAGACTGCAATGAGGTCTCCCCTCAGTCCTCTCTTCTCCAGGCTGAATAGAACAAGTGCCCTCAGCTGTTTCTCCATACAGCTTCCCCTCAAGGCCATTCACTGTGTTCATAGCTCTCCTTTGGATGCTTTCTAATAGCTCTGTATCTGTCTTTCATGACAGTTTTTGCAAAGGGAAGGCTGGAGGTGTTTCTTGTCACCTCCTTCCTCTCTTCCTTCTCCACATCCACACAACAGATCAATTTTTACCATGCCCAGAGGATCCAGTGCTCCAGGGCAGGACTCTCAAACCCTCCATGGGCAGAACTGCACAGAAGGAGACCTGACTGCCTGGAGAGAAAGGCTCCCCTGCACCCAGGACTGCATTTGCTCCATGAACTGGCCTGCACATCCACCAATGGTGTGTGTCATATTGGATGAGATCATCCAAACCAGTGGCTTAGTGGATGCTTCCAGCCACAAGTCTGGAACATCTAAAACTTTTACACTTAACCATTCATACAAGAACTACAGGCTTGTGCTTGACAACATGTATCTTCCAAAAAGACTTTATTCTTGAAGAAATCAACATTCTAATTCATATTAGATACAGAAGTGGGACGGCATCACACCTTGTGCCTGTCATTAGGAGGTGAATAGAACTGTCACTTTCCGTGGAAAGCATAGGAAGATAGATTTGTGTTGCACAACTAACAAAAGAAGTGTTAATGCCCAACCAAGTATGTTTCAGTGTTACCCTGGCTATCTTCTCTGAAAAGATCCATGAAACATTTCACAGCTCTGCTCCCCTCAGTCTGATTTGCCATCCCCCAGATGCTGCTGGTGCTGAATTTACATAAAGAGACTGAAGTGTTGTAGGAAGAACAGCACCACCATGTTGGATTTGTTCCTTGTGAGTCAGCAGTTTTCAGCATGCCCTGTTATGAGCCTTCACTCCTTCTGCACAGGCACTGAAACGGTCAGTCAATTCTGAGCATTGTTGACAGCACTGGATTGCAGCAAGGCATGCTCACTAGATTTGCACAGCTATTCTAAAGATTAAATGTGGTTTAGACAGCTGGCAGGCACTTCAAGCTGATGCTGTTCCCAGGGAACAACACCAGCACAGTCCAGGCACCTTCCCCATGATATGAGAGGAAAGATGTTCTTTCAGACCTGATAGCCATTTCTACAGGGAAAAGGTTATAGAGGCTGCTCATCAAGATTGATCATGCTGTCCAGAAGCCATGGGTTCATCTTCCCCTCATCCTGGCAAATACTTCTGGGACCCCACCAGAAACCTTACAAAACAACCACTTGCTCCTCTGCCTGGATTTCAACTCTCAGAAGAAATAGAGTGAGGGTTGACATGAACAGCTTTTCTTCACTTGATGCTGCTTTGTTCCAATTCAGTAAAATGATCCACCCAAAGAGACACAGATGCTGCATTTGGAAGGACATTGATCTGGTGGAGCAAGTCCAGAGGAGGGCCAGCAAGATGATTAGAGGCATGGAGCACCTCTCCTACAATGAAAGGCTGTAAGAATTGGGTTTGTTCAGACTGGAAAAGGGATGACTTAGGGATGACCTAATTACAACCTTCCAGTACCCAAAGAGAGCCTACAAGAAAGGTGCAGAGGAACTTTTTGCAAGAGCATGTAGAGACAAGACAATGGGGAGTGGATTTAAAATTAAAACCAATAGATTAGATTAGATATTAGGAGAAAGTTTCTTTCCTGTGAGGGTGGTAAGGCCATAGCAGAGGTTCTCCAGAGAAGCTGTGAATGCCCCATCCCTGGAAGTGTTCAAGGACAGGACGGATGGAGCTTTGAGAAACCTAGTCTTGTGGAAGGAGTCCATGCTTATGGCAAGGGAGTTGGAACTGGATGATCTTTATGGTCCCATCCAACCCAAACCATTCTGTGATTCTGATTTCATCTCCAGGTAAAGGAGAGAGAAAAAACAAAGGAGGATGAGCTATCTGCTGCAAGCCTCAAAGTCCATGAGCTGGATGTCCATGCCAAGTTGAATGGGCAAGGTGACTTTCAGCTTGTCAGTGGCATGGATAAAAAAAAGTCCTGTTAGAGATCATTCATGCTGATCTTAGAGGGTCCATGCTGTGGTGTGGTAAATATGAGGTTCTCCTACAGCTCGGATAACTTGGCTGTGATTGCTTACAAAAGATGTAAGTTATCTCACAAAATCCTCTCCTGCCCCCTAGAAATGTCACTGCACCAGAAAACACAGCTTGCTTCTAGAAGAATGACATGACTGAAGAGCTAAGGCAGGCCAGAAATATCCACAGGCTGGCACACAAGGAACACAATGCCAAATGGGGACAGGATGATGATGGATGAGATGAATGGTGTCATCATGACCTGGCACCATTCTCAAATTCTTGTGGTTCACTAAAAGGCACTACAGAGGGGCTGAAACAAAAGTATAACACTTTTCTGGTGATTTAATCTCACAATTGAATTAAGAAGGGCATCTTTCAGATGCTCAAAATTTTAACTATTTGCAAAAATATTAGAAGAGCATTTTGACAATTTTGAGAAGTGGACTGGATTCAAAGGATAGTAAGAACGAGAAGGAAATACCTCAGGAATGCACAAAAAGGGACCACATAAACAAAAAGGGGGGAAAGTGAAAGAACGAATGTGGAACAACATCTACAGATCATACAGGCAAAGTTTGCAAGTAAAAATAATACTTTATCACATTTTAACCAGGATGCCATGGCTCATTGTGTGGACAAGGCAAGGTGACTAAATGGGGATACACACTGAGGACTGAAAAGCAGATTGTCTGAGGGGAAAAGAAGTCAAGGAACCTGGGACACTTGAACCAGTGACTAAACTAATTCCATCCCAAGTGTTACACATATGAGACAAGAAACTGGGTCTGGCAGCAAGTATATCTGAACAATTCTATCAGGGAAGGATGGATTCCTGAGTGGTGTCCAGAGTGTGGTTTTCTGAGCCTAGGAAACCAGAGGCTAAGAAGGTGTGTTAATTGCTTTCTATAAATACAGCAAGGAGGAAAGGGAAAGCAAACAGAAGAGGAAAGGATCCATTTAACCTAAAGCACAGTGTTGGCAGGAGAACAAATAGGTACACACTGTCCACAAATACACTTAGGCTGAAAATTAGAAGGCTTCTTGCCTCTGAAGTGATCAGAATCTCTTCCAAAAACAGAACATAACATTTCTTTGAAAACAGACTTTCAGGGTGAGTTCCTCCAAAAGCTTATAAAAGAGATTTCTGTGATAGCAAGGGAGTTGGCTAATAAAAGGTCTCTTGTTTCTAAAAACAGCTGTCTAGATCTAGACTAGTTATAAGAAGGTGCTTTAAAAATGTTTATTTTGCATGCTTAACTAGAAATCATTCAGGCCACAATCATGCAAAAGCCCACTGGTGCCTCCATTGACTTAAGTGCAGTCAAGTCCTGTTTGTGAACCTTCAACTCACCTGCTCCTACTTCAGCTCCCTGAAAGCAAAGGGAATAGGGGAGAAGAGCCCCTGTAAAATATCAACAACCACATTTCTTCCCCCAAATCATAAGAAACCAGATAGAAAAAAAATGCAAACTTCCTAAGCTCTACAGTGGAACTACAAAGCTGTTCTGAGAGTGCCACTGGCACCTCAGATTTTACACAAAGAATTTTTTTTTTTCAATGAGGCTGGTAAAACACTTGACATGGGTTGCGCAGATAGGCAGTGGATGTCTTATCCCTGGGAATATTCAAAGTCAGGTTGGACAGGGCTCTGAGCAACTTACTCTTTAAAGGTCCCTTTCAACCCACACCATTCTATTATTATATGATTCTGTGACCTTGGTTCTCTCTAAACCTGTGCCTATGCAGAGTTACTCCAGTGCAGCTGTGATGCTCCAGGTTTATGCTGCACCTTACTCTGCAGGAGCCTCACTCTATGCAGAATTTAAGTGGAGAATTTAAGTGGAGCTGGGCAGAGCCACCTGCCAGTCAGGTGCCCCAGGTGCTCTCTGAATATTGTTGCTGCACCAAGGTTCACAGAACAAAAGCAGGGAGGGACACATGACATATGCAAATCTTTGAAGCAGCAAATGACTTTCAAAAAAACCAGTAGAGGTTAATTTGCCAAGTGACAGAGAAGACAAAGTCCCACATTTTCCCTGTCTTTCCCATGGAGCCCAAACTCTTTCCCAGGGCAGCAGCTTTGGAAAGGAATATAGTTGAGCATTTGATACATGCACTATTTTGGGCTGTAAATGTTGTTAGTAACTTTTTGTAAAAACAGTCCATTAAGATTGCTCCCTGTTCCTTTCCAGCCATTTTCACTGCCTCATTTGCTGGGACTTATTATGATAGGTCATTTCATGTGGCTCATTGTGTTGAGATATTTTAGTACATTGTTCAAGATACAGCACTTTGCACTTGAAATAAATGCTGTAGTCTACTTCTCTGTTTGTTCTTTTTTTTAACTCTGGTAGGTAACTGACAAGGGACAAGCTGACCTGCATTTTCTCAGAGAATTCATGCTTCTTAGATTTGTGTAGGATGAGACATGGTTTGTGCATCCAGCCACAGATTGATATCCTATTTTCTATTAGAAATTCAGAAATACCTTTTATTTACCTGGGTATTCCCCTGAATTCTAAAAAAAAAAGCTGAAGCAGTGTCAGCATCAGGATCTACTGTGGGCAGCAGCAAAGAGGTCCAAAGGAGGCCATAAAGATGGTAAAGGGTCTAGAGGGGAAGCCATACAAGGAGTATCTGAGGCCACTTGTCTTGTTCAGTCTGGAGGAAACTGAGGGGAGTTGCTGTCTAGAGCTCCCTTACAAGGGGAAGCAGAGGGGCAGGCACTGACCTCTTCTCTCTGGTGACATGATGCTGTGCCAGAGGAGGTTGGATACTATAAAAAGCTTTTTCACCCAGAGGGTGGTTGGGCACTGGAACAGGCTCCCCAGGGAAGTGGTCACAGCACCAAGCCTGACAGAGCTCAAGAAATTCTTTGACAACACTCTCAGGCATGTGGTGTGAGTCTTAGGATTCTCCTGTGCAGAGCCAGGAGTTGGACTCAATGATTCCTGTGAGACACTTCCAGGTCAGGACATTCTATGATCCCGTGACTATTTCCAAGAAGAAAAATGTTCCAGAATGGAAATTATTCCTGATTAGTTCAGGATGTCCTGCATGCAGTCCTTACCTCAGTCCATGCTTCTTTCCATGTCTATACAAGTTGTACTGAACTCTCCAAGCCAACAGTCTACTGAAGCCCAAGAACAAAAAGCCCTGGATTTTCTGTGATTTCAGTCAATTCACCCTGTGATTGGCTCAGTTGGTCAGAGAAGGATGTAAGTAGCACCAAGGTTGTGGTTTCAACCCCCATACAATCCCCATTTACTTAAGAGTTGGACTTGATGATCTTTGTTGGGTCCCTTCTAACTCAAAATATTCTTTGAATCTGTGAATAACCCATTCCCTGCTCCAGATCTGAGTAGTTTTGAAACAAATGGAGGAGCTAGAGCAGGATGACCCTGGGGGAGGCCACTATTGGAAAGGAGGGACAACCAAGAATTTCCAGTTCCAGACACTTCTCTATGGGAGCTCTTGGGGATGGGTGTCTGTTTTGGACTTGTTCTGGTGTGGGTGAGACTTGAGGATAGAGCAAGGACAGAGCTCCATGCTGGTGGGCTGTCAAGGGGCTTGCCAGGATCTGAAGTCAATTCACAGAGTCTCTTTTTTACTGCTTTTGAAGACAGATGCTACATCTGTCCTTTTCCAAACTGCAAAGGTTGTACATGCACTTCAGAAGCTCTATAAAATAAAGCTTAATAGTTTAGAAATTCATCTTGTTGGCCCTTAGGTACCCCAGAGTGTATTTCATCAAACCCTTCCTTATTTGAATCCATCTAACCTGACTGGATTTAAAGCCTCAGATATGATTTCTTAGATCCCTTTCAAAAGCAGAAAGGTTTCAGTTCCTAGGCAGGGCACCACTGACTTCAGGCTAGTTATCCATAAATCTGTATTTCTTATTATCATCAAAGTGAGATAGAGAACTATTTCAAAGTCACATCAGCATTTGAAAGAGCCTGAAGATCCTGAGCAGAAAGGACGAATTACCACCCTGGGTGAGAATTCTCACTTTTGGAATTTTTAATAGACTTTACTGAATCAGATGCTCCAAATGCATCCCATTCTTCACTGGAAACTACTATTTCTTCTCCTGTAATTTCCTGCTTTATTGTTACTGTCTATTTGCCTTTAGTACACCAATCCAAAAGCTATTTATTGCAGGAAGCATACACAAGACTCTTCCCCACTCAAATTGAATACTTTGGCTTTCATTTAGAAATGCTGTGCAGGAGATTTCTGCCATTTCAGGTAGTATCATAAACATCTCTATGTTCAGAGTCAGTGAGAATTTGTTGTAACACTTAATTCACTACTAGAAGGTGCTCAAAACAGAGCAGATGAGCCTGGTATAAAAGCCAGCATACAGCAGAATCAGCAGCATTACTCTACCATAAGAAATTGCAACTTGTCTCTATTTGAGTAAACATTCACAGAGAAGTCACTTCCTCAGCTTTAAACTGACTTTTAAGTCAGTCTGCCTGCTTTCACATGATAGAAATTAATCAAAACAAAGGTAATCCCCTGATATTTTGTAACACAAGATGTTTTCCACAAATCCAGGATATCATTTGTGTGCAATAATGTTGAAGACCCCTGACCATAGCTCAGTATCTCACCCCATTACACAAGACATGAACAACACAAAACCACTGTCCTTCTGCAGCTCGCCATTCACTTTAGGACACCAGCTTAGACCTCTCCTGTTTTCCTCTGCTTCCCCTCAGGAAATCTCACTGGGGTGATGTGCCAGGGAAAGAGCCATGGACCAGACTAAGCAGCAGTATGGGATGAAAGAGGAACGTGACTAAGGTGCTGGTCAGAAGGATTCACAGCCATGTCCTGTCCCTGAGGGTCTCCCTGCTCGGAGACCAGAGTAGAACCCAGGTTTCACAAGATGGCCTGGGCTCCTGGATTTCATTTTCATGCCTATTATTTTATTTTCAGAGTCCTTTTTAACACCCAATTTATTCAGCTAGGGGTGATGATTGCAGTTAACACCCTACTTAAAAATATAAAGTTACTACATCGAAGCAAAGGAATGAGCCCCTAACCTTTGAGACAGAAAGGCATTTCTCCAGACCTCAGGGATTGGTGACATTGAGCACTTCAAGATCTAAATCCCTCTTGTAAATTTGTTTTTCAACAAGAACCGAGTTGCAAATCAGCAGAATTTCAAGTCCTGCTTAGAGCAACTGAGTAGCAACAACCACTTGAGTTACAAAGGTAATTTAAAAATTCTAACTAAATGGCAGTGCCAGAAAATGACAATATCAGAAAAGGGGAGCCAGAGCAATTCTTGCACAAGTGCTCCTCCATCAAGCCATGACAAACAGTCCATGGCACCCACAGAGGGAAACAGCCCTAGAAACCCCCTCGGAGGCTCCAGCAAGAGCCACACACCACCTGTCCCTAGAGGAATACAGTGACCCTGGGCAACCATAAATGAGACTCCAGGCTCAGTCCTCTGCTCTGCCCACCCAACCCCACTCTCCAGGAAATTCTCCAGCCTGAGCATGTTCAGTCACTCACAGCTCAAACTCAGTTTGCCTTTATCACCAATGTGTTTCACCTGAGCCAATGCACAGAATTTGGAGGCAGTTTTCTTCTCAGCTGTCCAGCCTCCATCCATCAACACAACAGCAGGGCCAACATACAGTAAATTTTTTGCATCATCCACCAGTCTGATTCATAAATGGTTTCCAAATATTTACAAGCAAAGGACACAAATATCCTTTCTGAGCATCTGCAAGGTAACAGATTGCTTTGTGGGTTCATAGAATGGTTTGGTTTGGATTGGAAGGCACCTTAAAAATCACCCAGTTCCAAACCCCCTGTCTTGGGCAGGAGCACCTTCCATTAGACTAGGTTGCTCAAAGCCCCATCCAACCTGCTCTTGAACATTTCCAGAGATATGGAAAGGACAATTCAAGGAATTGAAAACAAACAAACAAAAAATTTGCCTCTGTTGAGGGGAAATCTCATCCTTTTCCCCGGTCCTTCCATGAACCTGCTAAGTTCTGGCATTTGACAACTGGCTTGGCTGAGGACAAAACGTGCCAGCTAGGCTTGTCCAGAGGGTGCCACAGACACAGTGAGAGGTATTTCAAACTCACAGGAAGAAACCTCTACATGACAAATTTTTTTCCATTAGCCAGTGTCATCATTTCTGTCAGTGCCACTAAGGCTGACAGCTGAACAGGAAAATCTGGAAGTCCTCATTGACAAAGCATACATCTACAAAAATGTTTGGGTTTCATTTATAGGGCAGGGTGTGTCATGTAACTGTCTTCAAAGGTCTCTTATAATCAGCTGCTACACCAAAATGAGAAGACATTTGAAATGTGTACTGTGGCACTCTGCTTTAGATCCAGTATTACTCCAGTCCTACTCTTCATTTCTATGAACAGTTTGGACAATGAACAAGATGGAATACTTTAAAAATTTGCTAGCTACAAGAATATCCCAATAGATAAATTCAGAGACTAAAAAGCTTGAAAGAAAATCATAAATGAACCCAACTCTGCAAGATTTAATTGATTACATACACATGAAAAATACTAAACTTGAGAAGAATGAATCAGAGGCACAGACACAAACAAGGAACATGTAGGTTGGCAGCAGTGCAGCAAAAAAAGGGCCTGGAGTTACAATGGATCAAAAAACAAAGCAGCATCAACAATATGAGACTCTCTGTGAGACAGGAGATAATTACTCTGTTCTGGCCCACTCCGGAGAATCCTCAACTAGACCACTGTGGCTCAATTAGAGAGAACAGAGACAAACTGCAGAGATTAAAGCACAGCAGCCAGAATGATGAAAGGACTCAAAACTGTGACCTACAGGCAAAGGCTGAAGAACAGGGGATTGTTTTCTCTAACAAGGGGGAAGTTTGAGGGGTTAAAACTTGCAGCTTTCCTTTGTGTAAAAAGTTCAATACTGAGCAATTGCCCAGTGAGAAAGATAAAATCAGCTTTGCAACAAGAGAAATGTGGGTGGGTTATTGCATACCTGTACAGGAAAAGACCCCTTGACATAAATGGGAGATTTCAGACACACTAGATATGCTTAATCCCATGTCACTATTAATTATGCCTAATGCCATTCCCAGGGGGTTATCCTGCTGGGACTATGCATGTCTAGATCCATATCTGAGCCCACACTGAGCACAGCATCCTCAGCAGATGGAGTTAGTGCTGGACAGCTGAGAGAGGCCCAGAATTAAAATCCGCCATGACCTGCACTGGATGTGAATGTGATCTTCTGCTCTTCTAAAAGCAAAACTCACGTGTGGCCTCACCTAAATCCTGCATCTGACAGCAGGGGAAAGGGAGCATGTGCCAAGTGGGAGCTGTCTTGGTGACTCACAGAAAGGTTTCTTGCCTGTGCTTTAGGGCAGGCAGAGCATTTTGTTGTGGGATAGGCGAGTTAAAAAGAGGGGAGGTTCTTTAAACCAAGGAGATTGTTGCACCATGTAGGCAAATGTGTTTTATAACACAGGCAACCATTTGGAACGAGGTCATGACTGTTCTTAGCAACACTGGTACTTTTCTGCAGCAAAAATCCACTTCCAACAGTATCCTCCTGTCCAGTCATAGGCAAAGCATGACACAGAGCAGTATTTAGTGAATTTCTTTTCTAATAACCCCCAAGAGCTTGAAATCTGACAGGGAAAGGACTTACTGGAAGTCCTACTGTTGCTGAAGGGAATTAAAAGGCTTGACTCAAATCCATCCTAACAGGCAGCAGATATAACTTCCTTCTCCTTGCTGGAGGTGGATCCAGCTGTGCAGCTCCTTTGTGTGTGAGCTCTCTTTGTCCTGCATGGCCCATCCCACGTAACAGCAAAAGACTCAGACCAAAACCTTTCAACCAACTCAGTGATCAGCTTCTGCAGAGGAGCTATTTCTGGTGGAGTAGCCTTGATCTCCATGAGCTGCTGGCATGAGAGAGGTTTGACTGTGTGAAAAGGGATAAAGGATCAAGTCCTGAAATATTCTGTCTGAAACAACCTGGGAATGTTCCTCCATGCTGTGAGCAACCCTGCACTCAGTCATCTGAAGTAGCTGCTCTGACAGGATTTAAGTCCCCATAATTAGGTCTTTCACATATAAAAACCCGAAGCACAGACTTCCAGTTTTAAATAGTCCTGGCCTGTGTTCACCCTTCCGCCTCAGTTCTGAGTGGCTCTGCCTTGTATCTGTGGAGGCTGTGTCATTATCCACCCACAGCAGCAGCAGGAAATTTTCCTGGGCCCGAACCTAACTTTTGTTTCAGTTCAGTTTCTGACACCTCGCTCCCACTCCTGTCTTCAGGAACAGCTCCCAGAGAGGGTGAGTCACTTCACAGCCTTGGGAAGGCAGAAATGAGGAGCTCATTCTGGCTACAGCCCTTTCCTAGAGCAGTTTGCACAGTCCAGAGACACGCACAGGTGCAGCCCCTGGAGGACTGCAGCCAGCACAGAGACCTTTCCCTGTCACTGACTGGAGGTCCCAAAGATCTTTCAGAAGGTCTAGAGAGTTTTCCCCCTTTGCCCCAGCAACACACACGCAAACACATCCCACATTTCCTCTTCCCAGCTAAGGTGTGACTGCAAACAAGGAGGCGTAAGCCTGCAGGGATGGGCAGCAGGCAAAGCAGCAGCTGCTGGCTGTGGGAGCTGCTGGTGCCTTCTGCTGCACTTCCCACAGATTTCCTTCCTTCTCCCTTAGCTGAGCTTGCTCAGGAGGTTTCATCCTCTCTCTCTGTTCTAGAGGTCTCCTCACTGCTGTGCTCTGCATTAATTTCCTGGCACCATCTCAGCCACAGAGAAGCCCCAAGACCAAAGTCCCTGGGAAGGTGGTGATGATGCTGTTGATCCCCTTTACACCCCTGACATGGGGACAGGGATAGTGGGGAGGTCTCTGGGTGGCAACTGCCAGTTGGGAATGTGCTCTGGACAGAGGAGGCAGAGAGCTGGCAGCTGATAGATAGTTCCACAAGCAGAACTTGATTTTAGAGACTTTTTAAAGATTGGAAAGAGTTAGTGATAAGGTCTAAATGCAATCTACCATTCAAAGGAGAGCTCACGCTTAAAGTAGGAGATTTGGTCAACTTCAATGGCAAATAATCACAATTTTCATCCCTGACACAAAGGGGATGAGTCTGTATGAATTTCAGAGTGCTTCAAAGAGAGGTGAGAATTTAGATGTTCTAAACTCACATGAAATTGATGATTATTCACAGAACAGGCTGACCTCACTGGCTTACTGCACCTGCAAGAGTATTTGTCTAGTCATGGATACTTGTCAGAATATTTAGAATTATGGTTTGGAAAAGCATAAGAGATCTAGAGATCCATCTGAACCCTCTGAACTGTCTCTGTAAATGCAGGCTGGCAGCCTCACACAACTGGGTTTTCCTGTTGAGTCCCCTGGCACTGCTGTGTGTGTTCCTGGCTAGACATGCCACAAGTGAAACCTCTCTTGTGTGAACAGGGTGGCTCTTCATGCAGTCTTAGGCAGGAAAGCAAACAAAACTGAAAGGCAAATGTTACCTGACCACTTTCAAACTTCAAAAGCATTTAAGGTCAAGCTGTTACGTTGGTAAATAGATACATGTTAAAAAATAGCAGCACTTGGAAGGGCTGAGCAAAGAAGCTTCCTGTGGTTTGTTTTTCTTTTTCTCAGACTGGATTTCCTGTCAAGTACACCCAGAAGGAGGAGAAGGGCACAATTGTGTGGATCAGGAGGAAGACAGTCAAAGGTGATCCCTGATGAGGACTGAACAGGTAGGAATTGTGGGTATGAACTGAACTCCAGGGCTTCTTTCCCAACATCAGCCTGGCATCAAAGGTGCTCCAAGCAGTCCATGGCACATATGATGTCTGTCATGCAGCTCTCTGACACACAGGCTTTTCCTCACAGGCACTTCCACCACATCTGTGCAACATGGACCTGCCCAGTATTTAATGTTATACATAACAGAATAGGAGAGACTGAAAAAAAGCACAGTGAAATTAGTCACATGTGCTCAAATTGCCATGTCAAACTATAACCTGATGTAGATATTGAAGCTAATTATAGAAGTGTCATTTTTTTAACCCACCTACTTGCTTTTTTTCTGCGCAAACTCACAATTCAGGCATTCTTTGCCCAATGAAGCATTATGCAACTTGTTAATTAAGGCAGGTAGAGATTTTGCAATCCTAAATTCTGTCTGAGAGGCTTTCCTATGGTATGGGGCTCCCCCAGGCTCCTAAGAGCAAGCAACTGGCTTTTGCCATGTCAGAAGCTGACATTTCCCATCTTCCATGGGGAAGATCTCTTTTACAGCATTCCCATGGCAACAGGGGACTAATCTAATACACACACAGCCATCTGACCCACAGAAGCAGGAAAGTCAATTTTGTCTGAACTCAAACTTTTCTGTATTAGTGCAAAGTCACTAAGAGGTGTGCTTTGCCTATATTTGAGACTGGCAATTTCTGTTTGCAGAAAGATTGTGCAGTTTTCTGAGCCTGTGGTGAGAGAAAGGCAACTGATCTTGGGCATGAGAACATGTGCACCATTTGTCATAGAATCATGCAACCACAGAATTATAGAATTATAGAATCACAGAATCGATTGGATTTGAAGGAACCTTAAAGAGCATCCCATTCCAACCCCCCCACCATGGCCAGGGACACTTTCCAGTACATCAGATTGCTCAGGGCTCTATCCAACCTGGCCATGAACACTTCCAAGGATGGGGTATCCACAACCTCTCTGGGCAACCTGCTCCTCTCACAGGCACATCCACTCAAGAGGCTCTGAGAGGTCAGCTGGGCTGTCAGTGGCACTAATTCAGTGGCAACAGCCCAGTCTCCAAAGCACAGACACCTGCAGCTGGCACTAACCTGCTTTGGGAAGGCAGGTGCCCTCCCTCACTGCTGCACCAAGCAATCTCCACCCTCAGGCCAAACTCTTAGCAAAGCCCTCCTCACTAACAAGTGAGGTCTGTGACCTGTGCTCACAGACAGGGCTCACAAGGACAAACAGCAGCAGAAATCCAGCAGCTCCCAGGGTGGGAAATGTGCCTCCTGCTCTGCTCAAGTGGCACACGAGAGCAGAGCAGTGATCTGGCTGGGTAAAGGCTACTTCAGACAGACACTGGAGAGTCAGTGAGCTAGGGCAGCCAACACTTCTCCAGAGTCTGCAGGGAACCTAGAAATGGGGACAATCTGATGTAATTGTGACCATGGAACTGCTGCCTTTCCTTGGAAAGACAAGGCCTATCTGCATGCCAGGCCCACCACAGCAGCAGGCAAACTCATCCCTTAGTGTACAGCTAGCATTGGACTCAAGGGCTCTGTGGCCACCCAAAAATGAGGATTCAGCCCTAAATGCATAAACCTACATGTTGCCTTGAAAATAAAGCAGCAATCTACTCCCTTCTCAGAGAAGATGTGAGCTTTGCCATGGCTGACAGCACTTGTCAGAGGGCACTTTCCCCTCATTTCTAGCTAAGAGACTCAGATCTGTCCCAAATGAGAGCTCCTCCTTGAAGGCTTATGGAGAATTGAGATGGGAAACCTGTACGGTTTCACCTCCAGCCTAGAAATGCCAGAACTGAGACTGCACCAGGACTGACAGCTCAGCAGGGAGCAAAAGCACTGAAAATCAGTTCTGTGACTTTTCAGAAGAAGGCATGAAGGACATGTAATGTTTTAGGGTTGCTGTCAGAGGGGGAAAGGCTGCCTTCATGTCAGCTTAATGCTGGAGAAGCCTGACTGGGTTTTACAGTTGCTCTCAGCACAGCACAAAGTCAGTGCTGCTCTGCCCAGGTGAGAGGTGGTTATTCATTCACCAAACTTCAAATGCTGCAGGAAAGTCATTTAGCACCTGAGCACACACACATAAATCATCAGCCATGTTAAAGAGTATGAGGAGTTTTAAAAAGCACCTTCCTCCTCCTTGGTGCACAGCAAAGGCAGTACAAGCCTTTGGAAAGAGAAGCATAGAAAGCAACAGCTGGTACAGGCATAGACTTAATTCTTGGCTACCAGCTTCAGCCCCAGGACTCCACCTTACAACACACCCTGTGGAAGCAGAGAGAAAAGAAAACCAAAGTGTTATCCCAGTTTTAATGATCTTTTCCTTCAAGCCATACTTGGGGAAAGCCTCAGACTGAAGGTAAAGAGCATGGAAAATGCAAGGTGCACCTTCAGGACAAGGTCCCCAGTGCATGCACCTTAATGACAGCCTGCTCTTGGCTTATCTGGCATTTAATTGCTGAGGTTACTCCTGCTGTGTCTTCTGCACTGCAGAAAATAAGGGTGGTCTGCAGAAATGAAGGTCACAGATATCTCTGTGATATAGCTACCAGATATCTCTGACACTTAAAGCCTTGGTAGATGTGAGTGGGAATGGCAGAGTTAGGGGAAACTATAGCATTACAACACTTTCCCTCATCCCACCCAGAACTTATCAGCTACAGTAGCCTTACAGCTCCCTTTGCCTGCAAGGAAAAGTAGCTCCACTAAAAGGAATATTTTTTACAAGGGCCAACTGCTTTGGTGTTGTTCCCATGTTGGACAGCCTTGAAACAAAGTGCAAAGCCAGTCCCCAGAGAAAATTGTTCTGTCTGTGCACAATCCCAAAGACCCACTGCTGAGAGCAGGGAATTCCCAAAAAAGCTTTCTGCAGGTTTGAAATAAGTTATTCAGGAGAGAGAAAAATTGTTATTTCCATGCATCAATTTCTCCTTGTTACATGAGCAAAACGTGACAAATCTCTGTAATGGCACAACCACCTCCATAATGGCATCCTCTCTTTTACTAGAAAATCATCCCTTTGGGCTCTGCTTTGCCAATGGCTGAGAAGAAAATAGAGGCACAGCAGGGTGTCCCTGCCACCCAGCTGGCTTATGGCTGACCAGGGCTATTGCAGAAGAGATGAGGGGTTTATGGATCAAATCAAATCCTGCTTCTTCTTACTCAAGGCAACAAACCATCCTTATTCTGAGTGATGGAGAAAAAAGCCTCCAGATGTCCAACTCTTTGGCTTCCTGGGAAAATTTTGCCTGTAGGAACTCATTTTCCCACACAATTAAACTTATGCCCTTTTTAGTTTAGGTGCCATTCCCCTCTACAAATTTCAAAGGACTGAAGAGAAAGGAAGATGAAAATAGAATTAATCCCTTAGGCCAGGGAGGAAGCCATTAGTTCATTTTCAACCATGGTTGTGTGACAGCAACTTTCTTGGCACTCACTTGGATGTCAGGAAAGTCTTCTAGACATAAAGCAAGAAGTGCTCTAAGCAGTTCTTAGCAGTGTTAGTTTAATGGTTGGACTCAATGATCTTAGATACCTTTTCCAACCTAAATAATTCCAACCTAAATAATTCCATGATTCTATGAGTTTAAAACTTTGGCATCTCCTACTGCAGCCCAGAAACTCCCAGCTCTTCCAGATGGTAAACTGGCACTTGTCCCCATACACAGAGAATATAAAACACAGCAGCAAAGCAGAGCCTTTCTGAGGGTAGATAAGGCTTTCCACACTTTTCTTTTTCCCTCTGTTATCACAGAATCATAGAATACTGTGAATTGGAAGGGACCCACAAGGATCAGGGGTCCAACTCTGAAATGAATGGCCCATAGAAGGATCAAACCCACAGGCTTGGTGTTATCAGCACCATGTTCTGACTAGCTGAGCCAATCTCAGTCGTGATAAAACCAACCCAGCATCTCATCTCCATGGCCTTCATGTTTGACATTAAGCATATATCTGCATATCTCAGCTGAAGAGAGGGTTTTCTTGCTGTCAGGCTGGCTATGTACATTAGCAAAGGAAAGCTTAACTGCCCTTTACAGATCTTCATTTTTCTGTTACACTTGCAATATCACAAGTTTCATCACTAAACCAAAACCCAAGGCATTTCTTGTGGCATCCAAGCTGCAAATTGGAATGTCAAGTAAAATGAAGACTTATAGGGTTGTAATTCCCCAGGACAAAAGAGCGGCCGCTTCTATAAAGCACTTGTGTCAGCTCCATGGAAATCCTTCCAGCAGGCTTCGCCTATGAAGAAGGAATTTATAAGCTGGCGATGATTAAAACCCAGAATTGTGAAAATGGCAAGCAGGCCTTACTTAAAGGGCTAATTTGATCCAAGTCAATAATAGCATAGCTAATGGAAAGGCAATGTGTATTCAATACATCATTTCATTCTCTCTCAAAAATGCAGGGATAAACTCCACCACAATCCTGGATATTCATTCTGATCACAAGTTGCAGATCTGTCACTTCACATCAGCACCTATTACCTCTCAGATTCCCTTCCAAGGAACATTTGGGGCCTGGTACAGACCTGGTTAAGAGTGTAAAAAATGGAGAGAAATACAAAATGAATATCCAGATTCTGCCTTTCTTATATTCAGGTCTGGTTTCAGCACTGAATAAAGGAGCAGAATCTGGCCTTGAGGGTCTCAAAGGTACTGCAAGCCAAGGCAGCAGAACTGAACTGACTCTACCCCCTGCTAGTTTCCTTCACATGTGACTTTGGTCACGCAGTGCTCCCCAAATAGAAGCTCATACCTTTTCACCTTCAGAGCTGGCCTATTTCTGCTCCCTGGTATTCAAAAATAAGTTTCTCTCCATCCCAGGAAGGAGCCATGTTATAAATATCTCCATGCAAGTTTTCTAAGTCCTAATGTTTCTCACAGAAGGGTGCAACTCCTTGTCCAGAAGTGACAAGCCTGGCTGAGTTCTGCAATATCTTTATTGATGTCCTTGTGCTACCATGGCTGCAGAGCAGGAATGGAGACATGGGCAGGAGCAGTAGCACTGCTGTAGCCATGGTGGTCTAGACACCAGCAGGACAAAAGTTAGGAAAATCTCTTCAGACTTAATCAGCACTGATGAGGCCACACCAGGAGTCTTGGTTCAGTTTTGGGCACCTCATGACAGGAAAAACTTTGAGGTGTTGGAGCATGTCCAGAGAAGGAACACAGAACTGGGGAAGGGTCTGGAGAACAAGTCTGATGAGGGAGCTGTGTGGGGGTTCAGCCTGGAGAAAAGGAAGCTCAGGGGGAACCTTCTCACTCTCTAGAACTCCCTGGAAGGAAGTTGTAGCAAAGTGGGGCTTTTTTTCTCCCAAGGAACAAGTGACAGGACAAGAGGAAATGGCCTCAAGTTGCACCAGGAGAGGTTTAAATTGTACATCAGGAAAATTTTCTTCCCTGAAAAGGTGGTCAAACATCGGAACAAGCTGCCCAGAAAAGTGGTGGAGTCATCATCCCCGGAAGTGTTCAAGAGACATGTGGATGTCTTGGTTAGAGGAATGGTTTAGGGGTGGACCTAGAAGTTTTAGATTAATGGTTGGACTCCATAAACTGAAGGGTCTTTTCCAAGCTTAATATTCTATGCACTTTAATAAACCAGCTCATACAGGAGGGCTTGGTTGTGAAAAGTGCATTACCTCAGTATTTTAACTGTGCCTTACACTGGGTCCTTCAAAAAATAAAACACCAGTTTACTTTGATGGAAGCATTCAGAATCGTGTAAGAGGAGAGGGGGCCTGAAGGGATAATGTGTCTTGCCCAGGGAATCAGCAGCAAGCCCAGGAGCACAGCAGAGGGCTCCTGACACTATGCAGCAGTGCAATAGTAGATCACATTTTTCTTGCCTTAAAGGAGCTTATTAAAATAATTAAGTAATATAAGTGCTGTAGAAGCAGTGATGCAGGCATATATGTGATTGTAGCTAGTCCCACTGGGGAGAGAGACCAGCTAACTGCTGCATGGCACCTCCACACTCTGGGACACACTGACAATGCTATTTCAGGGGATTTCTAAATCACATCCTTGCTTCAAACACTTTTCACATGAAACTAATCCCAGAAGTATCCATAAGCCAGGCCTGCCAAGAGGGATGCAGATCAGAGCAGATGTTCAGGGTGGCTGAGGCTATTAGACACAACCAAGCCAATAATGAGAGACTTTTATAAGCAACATTAGCCCTACATCCTTGAGATGTGAAAAGATTGAGGGGGAATTTCATACCCAACTTATTTCTCCTGAGAAAAATGTTTTCACCAGCAAACCCTTTCAGAAGCATCCAACCCTCCCACCAACATCTCAGCATGTGCTGCAGTGGCAGAGCCTGTGACTCAGTGACAACCCCAGAGACTTTGAAATCAGCTGCTGGATTAAATGGACTGTGTAGAAACACCAGGTTTGGGTAATCCCAAGAAACACATCTCTGTGACTGAAAAAAAATGTTCTCAGACTGTTAAATATTTAGCTGCCAGCTGGGGTTACTATGGAGAGAGGCAGCTCTGTTGGTAAGGAACACTGAGGGCAGGATTTAAAGAGCCTGTAAGGAGCAAAAGCAGTTTGGACAAAAATACATGTAAGATGGACAGTCACAAGTTCAAGACCTTTCAGGCCAGTCATTTGATGAAGATGGTGGTATCTCCTTTGCCTTAGGTTTTCTGGATCCTGTAAACAGCAGGCAGCTGGCTTTCAAAAGGAGAAGAAGAAATACTGAGAGAGGAAAAAATATTTTGTGAGCAGCTATAAAGGAACATGAGGAGTGGGAGACGAGTCAGGTGTCCCTGGGACCTCCTTGGCCTCATTTAGTTCTTATCTACAAGGGTGAAAGCATAAGCAAGAAGAGCTGAGAGTTTCCTCAGCTGTCCAGAAATGACATGGGTGAAGGGCAAGCACAGTGCATTGAATGTCTGTGGCCAGATAAGAGTTGTGCAGAGAGTCAGAAAAAGGTGACATTTCTTATCCAGTTATCAAGCAGTTCGGGAGTTTGACAGCCATGCCATGTATTTGATATGAAAGGAGAGGACTCCCCACATCCCCTCCACACTGGCTGCTCACTTCTAGCTGATAACCTGTCCAGCCTGGGAGAAATACTGCTGCCTTTGGAGGGGCAGATTATTTTCCTCTGCTACAAAAAAACATGGAGCTAAAAACAAAAAATTAAAAAAGCTTGTACAGACTGCCTCCAGAGCTGATTAAACTGTTGAGCAAGCTTTAAAAGCAAGCGGTGCCCTACACACATTTAATCCATGAGCTCACCTAGGAAGCATCCCTTTGTTAGGCAGTGACTACAGCCTGAGCAGGGAGAGGACACACCTCAGCCTTGACAGTGCAGTTTTGTAGGAGTAATTTGTTGATCTTGAAGCATGAAGCTGAGTTACTGAGGGTGTAGGAGGAATAATGTTCTGCAGGAGCAGCCCAGCTCCATCAGTTCGAATCAGTAATACTCGGTTGCAGGCTCTCACCCCTGTTTTTCCTTCCTCACTGGAAACAGAAAAAAACAAAGATGCTTTCCGTGACTGACAGCTGTGGAAAATAAAGTGGATTGTTTTGGCCACAAAACCGGGCCGAGTGTGAGAATTGTCAGTGACTCAGCTCCCTGTCACTTTCCCCACTGTGGGTTTGGTGTCGCTGCTGGCGAGAGGCGTTCAACGAGGGCCAGGCAGTGCAGGGGGCTCAGAACTGTGGTGCACCCTGAGATGGACACAGAGCTGCTCACAGAAGCCATGGAGATGTGTTCCCCAGTGCTGTGTCCTGCCCTGCACGTGTCCCTGCGTGCCAGGGTGACAGCCTGTGGCTCCCTCAGCTGTCCCCCAAAACCAAGTCTGAACAGAGGGCGGTGGGGGAGTGCAGTGTGCTATATTTGTGTCTGCACTGTTCCCCATGACAAAAGACTCATCAAGCACAAGCAGAAGGGTTCCACGTGAAGTCAAAAGAAAAGGTTGGAGGTAATACTCAAAATTAATAGTTCTTGCTCATGCATACATGGAGATGTGTTGTGCACATGCTGCTGCAATACAGGAACCATGAATCTCCCCTAGTGATGCTCAAGAGAAAAACAGGGACTGAAACCTCTCCATAGGAGAAGTTCAGATGAAAATTTTCCATCTAAAGGTTGGAGCATTCACCAGATTCCAGTTCTTTCAAGAACATTTAGGAAAGGACCAAAACTCTGGTGCTTGCCAGGACAGAGGGCATTTACCTTCTTTCTAAAGTGTCAAACTCATTTATGAAGAGTGGAATGAGGAAAAACAGTCGTGGGCAGACAGGAATGACTGTGAAGTGCACAAGCAAGATGTGAATCCTAGGAACAAACACAACCTTCTCATCACAGATACTTAAATGCTCATTTAGGAACTGATTTAATCCAACAGCTCCTCACAGTTTGTACAGACAGGAAAGACCTGTATTCAGTAATGTAGCAATATGGTTTTCCTATACCAGGGAAAAGGTCCATTAATCTTGGCACATTAATAAATGAGCAACAAATAGGCTGGAGATCAGATTTCAAGTGCAAGGAGGTGATGCTCAGAGCAGCTTTCTGATGCCAGAAGTAGAGGTCAGGAGAGGAAAAAAACCAAAATCTGATGGACTTCCAGAGACATTTTGATAGTAAGGGACAATCACAGGGAATTAGCATCCCCTGGGTGGAGAGAGCATACAGGCACCTCTATTTGTGTCCAGGTGGGGTGTGCAGCAAGGGGCAGGGCTCTCAGTGCAGCTGCAATGCCCATGCAAAGGGGCCATGCCTGGGGCAGCAGGGCTCGCTGTGGCTGGAGGAGATGCCAGGCTGATGTGCCCAGTGGCTTGGTGGGTGGGCTGGGCAGAGTCCTGACCTCTGTGTCTGCTGCGTGGCTGACATCCCATCTGATCCTGTCCTGCCAAAGGGGGCAGTGCTGGAGCAGGAGCCACAGCTGGAGCACACGGATCTCTGTCCAGACACAGGTGACAATGGGGATGCTGCCAGCACTGCACTTTCACACAAGGAAAACAGAATTATGTGGCAAGGTAGAAATCAAGTGAAGTTCCATTGGGTGTTTGGCTGCCATCTGGGAGACAAAAGCATTGTGAGCACACACCAGTTTTTGAGCTGCACAAAGCTGCACAGAAATAGGTGCAAGACCACAAGCCATGGAGTCTCAAACCCTAAAGGTCAGTGAGGACCCTCCCAGTGCAGGGCACAGCCACAGAACAAGAAAAGCCCTGTCACTGGAGAAGGTCCTCTCCTCTGCACTAGCACCTTGGCTCACTCATCTCCTGCCCTATGTGGGTGAGGACAGGCTACTGTGGTCCTTGTCAGACCTGTGAAACTCACTCATCATCCCTCAATTTAAATAATGCCCTCAGAGTTCAGCAGGATGGAAAGAGGTCAGTTGTGATCATGTAGGCTTGGTGACTACCCGTGTAAGCTGCAGCATAGTGGGTAGGACAGTCACTCAGACATCCAAGCTGTCCATCAAAGAAGGGAGACCACTAAACATAAGTCTGCTCAGGAAATAACATGTGAAACGTGAGTTTGACCTCCTCCCAACCTTGAGTGAGTGACAGCCAAGCTTTGATGTACAGAACCAGTGTAATTTAGGTTGGAAGGACCTCAGGAGGTCCCCTGGTTAGAGCTGGGCTAAATCAGTGGTAAATCACTGGCATGAATTTCTTCTGAATTCACAGGCAGCTTCTGTTTGATCAAACCTCTGCTTGGTGACAAATAACATACCCAGCAAAGAAAAAGACAAACAACAATCCTCGCTCTCACCGTGGGCTGAGCTTTGCCATTCAATGCTCTGCTCCCCTTGGACACTCCACCTCTGGGTGAAAGAGCTTTGGCTCACAGGGAAAAGAAGGGGTTAACAAACCCCCAGCAAATGAAGCACCATTAGAAAAATCTGGACTGCTACTTTCTAGGATCTACAACCTTTAGCCAAGGGACTCAGCTTTCTGGGAATCAGTCCGAGAGTGCCACAGTAGCCCAGACAGTGTGACTGAGCACTGGCATGATGCCTGTCACACTGTGAGACAACTTCTAATCCTGGTTTTTGGGTTTGGGGTTATTTGGTTGATTGTTTTGTTGGGTTTTATTCTTGTTTGAGGGCTATTAGTTATTTTCATAGCATTATTTTCAAGCACAACAGGAATTGTCTAATCAGAGTTGTTTTGTTAAAAAAGGCTGAAGAGCTTCATGAGAGACATCAAGAAATTCTGCAGCACAGTTATCAAAGCCACAAATTCTGGAAAATTTAAATCCCACCAGTATTATGGATGAAAGAACACAGCTATCTGCATATAGTTTTACAGACCTACCTTTTGTCCGCAAAAATATCCTCCACCTGTGCTATCCACAGTGTTGCAGAGATACTTTGATAACCCTATCTGCAACAGTTCCTTCACCCAGAAAGATTCAAAGGAACACACTGTCCAACAAATATTACTGGACAAGAAGCAATCTATACTCAACCTTTACTTGAAACTACCTCAGTGTGAGGGCAGTAGGTTTGAGAAGCTGGCACCTGAAGGCTGGATATGGCCCCAGTTCACTCGCAGAGCACACAGTGATGCTCAGTGCCACCCAGCAGTGATGCCAAGAGGTGAGTCACAGCCAGCCCACCAATCAGGGCTGGAAGAGCCCACTGGCCTCCTTTGTTCATTTCTTCCAATAATGCAATAAATTTTGGTATGTGAGCATCTTCTGTGTTGCTTTTCTTCCTTTGTCAAGTTTTGTCAAGTTTTAAAACACAGCCACTGGATTGACTGCAAAATTAACACGTAAGAATGCAATTTTTTTCTTGGGATTTTTAAAACCATTCATGCCTAGACTTAACACGGTCTGTTAGCGAAAGAGCTGCAAGTTCTGAGACCAGTGTGTGACTGCTTTATAAAACAGTCATTTGGGAATGCCTAATAAACAATTGTTTTTAATTTTAAACATCTGTATCTATAACAATAAGAGCAGCTGACGTGGCCCTCCATCAGTCCCGAGCTCTGGCTTTAGTTGAGTAAGGACCAGCTGCAGCCTGAAAGTGATCTCTGGTGAAGTCTGCCCTGCTGCTTCACATGCTGTAATTCTAGCCCTCTGTGGCTTGTCCTGGCTGATTCTTCCCTGAAACTTGATCTTTCAATGGATCAAAGGAGCAAAAGGAGAAACAAGAAACTTTTGCAGTAAAATTTCAACCATGGCAGCTTGAGCTGTGTCTCCAGTTCAATCGTCACTCTCAGCCACTGGCCTGTAAGGTGTGCTGGTGTTTCCAGCCTCATGTCCTCATCCTGCTGGCAGAGTTTGCCACTGCACAGTCCAGTTTGGAGAAAAATAACCTGCAAAAGGGAAATCTTGCCCCTAATCACACAAGGAGTTTTAACAGTGCAACAAAAATTATGCTGACATGGAATGACTCTGCAGACAAACCGACCTTCTGAGACAAACCAGTATAACCCCAAAATTCAACAAAGGGTTCAGGAGATTAACATCACCAGCAGAGTGAATCAATACATTATTTACAATTTGTCTGCTATATGGTATTAGGGAGACTGCCTCCCTGCAAAGTGACTGTGCACCAGCCCCCCAGCCCTTAGTGGCAGTGGGTCCCCTTGCAGGAGGGGGCTGGCACCAAACACACCGTCCCTCAGCTACCTGAGGGCAGCTTCCCTGGGCCCTCCACAGCATTTGCACACCTTCAGCGTGATGTTGGTAGCAGTAAGCTAGGGAAGAAACCTTCCTTCCGCGGGCATTTCTGCAGGGTATGCAGAGAAATGGGGGTCCCTAAACCTGCCAGGTACCTGCACTCAGCTCAGGGGCCCAGCATAGACTCCTTAAAATGACCGTGGTCATCAGTTCCTTGTGATCAGATAGAAGAAATATGTCTGGCTTATTCCTTTGCCTAGTTTGTGAGATGTAAAATCACAGAAGTTTATGTTTCAAATACATGCTTAGGCTAAGAAGAGTAAAAAGTGGCTGGAACCAATGTCTTAGAGTATATATTACAACTGCGACAGTAATGTTAGTCTAAGAGTGTAAGTGAAACATCCTGCCGTTCTTATTTAGCTGCTTCCCAGGAATGATGAAGAATTAAGAGCATTTTTAGATAAAAAATGTGCAGAAGAATGGCTTTTTATAAAACCCAGAGGTACTGCTGGGAAAGACAGACAATCCCTCAGGCATCAAAGCCCTTCTTCCAGTCTGAAATCTTCCCGGATGAATACAGGCTGATAACAGTTGCTCTGAATTTCACAAATTTCACACGATGGTGTTAAATCTGAGCCCACCCAAGAGGAGAGGCCACCGGTGTGTGGGAGCCAGGCGGCTGTTAGCAAAGAGCTCAGGCATTAGGCACATCTTCGCTAAATTCCTGGCTGCAAGGTAATTACTACAATTTGCTTTCCTTGTCACCACTTTACTGGTATATGTGTGTGTCTGTGTGTCTTCTTCGAGCCTCTCATTTCAGTTAATCATTGGGAGTGTTTTGAGCGAAATGCAGCAATCACTGCCAATGCAAAGTGTTCTGTCACCATCAAGAAGGAATGAGCTCCCCAGCTGAAGGGCACCTTGTGTGGGAACACTTCCATAAAGAGCAAACATGGGAGGGACACACATCTTCCTGCCCATCGCCTCACCGTGGGAAGGCGTGTTGGTACACGCTGTCTCGGCATGAGCTCTCTCCCGTCCAGTTTCCTCTAGATACCAACATTTTACTGTCCCTTCAAGATGACTTTCAGAGAAAATGGAAATTAATTGTGAGTACTTTTAGAAAGCAGTATTTAGAAACGGAGATTCTTTCAGACTCTCGTGGTTGGTTGGTTTAAACCCCCAAAAAAGATATGTATATCTATATTTGTCTTTCTGATGTTCTTACACTTGCACACCAGGCAGTGATTTTCCTCAAAATTTTCCAAGGTGATCATTTGTAAAAAAACAAAGTACCCAAATACTCTTGTAGGAATCTTGGACGCAAAAGCCTGGATTTTCATCTTTTTATACTTTTACATGGGTAATGTGACTACATCTAGCTTTGCACACACCTTATGAAAAACCCCTGGTCTAAAACTCACTCGCTTTTCAAGGGACGGGAAAGTTGCCTGTCAGCAGGAAGGGTCAGGCTGCTGCCATCAGACCCCAGAGAATCCAGCAAAGTGGGACGGGATCCTTCAGTCCCGACTTGTGCCGCTGCACTCAGAGGGAAGAGCGCCACAGAGCAAGGCTGTAGGGTCAAACTTCGTTCCATAAAAACCCCACTGCACAAAAACTTAGGAGAAGAAAAAAGGCTCTTCCAGGGCAGACACCTGGCAGATCCTTCCTCCCAACTCCGCATGCCCTGGGGACTCCCCAAGCCCTGGGGGCTCCCCACTGCCACCCTCCCCTCCCTGCAGCCGGGAGGGAAGGGGACATTCGCATGCAAATGAGGGTGATTTCCCACCAGGAAAGCCACTTTGTTTCCAAATTCCTACCTCAAGCTCTGCCACAGCAAGCTTTGAATGCAGAAGAGGATGAATGACCTAAAAGCAACGGAACTAAGCATTTAGCATAAAATCCCACCCACTGGCCCCCTTTACTGGAAAGCAAGATTTAGCAACACAGACAAAACCCACACAGACTGGCAAGTGAGGAGGGAAATGTACACGCCGAGTTAGTTCGTGCTGTAGGCACCGGTCTTATGTTCTTACTCTGCAGCTACAGTTCAGTGTAAGGTATCACATCAGTGCCTCCGGCTTTAAGCCCCGTCTAACAACCGCACCTTTTAGCACCAGTTTGATAACCACGTAAGAACGCAGATATGCCCGTAGCTGTTATTACACCAAATGGTATAAACTTCTGAGTTATGGACGGATAATACACTGCTGACACACACACCTCTCACAGGTGACTTTCAAAGCCTCTCACTCCATGGCCCCTATGACAGAACCGGAGAGAGGTCTGTCCTGTGCAAGGCGTGCATGGCCACGAAACTGAATTTACTTGTCTACTACTTTTCACAAACTGCGGCTTACCACTGCCACTGGGAGCAAGCCCGAAGAAAAATTGCTCTCAAAAAAACCTGGACAAATTCAAGGGAATAGGGAGGAAGAGGGAAGTGCAACTCATTCCTCTAGTAGCATTGAAGAAAATGTCCATCCATTACATCAGGCTACTCAAATCAAGCACTTAAAAACACAGAATCATGGAAACATGGGGTAGCTTGTGTTAGAAAGGGCCTTAAATATCATCTAGTTCTGCAGCCAAGGAATAAAATCTGTGAGTGAATTACTGTTAGTGACACTGATTTGAGTAAAACACTTGTGGAGTCCCTCAGAGTAATTTTATTTTCTCTTAAAGCAGGAGTTTGTGTCAATTCTTTAGTTGATGCCTTGAGAGGCTACCTAAAACAGAGGCTAGACAGTGCTAAACGAATAAAGCAGTATTTATTTAAAAGGCCTTCAAAGGATACACCTGGGGCATTACAAGAGCCTGGCCAAGGCTCCACAAAGGATGGATGACAGGTCACATATTTTCACATTTTTATAAGTTTGGGTCCATTTGCATATTAGGGTTAATTGTCCAATTTCAGCTTCAGGTTGTGAAGTTCCATCATCCCAGACTGCTCTCCTCAATTTGCTGCTGTTTATACTTTTTGGCCCTGAAGCTGCAATGGCGTCCTTGGTTCTCAGGCTGGAAAAGGATTGTTTTGTCTAACTACACTGTGAGGAGAACTTGCTAACACTTTATATGAAGTTCAGAGTTCTATACCAATGCAGTACAGAATCTGGAAAATATGAAAGCTAAAACTTAAGGCATCGTACTTAGTTGCTAAAAATGATTTGTAACCTGTCCAATATAGTGTAAAATATGGAGCTAAACTAATTTATTGTTGCAAAACCAAAAAGCCATTAAGAGGACATTGCTTTAAAGTCTGCAATTGCACTTGTGCAACACATGCCCTGGAGTGTGTTGAGTTACATGAAGGCTAAAAAACCTAGCAAGCATAAAGAACCTAATTCCAACGCATAACAACTGCTCCAACAAACACTCTGCTGAAAGTACCAAGAAGATTTAATTACTTTTTTTCTCCCACCAAAGATGATTTATTCTGTGTTTGACATACCTTATGGAGTGTGCTTTCCAAACAGAGATTCTCTGTTTGACTATGCAAAGGCTACTTACAGCTGCTGTGGGTAAAGAGGGAAAGGAAGAGCAAAAGGTGGTTCTGACCTTCCCTGGGTGGCTTCCTTTTCAGTCTGCCCTGACAAGACACCCTCACACTGCCAGAGGGCTCAGCCTGGGAACCTTGTGGGAGAGCACAAGTGCTCTTCTCACTTGAATGGAGAATGATGGAAATGATGATTGGGCCTTTCAGCAAGGTTCCTCCATGTTTCCAGAGTTTGCTGCTAAGGATGTGACAGCATCATCACAGGCCTCTGATAAGCTGAACTCATCTTGAACAGAGTAAGAGAAAGTACAACTTTCCTCAACTGAGAACATCTGGGTAGTGTGTGGACACAGCTGGCAAAAGCCTCTGTGCCCAGCAGTGTGCACAGGGACTGTGAGGTGAGTTTGTGGTTGACCTTCCTTTGATGCTCTGAATTGCTCAGTGTCACTGCTTCTCCTGCCAAAAGGTTACAGCAGACAGGCTGGGATCGGATGAACATGAATTAGGGGACCAGATGAAGATAAGCAAGGGGAGGTCCAGATGAAACCAATCCTCTGGACGAATACAGGGTGTAGGTTGTCAGGCACCTGCCCTGAGCTCAGGTGCCTGCCTGGCCCCAAAGGTGCAAGACCCTCTGGGTACACTTGGGCAGATGCAGCTGTGGGGTGGGGTTGGTCAGTGTGACATTTCTCACACTGTGGGGTGTCAGCCTGGCCCTGTCTGGGTGTCAGAAGGGCTTGGTCAGTGTGACACCCTCACACTGTGGGGTGTCAGCCTGGCCCTGTCCGGGTGTCAGAAGGGCTTGGTCAGTGTGACACTGTCACACTGTGGGACGTCAGCCTGGCCCTGTCCGAGTGTGAGTCAGGAAGGGTGGGATGTGCCACACCTTATGTTTCTCCTCCACCAAAGCAAGCCCAGCAATGTGACACAAAGTGAAGGAGTTATGTCAGAGCTCTGATCCCACCATGTGATCCCAATGGGTGGACTCCCACAGTGATCTCACCCTGACGGCTTACTCAGCTTCACAAGTAGCAGAGAAAGGTCATACTCAGTTAAAACTAAAATGTGCTTTCTTTCAGCTTTTCCCCCTTGAGCCAGAGGCTGTATCCCTGACTTGGGCAAAGATCCAATTGGAAATAATGAATGTAATTACCTTGTAAGCACCTCAGTGGAAAATATTGGTATAGTTAATTATACAGGGATGCAATGCTAACCCATTTCCCAGTGTTTAAAATACAAATATTAATGCTTTCTCCTTTGGGGTTTTGAGAAGATTAGTTATTGCTGCAGTCTAGCTGAATTGATAAGGTTTTCAGCTATTGGAATAATTTTAATTAGAAGGTTTCCACTGCAGGTTTAACATCACTGGCTGGCATCACGTGTAAGAGTGTTACTCTGGGGGTTTGAGTGTCCCTACAAGAATGAGAGCCCCTTTGGCCATGGCTCTTTAAGCATCCAAAAAAATTGAGATCTCTTTCAAAGGACATTTGATTTTAGGGTTCTCAAATTGAAGATAAGAAACTCACATATTGACTATGCAGAGAATTGAAATTTGAATTCAGGAGAATTGAGAAGGATACTCAAAACCTAGGGTTTAGGTACCTTTCAAGAAATCCTGATTAAATTGGCTACTTGAAAATGCCTCTGTCTTTTGCTAAAGATCATAGGAAACAGTGTAATAAACTCACAGCATGGACTGAGCATGTAGTCTAGTATTTTCACATTATGGCTGATTGACTTTCCAGGTGTTGAACAAAGAACCTGTTATTTCTATGTGAGTCTGCCTGAAAAGCCCCATCACTTTCAGCCCTCTCTGAGCAAATGAGCAAAGCCACGACATGTTTTTCTTGCCTTGGTATTTGTTAACATTTGTTAACATTTCTGAACTATCTGTACCCTAGCAAATATTCATAGGTCAAAACCAGAAAAACTTGACTCTCTTCTCACATCTCCTGAGATTTCCCTTGAAGGTGTCCGAGGAAGTTTTTCCAGGAAAAAAAAATAAAATAGGAGACATCAGCACTTTGGGCATAGGCCTTATTGTTCAGCAACCATCACATTTTGCACCAGGCCACCTCTCCCTGCCAGGAGCTGCCACCACAGGCAGCAGCACAGAGCCTTGTGCACCTGCCCAGGCATGAAGAGGGAAGGGACAGTCACAACGCCCTGCTGGGGACCCCTCACACGGTGAGGTCCAGACTTCCTACCTTCAAGCAAAAATAATACTAAATAAAAACTGCTTTTGTCTAAATATTTTTGTGAAAAATAACCCATAGAGCCTGTGCTACTTTTCAGTTTTGTGCCTGTTTTGCTGCTAGACCAGCTCACTGGGGAGCCCAAGCACAAGCCAGAGAGGCTTTCCGTGCTCAACAGCAACAAGGATGGATTAGTCACCACCTTGACTTTTGAGTACACATGCTGTGCACAGAAAAACTAAGGAAGCAGCTCCCCCAAAGGGAAATAAAACCACCATCCTCTAAAAGCTGCCAGACAGGTATTTCACCAGTGGAAAAAAAAAAACAAGACCAAATAAAAGCATGTGCAGGCAACAGGCAAACTCTGGTCTAGTTTAACACCATCCAGGTGTACTGCTGCAACCTGAGGACAGTCCCCATGAATCACAACACCGCTCTCACAAGTGTCAGCATAGAATCTTTTAATACTTTACATAAAAAAACTGCATACACTATAGTTTTATGTAAACATCATATACATCTCAGTTTTTGCCATGTCAGTTTATTAAAAACAGTCTCAGTACCACTGTTGAGGGAAGAGGGAGGAAAGTAAACAAACATAAATGGATACATTTGTTCTCTGAACCAGAGAAACAGAAAATTATTTTCACCCAGGCTGGCCACCTTGTGAAAATAAGTTTTAAATAAACCTTGATTCTTTAAACTGCCCTTTAATACTAAAGTCTGATGTACTCACTGCGTAAGTAACAGTGCTTTCACCCTTTTTTTTCCAAGGCAAAAACATACAGTGGTTTTATTTTGTCTTGTGTTGAAATCAGTTTTAAACAAGACCCAGATGAGGTTACTGAGTAAGAATGTTTCCAATGCTACAGTGTTGTATGCAGATGATGAGCGCATTGAGTGTTTAATTTAAACATTAAAAAAAAAATCCACCAAGTTGTGCAAAGTAACTTCTTTTGAAAATAAACTTTTAAATAAACCCAAATCGACACACTTGCAGGAGACAACATTAAAAGTAAGGAGCAGGCACCAAGATCATAATATGGCAATATCATCCCCTTGCTCATCCTGACTCATCTGTCAGGAGGTGGATATCCAGCAAGCAGGACAACTCGGCTTTACTTTCTGGCCTGGTGGCTTCTGCAACTGGAGTCAGTTCAAGGCTCCTGTTATCAGCAGGCATCGGTCACTCAGGGCAAGTTCCTTTGCACAACACAAGCCCCACCTGGGCAACCCCTCCCCACCTCACTTTAAATAAGCACCCCCTGCACTACCCCAGTTTGCACAAGACAGAAAAGGTAACATATACACAGGCTTCGCTTGGGATGACCCTCCCCTCCCAGTCTCCGTCTTCAGGGCACTAGTTTCCACAGCAGGTCAGGTTCAGGCTGAAACACGTGAGGGAGAAGCGAGGATGCTGCAGGCAGCCTGGGAGAGGCAGCCCCTTTCCCCAGCTCGCCTGGGTGGAGGCACATGCAGGCAAGAGGCAGAAGTCCCTTCGAGCATCTCAGCTCCACCGCCCTCCTCTTGCAAAAGAGAGGAGGCTGCCCGGGAGCAGGGAGCAGCAGGTGTTGGCAAAGGGGCAGAACCGGGTGCAACGTTTGCTCAGTCCAGTCTCAGCAGCTTTTTGTTGTTGAGTCCGCGACTAACTCGCAGGGGTCGGTGGTAGGAGAAGGCTTCTCCCCATTTTATTCCCAAGACTCAGGGCATGCAATCCCCCCCTCCCTCTGTCCCCACGGCTGAGCAAGCACAACCCTTTTCGGCCAAGGCTCAAGGAGCGTGCTCCCTCCCTCAGCCCCCACCCCATCCACGGCCAGTCCCTCGCGGAGGGGACAGGCAGATGCCATGTGCGTGTATAACCCAGCTCCTCTCCACCTGCCAACAGGTGACCCAGGCGCTGTGCCCAGCGCCGCGCTCCAGACACGCCCTATAGGACTTTGCAGCAGTTGATGCAGCCGTTCTGGGTGCCGTAGCGCTTCTGCAGGGCCGCCCGGGTGGCAGTCTCGAAGACCTCCCGGACACCCTCCTTGGTCTTGGCCGAGCACTCCAGGTAGTCGTAGGCCTGGATGCGGATGGCCATGGCCCGGCCGTCCTCGGTGCGCACCGGCTCCTGCTTCATGCGGGCCAGCTCGTTCCGCACGTGCTCGTCGTTCCGCAGGTCCTTCTTGTTGGCCACCAGGATGATGGGGACGTTGGGGCAGAAGTGCTTGACTTCGGGCACCCACTTCTCCGGGATGTTCTCCAGCGAGTCCGGGCTGTCCACAGAGAAGCACATGAGGATGACATCGGTGTCCGGGTAGGAAAGGGGACGCAGGCGATCATAGTCCTCCTGGCCAGCCGTGTCCCACAGGGCCAGCTCCACCTGCTTGCCGTCCACTTCGATGTCAGCCACGTAGTTCTCGAAGACGGTGGGCACGTAAACCTCGGGGAACTCGTCCTTGCTGAAGACGATGAGGAGGCAAGTCTTGCCACAGGCACCGTCCCCCACCACCACCAGCTTCTTGCGGATGGCGGCCATGGCCAGGCTCGCCAAGCTGGCCTTGCCGTGCAGCAGGACGATGGCAGCGCCCTCCT
The DNA here is from genome assembly GCA_024734555.1 of Trochalopteron elliotii. Lineage (NCBI taxonomy): Eukaryota > Metazoa > Chordata > Aves > Passeriformes > Leiothrichidae > Trochalopteron > Trochalopteron elliotii. The sequence continues at coordinate 2,177,295 of JANPWX010000085.1, read as the reverse complement.
CCCCGCGGCCGCCGCCTCCCGCTCCCTCTCGCTTCTCACAGGGCACCGTGGCGAGCCGGCCCGCGCAGGCAGGCGGGCGCGCCCAGCTCTCTTCGCAC
>JANPWX010000085.1:2126847-2176821 GCA_024734555.1 Trochalopteron elliotii | reverse complement strand
GCAAAGGGTTTACTTCCTTTGGTGGCGGCGGGCGGAGTCGCGCCGGGGGCGGCGGAGGGGCTCCTGTCCCCGGTCTGAGCCCTCCCGCCCCTGCGGAATCCTGGCTTGGCGCCAGCGCAGGGCGGGAAGGGCTGGCCCCTGCCTCAGTCTCGCTCCTCGGGATGGCTGGTGCGAAGAGTCTGGGCGGGCCACCGAGAGGAACGGGGAGCGGCGCTGCGTCCTAGGTGCTGCTTTTAAAAGCCCGGACAGAGTGAACAGAGAGTATTGCAGGCCGTTGAATAAAATAAAAGCGTCCGCTGGGTGCTGCTGGAAAAGTGCTCATCTCCCTTCCTTAAAAAATTAATCATGCTCGACTCTCGTCAGCTCTTGGCCAAAAGGGAGCGGAGGAATTGTAAACCGGGAGGAGCAGCAGGCTTGAACGAACTGGCCTTTGGGTCTCAATTTACAGGGAGATGGGAAATCACCGCAATGAAAAAATGAACGTGGAAACTAAAGGGGCGCAAAGCGCTGTAGTGCGGGGTTGCTGGCAGGGCAGGGTGCGACTCCCTCCGTAGGAGCAGCTGGCTGGGCTGGGCTGGGCTGGGGCGGCCGCAGTGCCCGGGGACACTCGGACGCCGCCGGCAGCGACGCGCTCGGTCCCTGTTGCAGCTATCGCTGCTCAGCCGGGTGGTGTCCCAAGCTTCTTCCCTGCGAGCTTTTGCACACACAGACGATGTCCTGTGGCTACTGCCTCTCGGGGTTGCATCCGAAGTGTCCCGTTTTCTTAGCCAGCACTGGCATTAGTGAATAGAACAAAAATGAGTGGTTTATACAATACTGTTGTTATTAAAAACTGTATTTTAAAATACCCACTTGGAGAGTGAATGCATCGCTGAGTACATCAAATTGCCTGACAAGTTATTTGCAGCGCTGTTACAGAGGAGTGTGTGTCAATAGGGAAAAAGGTTCACTTAATCCTAGACATTGAAATAAAATTTATTTTCTGCGAGATTTTTGTAATATCCATTTCTCCCAGTCAAAAGAGCATGTCCTTGGATGCTGACAGACGAATTTATGCCTTGATCTTACAGGGGTTTGTACAGCGTATTTTATGCAAACATAATGAATTCAAACTGATTTTTTAAAGAATCCAGCAATAAAGTGTAGACATAGACATAGATATTCTTCAGTACCTGTGGCCTTCGAGCAGGCCAAATTTCTGGCTTGCATCGTCCCTTTAAATTTGCTGTCACTGCTCACAGGCCTAAATTCTTCACAAAACTGTGTGAAAATCATCCCCATGCTGCCATGTCCTCCTGGCGATGGCTCACTGGCAGCTTGTAGCTATTTCCTGCCCTGTCCCAAGCACGCTGAGGCCGTTCGGAGGGGCGGACAGGGCCAATTCGCGGTGTATTTCCCCCGCACGATGTAAATCCCCAGAACCCGCCGCTCCCCGCGCCGGCCTCGGCCGCGCCGTGCTGACGGCGGGGCCCCAGCGCCCTCTCGCGGCCGCTCTGCGCACTGCACCTCCCTGCGCCTGCTCCTTGCGGCTCCGCAGCTGGAAAAACCCACAGCTGGAAAAATCCACCTCTGCGGCGCCTGCAGGAGAAGCTGCGAGTGCTTCGTCCGGCGTGAGAGGTGCTGCTTAAATAGACTCTGGTTCCGCTTGTATTTGACTCTTGAATCGTGCCTGGGTGTTTGGTTTTGGCTCTTCAGGAGCAAAACTTTTCGTTAAATAGAAAAAGGAATAATGCGAATGAGCAGGTACGTCGATTGACTCATCTGTGCTGTGCCACGAAAGGCAGGTAAACAAGCAGCTAATTCATTTCAAAGCACACGGCTCTGCTGTTGCCCAGAGTGCTGCTGGCAGTTACCAGTGTGCCTCGAGTGTCCCACATACATACTGCTTAACTCTTTAAAGGCTTCAAAGCAGGGTGGCCTCATCAAAACTATCTGCTGGTTCCAACTTCCAAATTGTGGAAAGGAATTACTCCACAAATGTCTTGCTAACCTAAGTTAAATCCATAGCATGAATTTTTCTTGTAACTGAGCAGTAGATATATATTTGCAGCACCCAGTTATGGTCTGAGCCGTAACTGCTTCATTTTCAAGTGAAGTCCCACATCTCTAGTCTTCCACACTGTTGCACTGAAGGCAAAGTGCCTAATGTTTCATCTCTCACCTTGCAAGACAGACGTCAGCAAAGGCTGTGTAACTCCTTGACCAAGGGTTTCAAATGCTTTATAAGTCTTTTTTTCCAGAAGCTTTATATAATGAGAGTCAGCCCTGTGACCAACTCAGGCTGAGATCACACTCATTTCTCTGTTCTGGGGTACACTCCCGCCACAGCCTCTATAGCAACATCTAAGTCACTTGGTTATTACACATCTGTACTTAGCTAATGCATCCAGCTCACGTATTTTTGGGACAAATTTTAACTTATGTTGTAGCTTTTATACTTTCTGCATTAATCTGCATGATATGCTGAACTCTAGTTCTTTGGGCAAGCTGAATATTCACTTCTAGTTATCCCAAAATGTGCACTCTCTAAGTACAGCATTAGTTCTGCTGCACCACATACATCTGTATGATTGATGAAGAAAGCATGAAGTAGGAGAAAGAAGACACCACTTGTTTGCTTTTATTGCTTGTGCTGATGGTTTTGAGATTAAAACTCAGATTTTGGTTTTTTTTAAATTTAATTCTAGTGGCATATTTTGTTGAGAAGACAATTCCTGTCAATTACTGGAGATTGTTTCCAGATTATATTTCCCCCCTGCTCTTCTTGCTAAGCAGATTTTCTAAAGGGCACGTCTGTAACTCAGATAATTCATGTTCAAGCATAAATCTGTACCAAAAGCATATAAGCTCAGTGGGGAAGGCAATCTTTCTCCTTCTTGTCAATAAGTAGGCAAGTAAGTACATTGTCTGCTGTGGCATAATATGCTGAGGGAGCCATGTGTCCTCTAGTGGCACACAGAGTCCTGCATGCTGGCTTGTAACACTGGCATCAGGCATCCTGCAGGCAAAGCTTCTCAGCAAAGTGAGCAAGGCAACAGACAGTGAAGCACAAGCAGTTCACAGGCTAAAGCTCTGAGTAGGTGCGAGAGAACAGGCAGAAATGGTGAGTATCTGTCTAAGATAAGAATTTCTGGCACATTTAGGAACCAAACCACTTGCTGTGTATCAGTGCAGGTCCATTGCTTTCCAGTGTACCTGGATAAAAACAGAGTTTAACTCTCAGAGCCCCTTGGGATCAGTGCCCTCAGCAGACAAGCCAGACTGATCTACCAACTGGAATCCCAAGGCACAGCAGGAGGAAGTGAAATCACCTGTGTATTTTCATACAGAGGTTTATGCTAAGTACAGTGCACATGAAAGCACGCCATCCCAAAAAAGAAATGCTTTCATGACTAAAGAGCTGTATGGGATCCGCTGGCATTGTTCTTCCAGGGAATAAGAAAGGTCAGTCAGAAGCCTTTGGTTTTAATTTTTTCCAGTTCTTATAGCAAGACTATAAAATTCACACTTTAACAGGACTCAGGAAATATGGGTTGGCAGACTAAAATTATACCACTACGGTAAATTAATGTGGCCTTTTGTCTCCAGCTGAGTTCAAATTAAATAAAAACAAGTTACTCATCCTTAGGCTAGAATTTTTAGACCTACAACCCCTCATCTCAGTTGAAGAACCCTTCTGTAGCTGTATGAAGTAAATGAGCTGACCACATAACTATTACGGATACTATTAATGTTACATATCTACATCACCAATAATGCCTTTGGAAACAATCTCTCTGCAGAGAGACCAAACTTATCACCCTCTGGTTCCCTTTGTTCTCAATTTTTACTGACTTGCAGACACCTTGCAGTCTTTGTCTACCAGGAAAACTGAGACAGAGTAAAAATTGCTTGTCCAATGCCAACAAGATAGCAGGGAATTCAGTTTCTCCATCTGGAGTTCAAGATAATATCCTTAACAGTTCTTTATCTTTAGACTCTCCGGTGGATGTACTTCATTCCACTACTTTGAGGATGGGCAGACACTGGAAAAGGCTGCCCACAGAATCTCCATCCTTGGGCATATTCAAAAAACAGCTGGACAGAGTCCTGAGCAACCTGCTGTAGCTGATCCTGCTCTAAGCAGAGCAGGGTGGAGTAGATAACCCCTCCTCACCTCATCCATTCTTTGATTCTGCAATTAATTTATTTGTGATGCCTCAGCAGATCTGAAAATTGATGTTTGGAGGGTCTCTCTGGCAGGTCTACTCCTGTTTCACACTGCAGCACTGTCAGCCCACATTCCACCAGGGCATTTGGCACACTCAGGTCTGAAGTGCTCACACAGGATGAATCTTTCGTAATAGGAACAAGGAAATTTCTGAAGTAAACATGTTGTGATTTGTTAATGATTTGTGTAGTTTCCACTTTATTGCCAGTAAAGTAAATTTCTTTTAAAAACAATGATGTCATATGGTTCTCCATGTAGATTGATTTGCTATATTAAGATGCATTAACCTATTCCTTTAATTACTGTGGTCTTCATGGTGGTCTTTGAAGTGTGGTGGTCAGTTCTCTCTGCAGGGGAACCAGTGACCTGAGGAAGCTGAGGCAACAACAGTATTAGAAGAAATTGATCTAAGAGAAGGGCATTGATGGTGGAGATTACTATCTTGTATGTCTAACAAACTTCTACTTCATATAAATTAACCATGACTCTATAAAGACTGAGAACACTTTCATAATTCCAATGTGAGAACTGATCTGTGAGCAAAAGCAGCATGGGTCCACACAGAAGACCTATTACCATTGTATAATTCCACTAACAGATCATGGCAGGAAAAATGTCAATAAAACCGATTTGGAAAGTTGCTTGCTACAGTGTTTTACATTCCATCTCACTCACAAAATTAAGTCATTCAATCTAAAAAAATAAATCCGATATGGACTGAACACTGACCATTAACAATATCTGACATGATAAAACAGAAATACAGGGTACTGCAGGAGTCTTGGTTACATCCAGATTTGGCTTATACCTTAATTTTTTGATTTATAATATTAGGCAAGAACAAGGTAGTCACAATTTCAGGAGATTCTGGTATCAGAGAAATTAAAAGAGGGAAAAAATAGGCAAGGAAGGTAAGACAGCAGTATGGAGAGAAAAATAGAGATAAGGGACATTCCAAACTAATGGAATTTCTTTCTTCTCCTCATTCTACCCTTCACAAAAGCTTAAAAAGAAAAACAAAACACATCCTGGGAATGTGTCATTTTGTACTTCACCTTTATTTTCATGGAATGGCTGCTTTTAGAAGAAAGTTAGCTGTAGCTGGAGATCACCCCTGTGGTAAAATATGCTTCATCTTTGCTCTGTGCCATGAACACCTTCCCAAGTCCTGGGAGCCAATGCTGACACTACTGACACAGAGATAGATGGGGAAGAAATGAAACTCATTCTCTTGGATGTGTGAGGGAAGGACAAAGTCGGTTGCTGAGATCTTCGCTCAGTGTTCCACAAGGATGTAGACATCTACAGATCTTATTTTAATGTGCTTCTTCATGGACAGGACTGGCTTACAGCAAAGCATCCTTGATTTTTGGGTTCCAGAAATCGAAATGTTCTGCCTCACAGTACCTATTATTCCAGTGGCTGCCAAGATAGAATGAAGGTATTAAGAAGAAACTACTCAGGCAATGGGACAGTTAACACTACAGAAAGAAAAGCTTAGGCTGCCAGCATTGGGGCATATGCTTACCTGGGCTGTTCTGCCAAGACAAAAGAAGGTGATGATAGAGGCCTGGAGATCATTAACCAAGTGTATTACATGAGGAAAGGAAGAGAAAAGAACACTACAGACACTGCCAAATTTTGTGAGAAGTGAACGTTATTTTGTGGTTGGATTCATCATGTGGACAGGTAAGCAGATATCTTTGTTGCTGTTTTGCTTGTGCTACAAAGGCTGCTTATATGTTACAGGAGGAAAACATCTCTTATCTGCAAAGCATCACACTTGAAAGCTGGATTTATTTCTTTCTCCACCTCCAATACAGACTGAAGACAGCAATTCTAGGTTTGAGATATGGAAGCAGTCTTGAGAAATGGAAATGACCAAGCTACCGTTCTCCATGGAGATTTTTTGGTCTAGGGAGTTATACAGAGACTAGGACAGAAACCAGCACTACAGGGACAAGCACAAGAACACATGTTTTAGTGAATCTAATCCCAGGTTCCTGGTACTAAGACTCAGTGGCAAACAGCTGTGCTGACAAAGTTTCCTTCCATACACTTCCTTGAAGGGTGTCCTTAGGGAAGGGTGTCACCACACAAGCATCCAATAGTCTGCTGTGCTAATAGCAGAGGGTTTCTGACTGGCAGAGCAGGTCTGATTTTCTCTAGGATTCATTTGTAGGTCTGGCCCAGGCTTGGTTTCATATGTGCATCAGGAGTGCAATGTATAGCATAGAGTACAATGAGGGCAGTGCTATCTCCACCTCATCTTCAGGCAGAGGTGAATAAACTGGGGTAAACCAGCCTGGATCTGAGGTAGGATAGTCCAGTTCATGACTGAATTCCTACCTTAGGAGTAGAGAAGAAGACTAGATTTAAATTTCTACACCCCTTTGTTCTTGTACTCTGAATGTATGTTAAATTTTTCTGTCTTTCCGTAGCACTTGCAGGCAGAGGACATAAAGAAGAAGAAATGCCAGCAACCATGCTGTCAACTTTGCAAGTCATCAACAATCTGGAAAGAGACTGAGACACATTGTCAACCTAAGCGGAACATCTCAGAGAAGCACAGAGAGGGACCAAAATGGAAAGATTTTGGGTGCAACTCTTCATTTCTCCCTTCTGAGAGGCACTGAGTCCTGGCAGCCCAAAGAACTGAGTTATGAACTGAGATTGAAAGCACAAGGCTAGAAGCAGGCAAGTAATGTGACTGCAGGGTTTGAAGACACATGCTGAAACACAGAAATGGACAGAGAAATATCCTAAGGTAAACCCCTTCTGATCCTGAAGTAAAGGTAAAGCACTAATTGAGTGTAACTGTCATGAACTAGGAGAACATGGAAGTCTGTCACTTTGTTTTGCTGACTTCCTCAATGCTGGTGTCATCACTCTGGCACCCTGGTTAAAGTTTCCCAGAAGGAAACAAAATGAGAACAAAGACAAATTTCTAAACTGATTATGCTGACAAATTTCTAAACTGATATACCTGGAGCTGTACACTTTGCAAATAAGCTTTTCCAGGTGAGAGACCTAGCAAAATACACATTTAAGATTTTTTTCTTGCCCACTCTTCCCACCATTATTTATCTATCGATGACATCATGGGTAGAAAGTTGGGGCTGGCCAAGTATTCAATATTGGATGGATTGCTGCTTTCCCTCTAAGTCACTTTTTGGTAGCAGTTTGAAGTCCACAATCACACTGTGCCTTAACAACAAATGCTTCAAGGATGACATTTCCAAAAGTACCTTCCTTCCAAGAATCTCTGAGTGCTTTTCAGCATGAATTCACCAGCCCATCTCCTGATGATAAGTAGGTGTTATTTCCATCTTCAAACTGAGAAACTTAAACTGCTGCCTAAAGTAACTGTGAATCATTTACTTCTTCGAGCTTTCTTTTTCTTGTTTTCCATGCTTTTTCCCGTTTGCCTCCTGGGCCATTCTTAACCTCAATTTCTTCTCCCCTCTGTCTATAATAATCCCCTCGATGCAACCTGATATTGTACCCAAATTTTAAAACTCTTCCTGCCATGCAACTTGGGTGTGTGTGCTGTGCATAAGTGCTCTCCTGATTCAGGTAGTAGCATCAATAGAGCCTTTCAAAGAGCTGTACTTATGTAGATAGGTTTAAATTGTTATTTCCATCCTGTATGTGCATGTGTGGGTGGGGAGGATTAGTCTGCAGGTAAGTTAAAGAGCCCAGGTCTCAGGTGCCTCTGATGTGGAACACTGAACTGGAGAGAGGCAGTTTTGTAAAGATTCTAAGCACTTACTGCTCCCCCTACTTGGAAAGTTCAGACCACTTGGGTGAATCAGAGCTCACACTACCTGATGCTTATTAGGACACTGGGCAGCATATTGGCTGGTGTCTGTTTTCAGTCTAAATAAACAAGTGCTTTCCTCCAGAAGGGTGTTTTGTTCAAGATAAGCATAACTGGTTTCACTCCCAGTATTCACTGTACATATCTCTGAATTAAACTCGTTACACTGACCTTAGTTTCTGTTTCTTAACATGAACGTTTTTATTGTTTTTTTATGGGAAATAGAAAGTTGGCAATCTGTTTCCACTGTATACTCTTCTGCAACTGGAAAAGAGAAACTCGGGGTTGGGGGGGAGGGTGTTTCATCATATTTTCTTAACCTGTATAAATTCACTTTTTTTGTCACTTCTATCAAAAAATCAACAATCTCCCTCTGTATCTGTTTCAGAGCACTTTTTCAAAAGATGTTTACTATGTGGCTAAGAAATTGATTTGGCTGGACTCCATATTTTAGGGCATCTGTCTCCCAAGAGAAATACAGGCTGGATAGTTTCCTGTTCTGTATGTTAGCATTGTTCTGTGATCCAGAGAGAAGGGGATATATCCCAGCAGTCAATGTGTTATCCTAAGGCATCTGTATCTGGGGTTGCTTCTCTGTTCCACCTCAGGCTATGTCTGTGTGGCTCTGCAGAAGAAGCTGTGCATGTCTACACTGCCAAGTAGCTGGAAAGAAGCAATATCCCATGGCAGCACGGAGCTTCAGGGGTGCTAGTTCACCTTTCCCACTTAGGAATGTGTCCCCAGGATCCTCTGCAGACTCCAGTGCAGGTACAGCTGCCAGGTGATATTGGGCTCCTACCTGCAGGCATGGTGGCTGTTGTACTCACTCATGTGAAGAGCCCAGACATTAGCTGTGGAAGAACTCAGATATTGGCCATTGAAGAGCTAGAAAGTCTGTAGGAGACCAATACTTGGAAAGTGATACATGCCCATGTCTTAAGCTTGGAACAAAAATTAATAGTGATGAATCCATATAGAAGTAAGCTGCCAGCAGTCAATACCCAGGCTAAGCTTGAGCCAAAGTGCTCTCCTCTAATGTAAGTCATGCTGCCAGTGTTGGAGGGGAAAGGAGAGGAAAGAGAGGGAGAGGAAACTGCTTTATAACCTTTCTTTGTTTTTTTTTTAACTTTCATGTATTTAAATATTAAGCATGAGTATTTATTAAGGAAAATAAAAAACAAAGGAAAAGAACAGAAGATGGAAATTAAATGAAGTTCACATATCATGCAACAGGGCCATTTCTAAGATGAAATACACTATTTGCTCCCCATCACCACAGTTGTCCAATTGAAACAGCAGGGGAATTCATACTATATTAGGTGAATATGATGTTATACAGTACAATTTGGGATTTCAGCAAAGAAAATATGGAAATAAATTATATCAATGTGTTCAGTAGAAATAAGAATAAATAAATAAAGTCAGTCCATAACAATAAGAAAGCAGTATGTGAGAGCAATTTTCCATTTTCATTGCAAAGATAGTTTATGCATTCCGTGAAATAGCGTTGTAGTAGCCTGCATGCTTAAGAATGTCATCAAGGCAAGGTTTGTAGACAGGCTGACTTTGTTGGGAAAAAAACAGACAAGCTCTTGGACATTCATGTCTTCAAACACCTCCTCCAGATCCCATTTAATAAAGGACCTGACTTCTCCCCATAGACCTCTACAGACCATGATAAGCCACAAAAGCCATGAAAATCTAGAATGTGTTTTGTACAGAGATGTAGGAAGAACCTGTAGGCTTCAGAGACATCAACGAAGTGATATATCAGCTTTAGCAAAAACCTCCCTGCACAGCACCCAGTACAGGGCTTTGGAAAGAGGAGCAGTTTGGAACTAAATAAGCCCCATGTGTTCTTTCCTTTTCATTTGCAGATGCAGTGGAGAGAGGGTAATATGTCTTGCTTAACAAGACCATGCTCCATTTTGTATTAATTTCTTATGTAAAGAGGTCTTCCTAGTGGACAGTCTATCAGTCTACCTACTAATTCATCTGTTTACTCAAAATTATCTTCAGACGGGAAGCATGTTCTATTTTATGACAACAGATTCTCTTAGTCTTTTGTCTCAGTTTTCTTCATAATGTCTTGCCACTTAATCAGATTCATTTTGGGAAATGTACTGCATCTGTTTTAAATAATTCATCATCTTGTATCTGTGCAATCACTCAGAGAATGTCAAAGTGATACAAGAGCCTGTAATTTGTTATTATATTTTGATGGAGATACAGGGCTGGATCATGGTATTCCTCCACAGCAACTCAGAATAGCATATGAAAAGGATGAAAGACTGCAAGTTTTTGCCAAAACTAAATTCTTTGTGTCCCTAAGGCCTTGAAAGCTTCATCTCTGCTAGTGGACTTGTCCATCACTGAAACTACCTCTGCACTGTTGATGTGTTCACATTTCAGTCTGTTCAGTTGCTCAACACATGCTTTATGCCAGCTACCTCCTGTGTCAGGGTGATACAGCTTTTGCAGGGGACTTCTCCCAGCACATCCCTCAGGCTGTGCCTGTTGAGGGGACAGATTGATAGATAAACATTCAGTTCATGAATCACACCCATGACTGGTTTCTGAGCAGTTTAATGCCATTGGGAACAACTTTGCCAGCCCAGGTGTGGCTGAGCCAAGCAGTGTTGTGAGGTGGATATGCCTGGGTGCTGGGAATGGGGTATTTAGCTGTCTGTCATCATGCAGCCTTGGCTGAGAGGGAGTTTGTAAGCTTAAAGACATTAAAAGGAGCATTTTCTCTCTTTCAACCCTTTTGCTCAGGCAGTAGGATAGTCTTGGCAGAGACTATCCTTGGCTCCCAGCTGACTGCAGGCCCAAGTGAATAGGTCACTATCACAACCTGACAAATCCAGTGGCCCAGTAGAGGCAAGACTGCTGCAGGTCCCTGGCCCCAGGACCAGCTGGCAGTGGGGCTCAGTGTGTGTTCCCAGTTAGGCACATGAGCACAAGCACACTCAACACATCTGGGTTCACATGAGATCCATTCCACAGAAATGCTTGACACACACACAAACACAACCAGCTCCAAGTGCCTCATCCTGCTCTGCTCTCTGGCAGATCATGATGAAAGCTCATTAATAGAACATATATATATATATACACATTTTTAATATATATTATATGTATACACACACATATACAGAGATTTATTTATTTATTTATTTATTTATTTATTTATTTATATGGACGTCTATACAATGTGGATCCCTCCAGCCACTATCCTGAGACACTCAAGTCTACACCATAGCTGGTCCCTGAATCCTCTTGTCTCCAGTTGGCTCTTGCACATACACACACAATCAGGTGTCTCAGTTGACTTCCAGGCTCCACAATACCCCCAGTAGCTGGCCAGGTCCCCTGGTCCCTCCAGTAGCCAATACACAGATCTCTGGTGCCTCCAGCATCCAGACCAGGCTTATGATTACTTTGATATCTGTCTCCTAAAGCTTTTTATCCTACTCACCTGTTACTCCAGCTTGACATTTACCAGTGATTCACCTAGACACCCAACACAACTGTGCACACAGAGCAGACAGTCTCTCACCCATGAAAAGCCTCTGAAGTGGAGTTCAATGAGAAGACAAGCCCTTCTGACCAGGTCCAGGGCATGGCCAGCCAGCCAAAGCAATCAGCCAACCCTTGACATGCCACTCACCCCTTTTATCCCCTTATTGTTGTGTTTTTTCACCTTTATTCCTTTCCAAAACACCAAGATACCTCCCTTTCCCTCTGCATTCTTCCTCCTCTAAAGACCCCATAGTAACTCATGCAATTCCAAGATGCTTCTCCTCTGTGTCCCATAGTGTGTCCTGTACTCCTTACCCCTCTCAGTCCATACAACCTTTGCCTTCAGCTCAGGTGTGCCCCAGGCTGAGAGTCCCCTGGAGAGCCCTGAGAGGGGCTGCACTGGGGCTCCTGTCCGCTACTGGGGGTTTCTGGGATTCCCCCCACTGCCTCTGACCCATATGTTCCTGTGGCCAGGCTTTAGTCACACTCCCCAGCCACCATGGGAAGACACTTTTGGGTGTGCCACAGGTTCTGCCCATCATGGACAGCTGCCTGCCAACACTTACCCTGGAGGGAAGTGAAATGTAGCTGTGCTTAAAGCCTTTGGCAGGTTAAAGCCTAAATAAATATTTATCAACAGCCAAAGGTAGAAGAGGGAGATAATAAAAATACATCTTTTGGAAGGCTCCCTGTCCACCAGTTTTCTGCAGGAAGGTAAATTTAAATTAATGTTGCACTTAAGCATTGCTTTGGTTTTAAAAACGATGAATGGGCCCCGGTACATTTCCAGTGACCTGCTGTAAACCTGGTACATGCTGCATCAGTAGTAAACTGCCAACAGATGATGATGCTCTGAAAACATGAGGGAGGCAGCTCACACATTTTCTTCTCTTCATCCCAGTCGCACTGGAAAGAGCACACTGGCTTCTTTCCCAACAACAGGATATCGAAACCCACAGGATTTGGTCAGCCTCTGCCATGGTAGTCAGAGCATCACTATGGTCCCCCTCACTAAACCAACATTTCAGCCTCATGCAGGACCAAAGAGAAAAGGGTGAGGGATTGGGAATGAGCAGGATCCAACATCACAAAAACAAGCTTGTTATTTTCTTCCACTACAACCCAGACAGCTGGATTCCCATTATAACTAGACAGATATGGAAAAGCCTCATGATAACACCTATCAGTCTTTTTTCACACACTTCTGTGATGATTGCCATATGGATCAAGAGATGAGATTGCAAACTCGGCACTGCCTTTTTGTTTCATGTTCATACAGTGCCAAACATGAGGGGCTGTACCAACCCAGAGGAGAGGGAGATGCTCCTGATGGTGACAGTGTTTCGTGATGTCCCTTTCTTATGTCTGGCCACAACCCAGTTGCCTTAAGACCATGGCAAATCATCACGTCTGATAAACTCTGTTAACCAGAGATCTCCCCAGATTCTCAGTCTGTCAAGAAAAGACATTAATACATTGCCATTACCACAGTGGCTTCCCTATGTGGTCATCCACCCTGAGGGAAAAAAGAGCCTTGGGACAATCTTTACTCACTTTGACTCATTGGGAAGCCATCCACCCAGTGCAGGGTCTGGTCTTGGCACTTAGTCTGCTGCCCTATCTCAGCTACAAATTAGAGTTAAACATAAGTGTTATTTCTCTCTAATTAATTATTAAGGCAATGTGTAACAGCACTCAGGAAAGATCATATTGGTGTGTGTCTGGATGCAACCCAGCCCTCCCTAAATCATGCTGGAAGCTGACTTCCCTCCTGCTGTAAGTAGATTACTTCAGTCTCAGTGTTGGTACTTAAGGAGAAGATTTGTCCCCCTTCTGGAAAATCAATAGGCTCTTGGCAAACTGACTTCAGTGCTGTTAATCATCCTGATGGCACCATCTGCCCATCTACCAAACTGCAGCAGTAGAACCACCCTGCCTGCCTGAGGGCCCAGCCACAGACCCTCTCAGTGGCTGCAGAGCCCTGGCACAGCTGGGTTTGCACCTCTCACTGCATTTGAAACTAGCCCAGCTGAAGGTATAGGAGGATCTGGGGACTGGGAGTGCAGAGCTCGTGGAGAGCTCTGTCATGTCTCCTCAGTATTTCTGTTTCATATATAGAGCAGTGCCTCTGCCTGATGCCTAAAACTGGCTGAATGTTCACAGAAGAATAGAGGAGTCAAAAATGCTGAAAATTCCAGATGCCTGAGGCATCACTGCTGGTGTGTGCAGCTCCTCAGTGCCTCATCAACATGCAGAGGATGGAGAAATCCCATGGCAGAGCTCGCTGGCTATGGCCTGTCACTTGTCACCATATGAGGCTCTGGTATAAGCGCCCCAACTGCCTGTGGGGAAGGGTCTCCTCCTCCTCGTCCTCCTAACCCAGCTCTGTGCTGCTCCAGCAGACAGGAGCAACAACCTGTGGGAGAACCTTGTGTGCAGGGCCAGGACAGGCTGGAGAGGCCGGAGCTGAACTCCAGAAAGGATGAAGCTAATGGCAATCTGTAGCATGACTGGAGTGCTGGCCAGGCTCACAGGGACATTGCTGCAGCAGAAGTCCTGCCTGCTGCCTCTGGACATGTGCTCAAAGTGCAGCTGCTGCCTGGCTGCTGGGATGGGACAGGACCCTCACACCACTGCTGTGGCTTCCCATCCAGCCTGCCCTGTCTCTGCATTCCCCCAGTGCCAGAGTGGTGTGGGACCTGCAGAAAGCCAGGCCGGGTCCAGCAGGCTGGGGAAGTGAGCAGGGGCAAACAGCAGTGCCCAACTTCCTCCTGCTCCACATTAATCAGCGCTTTTCTGAATCACAGACGTGGTTTGGCTGTGGGATATCAACTATGAGATTCAGAAATTAATTCAGCTTGGGAGCTTTGGATGACTCAGACTGCTATGAAAACACCCCACGGCAGAAATGAGATGTAGGGAAAATTCACCCTGAGGGTATCTCTCAATGGACTTTAACTGAGGATAAATTTAATTTGCAGAACTGAAGCATATTTTATTTACTTTTTTATAACTAGCATTTTAAATTGAAATATTCAAATAGATAATCAAGAGGCTCTTAATGGGTTGCTTTTATTGAAAGAGAGTTTGTTTTAAATTCCTCAACCTCGGAGTCCCAGACATATTTCTTTCCCCCAAGTGAATTCTCTGTTGAATTTCTCTACTGCATTAATTATGAAAATCAGAATTCACCAACTAAACAGACAAGATGACACAGCACTGATGTTAGGCTGCCCACAACCTAACCCGTGATCCTGCTGGAAGTTGTCTGTAAGTCTCAATGGAAAAGCAGTATGCAGTAGTCATATGTGCTTTTAGGAGTTTGTAAAGATAGAGTTCTTTCTCATGCATCACTGGGCTCCCAAAGATGGGTCTAAGTTATAATAGCCCTTAGAGGTCACTTAATTCTGTTGCCAAATGTCTGCCTGCAAGAAAAAATACATACATTTTTGTAGCTGGAAAAATATTGAGGCAAAGGATTTGAAACACTGAGTCATATGGACTCCTGCCTTAGCTCTCTCAGTGCAGCAATGCTTCATTGCAATCAATAAATGTTTCATCATCTTTTCTGGTGCAGGGAGGCTTTAAGGAGCCCAGGCTCCATTCTTCCCTCCACTGTCTCCCCTCTGTGAACTTTAAGTTTCATTTCATGTCAATACAGCAGGACTCGGTGCCCTGTTTTCTTCACAAAATGCAGGCTGTGTGTTGTTGTCTCCCAAGGAAGAATCAGAATCAGAATCAGGATCAGAGCAATTTGGACTGCAGGGAACCTTTAAAAGCCATCTAGTCCGAGCCGCCTGCCATGAGCAGGGACACTTCAACTAGATCAGGTTACCCAGAGAAACTGTTGCTGTTCAGCTTGACCTTGAATGTTTCCAGGGATAGGGCACCCACCACCTCTCTGGGCAACCTCTGCCAGTGGCTCTCAACAACTTATTGCAAAAACTTTCTTCCTTATAGCTGAATTGATCCTCTTTCAGTTTAAAACCATTGCCCCTTGTCCCATTGCAACAAGCACCTACTAAAAATTGTTCTCATCTTTCAAGTACCCTGGTACTGGAGATTGCTACAAGGTCTCCCTGGAACATTCTCTTCTCCAGGCTGAGCAACCCCAACTCTCTCAGCCCGGAGAGGTGTTTGAGCCCTCTGATGGTTTTTGTGGCCTCTTCAGGTTGATGGCCTTCTTGTGCTGGAGACCCCAGAGCTGGAGGCAGGAGTGTGGGTGAGGTCTCTCCAGAGCAGAGCAAAGGGGCAGAATCCCCTCCCTGGTCCTGCTGTCCACTCAGCTTTGGATGTATCCCAGGATGTGGTTGGCTTTCTGAAGTGGTGTGGGGTGTTCAGGACAGGGTGCTCCACTCCCTGGGTGTAGGGGGGTGGACAGACAGCAGACTGTGGCAATGGAAACGAGCAGACAAATTTTTCACCATGCCTTCACCACTGTGAAGCCAGTGCTGAGGACTGGCAGCTGGAGGGAAGCCAGGTGGCTGTATGTTACATGAAAGAAACCCTGAGAGGAAAATCTGGGGAAAGATGTGGGGAAATTCCTTCCAAAAGCAAGGGCTTGTGCTGGAGGACACATCTGGATCCCATTTGTTGTCCGTTGTCTCTGGAGATGCATCAGAGTGTTTGAAAGATCCCTGTGACCCACCCAGCCTGTGAGAGACAAGAGCTGGATCTGGCTGTGTTTTCATAGACTAAAGTCTGGGATGTGACATGGGGTGAAATTCACTTGGGGGAAGGAGTTCAGAGACACCTGTGTGTCTTGCACTGGGTTTTGGGAGAACCTCAGCAGGAAGTGAGGGGCAGTTTGGCCACGTCTGCCCCCAGTGTGGCACTTCTGGGACAGCGGGGGTTGGGCGTGATTTTAAGGCTTTGTGCTTAATGATGCAGGTTTTATACCAGGTTGATTTTCTTGCTTTACTGGTAGCTGTGCCTGTTCCTCCCTTACACCCCCCCAGCCAGTCTAAGCCAAAGCCACCCCCACAAAATGCTAAGATAATGTTCTGGACAGTGTAGATCCTCCCTCGGAAAGGATGGTCAGTATCTCAGGGGCATCATGGCTCCCAGGACATTGACTTGAGAAAAACCAGATAATGGAACTTAAAATAACCCTGGAGAAATTGCTTCTGAGTAGTAACAAAGAGACAATTGTTGAAGCGACCTGCTAATATTCAAAGTCCTCTTGGGAATTAATTAGCTATTGCTGATGCCATTTGTGACTGGCTACGTCTGCCTGGGACATTGTCAGAGCCATCAGCCAAAGTTTTTGCCCTTCTGAACTTTATTTTCCATAACCTCTTATGAGCTAGAGCAGGTATAGTGCTTTACATGTATTCTTTCCTTTCCAACATTTATTATATGGGCTAGATATCTCCATTTCTGCTTAAAGACATAGAAAACATCTCTCTGGCTGCTGACACGTCGTGAACATGCATCCATGTATTCCCTACAGGGGATGCAGGGGAAGGAGATACATCCTTGTGGACAAGCCCAGCTGGTGGACTGATAGCTCTGCCCCAGGAGGAATGTGCTCCCCTGCTGTTCCACCTGAGGGAATGCTGGAAAAGGAAAACTGAGTCTATTTGCTAGTTCCACCTCTTCTGAGAAAACTCTCCTGGTGGGAGGACTATCCCACAAAGCATTTCCATGGGTCACACTTTGCAAAGCCCATTGAACTGTGCAGTAATTGGAGTTCCAGGGAATAAACTGCATCTGCTGAAAAAAACAAATGTGTTTCTTCTGCACAGTTCAGGCATTGTATAGTAGAGTTATGCTGAGATGGTGTCTGGCAAAATGGTTTAATTTTTGAGGGGACTTTTGCATATGTACACCAAAATGCAGGTCCTAACTCACAGCTACAGGGTTTTTTTTGTGTTAGGAACCAACACAAATAAATGATAACATTCTTCCACCCAAACTCCATCTGCAGAAAAAAAATACGTAATTTACTCTTCCCCATTATCCCCTGTGTTTATCTGTTTGCATTCACCTTGGATAACGAAAAAGTCAGATTCACTTTGTGCTCAGTTACACAACTTGAGCCTTCAGTTTTACCCTGTGGGTTTCCAGCAAGCCCTGAGCTCAGTAGGGCAAGGTCCTGCCTGCTCCAGGAGGCGGCTCCTACTTCCCGACCAGCTTTGATCTCAAGACAAGACAAAGAGCCAGGTTTTTAAAATGCACTACAAAAGTACCTCTGGGGGTACCCAACTCCAGCACAAAAGCATTGCATCTGAATTTCCAAAATGGGAGGGTGATGGATATGTTTTGAATACAGTGATGAATAATTCATTTCTCATGTATTTGCCTAACTTCACAAGGACTCATCCTGATTTCAGCCTGAAAGCTGCCTTCCTTCCTAACCACTACTGCTTCAAGAAAAAAAGCCATGGCCCTTGGGAGAATCCCCTGTCCCAGGGCAATTGCTGCAGCCCAAGAGAAGTGTCCCCAATGCTATTCAGCAGGTGGCTGTGGTGGGTGCTGTATTGTGGGTCCTGGGGTACAGACACAGGGAGAGATGGACACAGGAACCAGGAGGCCACTGCTGAAGAGGGGAGGACTCGTTCCCTTTTATCATTTCATTTCCAGCCCCAGGACTGCCCTCTCCCTTGCTCCAGAGCTGGCATCTCTCTGACTACGACCAGGGGTGTTTGATCTCACTCTCCTGCCCCATAAGGAGCTTTTCTGTTGTCAGTGGAGGAAACCTGCCCTGGGTGGGCAGGGGCTGCATGCAGCTGTCCATTGCAGCACAGTGAAACAACTCCCTGGGCACGACCGACCCCATTCCTCGCTCTCAGCTCTTTGTCCCGCCCAGCCGCAGGGGGTGGAGAGGCTGATGCTGCCGAGCTCATCATCACCTGACTGCCACTGTCACCTGCCAGCCCTGCAACCCTCTGTGATGTCACCTCCCCGCTCCTCAGCTCCAAGGACCCTCTCACCTGCTTTGAGCACAGCACATATGGCAACTTCTATGAGTTTAGGGGTAACCTCACTGCTCTCCACAATTACCTGAGAGGAGCTGTAACGAAGTGGGAGTACCTCCTTTCAAGTAGAAAACGACAGGATGAAAGGAAATGGCCTCAGCTTGCTCAAGCAAAGGTTTAGATCAGATATTAGGAAATTTTTCTTAACTGAAAAGGTGAAAGGAAAAATTTCCTTTCAGGAAAAACGATGAAATCTTGTGATTTCAAGGATGATTAATTGGGCAAGCTTGGGTCCCTTTCCCTGCACTTGTGGTCATCCCATTCACTTTTATAGTTTTCACTTGGTTTCAGAATTTTTACTTTGTTGTCTTTTACATTTCATCAAATTTTTCTCCTCTCTCTTTTTTTGAATTTCATCCCTGATTTCAGGATTTGAATGGCAGTCATTTTGGCATGTTTTGGTCCTTTGCCCTGCCCCTCATTTCATCTCAGTCCATTTGGTTGCAATTGCTCCAGTTCCAAATTCTCTTGGTTTTTTCAATTGCACTCTTTTTCATCATATAGCCTTTCCAGAGCCTTGGTTAGACTTTGTTCCCTGATTTCAAGATTTTGCTCCCTTTCCCAAAAGGAAGACTTTACCTTTTGGAAAAAGGAATGAAATCTTGTGATTTCAATGAGGATTAATTGGGCCAGCTTTGGTGCATTTGTTTCATTTCTCATCATCCCATTCATTTTTACTCTTTTCACTTGGTTTCAGAATTTTTCATTTTTTGTATTTCATATTTCATTTCTTCAAATTCTTTTCCTGTGTCTTTATTTGCATTTCTTCTCTGGTTTCAGGATTTGAATTGTAGTCATTTTGGCAAGTTTTGGTCCTTTTCACTGCCCCTCATTTCATCTCAGTCCATTTGGTTGTAATTACTCCAGTTCCAAATTCTCTCGGATTTTTCAATTGCACATTTTTTGATCATATCTCTTTTCTAGAGTGTTTGTTTGAGTTTGTTTTCAGATTTCAAGGTTTTGTTCCCTTTCCCGATAGGAAGAATTTCCTTTTGGGAAAGGGAACGAAATCTTGCGATTTCAATGAGGATTAATTGGGCAAGCTTTGGTCCCTTTCCTTGCACTTCTTGTCATTCCATTCAATTCTACTGTTTGCACTTGGTTTCGGAATTTTTCCTTTCTTGTATTTCACATTTCATTTCTTCAAATTCTTCTCTTCTCTCGTTATTTGCATTTCTTCCCTGATTTCAGGATTTGGAGTCATTTTGGCAAGTCTCGGTCCTTTTCACTGCCCCTCATTTCATCTCAGGCCATTTGGCGCTAATGACTCCAGTTCCAAATTCTCTCGGGTTTTTGCAATTGCACTGTTTTTGATCATATCTCCTTTTCGGCACATTTGTTAGATTTTGTTCTCTGATTTCTAGATTTCCTTTCCTGAAAGGAAGAATTTCCTTTCGACCATTCCTTTTAAGCAATCAGGCATTGAAACAGTTTTCCCATGGATGTGATGGAATCACCATCCCTGGAGGGAGCTTTTAGAAATGTAGATGTGGTACTTAGGGACATAGTTTAGTGGTGGATTGGCCATGCTCTGTTAATGGTTGGATTCCATGATTTAAGAGGTCCTTTCCTACCTAAATATTCTGTGATTTTAAGGAAGCCAACTTTGATTTGAAGTTTCAGCCCAGACCTGTGCCAATGTCCATTCCAAATCCCCCAATCCCTGTCTTTTGCCCATATTCCAGACTTCTGAGTAAAATATTATGGTGCTGTCTGTGGGGTATTTTGCATTGTAAATCTGAGGAATGCTACTTTCAGCACAAAGTAAGCTAAATGAGAGTGGAAAAACAGGCAGGAGTTTGCTGGACATGTTGGCAGCAGAGCCCTCAGGGCAGGAGGAGCAGGAAAGGTGATCCTAGGGGGCATGGGGTGAGAGGACCCTTTGGGAAGCTGACAAAGACTGCAGGAGATTTTTAAGGACCATTTCTGCTTCCACAGTGGCCTGGAGTCCAGGCAGCTCCAAGGGGATATGCTTCTTTATCCATGGTCATGTTTGTGCCTGGTACATGAGAATCCTGGTAGGAACTTGCAGCAGGTTCTGGTCCAAGATTTTTGTTTTGCTTTATGGGGCACAGCTCTCTGCAGGTTTTGGGGATTCTAGGGTTCCTGATACTTTGGATAGTTTGCAGCATCACCTGAGTGTGCTCAAATACATCCACACTCCTCTGTACTTTCTTGCTGTGCATGAGGCATGGCTCCTGCCTGCAGAGTGCCCACATGGCCCCAGTGGACTGGGAGCAATCCAGGGATACCAAAAGGGTGGCTCAGGCAGAGTGGCCCTTCAGCCAGAATGAAACCCTCCATATTTTCTGCAGCCTCTGCACACTTAATATAAATTGTAAAAGTATAGGTAAGAAGGACTGCTTGGCCTAGGAAGAAAGAAGATTATTGGCATCATTTGATCCTCCTGCTTCCTCTTCAATGAGATGAGATTATTTCCTTTTATTTACAAACATGAATGAACTAAGATTCACAACAGCTCAGACAGGCTGAAGTCTCATTAACCCAATTTTAAACAGGGTGGGATGTGAGTGGAAAACTGAGCACTCAGAGCCCTGGAGTAAGGCCACAGCAAAGGGAGGAGGACACCAGATCCAATACCTTGAGAACATCCTGGGGACAGCTCTGGATTCCTAATTCAGGAACTGGTGGTGTTCCTTGTGCCAGGGCCTGCACCTTCTGCTGGAAATCTGTGTGCATTCTGGTGCCATCTCTTCAAAGGAATCATGACCTGTTGATGATGTTTGGCAGCCACAGACTGAGTAATGAAAAAAGGCTGAACTGTTGCTCTACTTTCTTAATGAACAGTTATGCTGTGGGAAAAACAGATTGTGAACTGAAGAACAGGCCCAGAATGTACAAACAGAAAGGAAATCAATTACTGCTTAGCAAAAAAAAAAAAAAATAATTCTGTCATTTAAAAAATTCTGGGCACACGTCTTTGCTGTTTGGGTGTTGTCCATGTTTGGATTTTACGTAGGTAATTCAGACAGACAAGCCAAGACTTGTATGTACAGTAAATCTCTTTCAAGCTACTTCTCATTTTCCCTGTTTCAGCTCCCCTGTTACCTTTCATGTCACTGCATGGAAACCAGGGCACAGTCCATGAAATTAAACAATAACAACTGATGACCAAACTTTGGAAGGAAAAGATGATCATTTATCTGCCAGACACTCAAGCCACAGGGTTCACTGTCTCCGAGGATAAACATGACATGCTAGCTTGATTCTAAAAACAGATGGGCTATTTCACCAGCCATTAATCTCAGTGCTAGTTCACAAACTTAAGACCACCCATTTATTGTATGACCATGGGTGTGCATCCTTTTTTAGCAAAAGCACTCCTTCATGAGGAATGAGTCACATACACAAAGACCCTGACAGTATCCAACTAACTAATCAATAAATGGTAAAGTGCAAGATGCAGATCCCCCTGCACTGCTAGACTGAGTCATCCTGATGCTGGATTTATCACAGCCTAGACAAAGTTTCTAATAAAAGCACCAATTGTACAAAGTAAGGGTTTTCCATTGTCTTCGATGAAGTCAGCTGAAGCTCTCAGAAGTGACTGAGTGAAAGGGTTACACACAGTGGCCTGCATTAGGAAAGGTACCTAAGCTGACCAAGGGATGCCAGTGTCTCTGTAGACTTGACACCTGTGAGGGCACACTCAGAATGTTGCACTCAATTTTCTGACCCCTTCCCAGTTGAAAAGGAAAGCAGAGGAACTGGGGAGAGTTCAGCAAAGAGCTCCCAAGACAGAGGTCCAAAGCACTTAGCCTACATGAAGAAGCTTCTTGAGTTGGGCTTGTTGAGTCTGGCAAAAAGAAAAAGAGGAAACAAAACAGCAACCTACAGCTCCATGAAAGAGACTTATAAAAAGGATGGAAACAACCACTTTGACAGTAGAAGATGATACAAGGAAGGGCATCAGCCACAAGCTGCAGCTTGAGATGTTCAGACTGAACTTCAGCAAAGTTTCTTTATCCAGAGAGTGATGCAGAGAGACAGTGGGTTCTCCATCCTCAGTGTTTTCCAAAACATTAAGAGACATAGGCACAGGTAACCCACTTAACATGGTAATAGTCCTGCTTCAAGAAGGAAGTTGGACAACAGACCTCCAGAGGTCAGTTCCAACCCCCACTGGAATGGTCTGTGATTCCCAGAGCTGACTGTATTTATTTCATCTCTGAAGAGAGAAGATCCCCTAAGTGTGATGAGCTGAAGAGCAAGTTAACACCACTGAGAGAGTCCAGTGAAGTCTTTTTTATTGCCTATGTCCCAGCAAAGAGCTAAAGAGACTAAGCACCAGACCCTCTGCACTGGCAGATAAACCCAGTCAGTCTAAGTGGGTGAACAGTGTTTTTTGAACAAAGGGAAATTAAAGTCATCATGAATTCTGCTCTGTCCCACCCAATTGGAAATTTGTCCTCAACCACAAATTATGGTAATCACTTGAACTTGGGCATATGAGCATGCCTGACTAGAAAATCACCAAAGGAGGATTTTCTGTGCTCTCTCACACACTGGGCTGTCCTTTACTGTCCTCAGGTGCAGTCCACAGATGATGCTTCTGGGGAAGTCAGGAGAAAGCCCAGAATATATCCAGCTTTGTGCACCAAGGTGAAACTCCTAACTGGTTGTTGCAGGTTGCCAGCTGAAGGACGGGACTCAATTATAGTCAGGGTCTTGAGCTAAAGTAGAGATCTTACAATTGTCTATGCTGATAGCCCATTTTTCCTCTGAGCCTGTGAAGAAAGGGCCTAAGCACAAGTCACAGGGATCTGGAGCTTTGGAAACTGATAGGACCAATAAGATCTTGTTGTATAACCTGTCCAAGCTGCAGGTGTGGAGCTCTGTCCACTGTCACATTGTTGCTGTGTCCCAGGAATGGATGGTAAGGACCTGTTGCCTCTTCCTGGCACTTCTATTATAAATGCCTCATGAAGGAAAAAGGGAATTCCAATTTACATATCCTGGGGTTGAATAGATAAGCAATCATTTTGAAAAACGAGTGTATGCACATATAAACACTCATGCATGTTGTTAAACCTTCTGACCAAGGAGAGATAAGCCTGATGCTGATTGTTTATGATCATGCAGTAAAATTTCTATGGAGTTGTTTTTCTTGGATGAAAAACAGAAACAGACACATTAACTCACTTCATTGTAATGCCCATTTTATTGTAATTATCTTGCAATTCTCTAAGCTTTCAGCAACTTGTTTTGATATAATACATACCTGCAAACCCTAGCCAACATAAAAACAAAATCTTGTTACAATAATATCTATAGAAAATGAGATTGGTAAAAGGTATGATAATTGCAGCTTTCCTGTCCCCCTATATCCATACACAAACCAAAAACATATAAAGGCTATTTATTCAAAGTGCTAAGTATTTTCATGGTTTTTTATTAGAGCACAGCCCCGTGTGATAGGCTTCATAAAAAGTTAGGAAAAAGATTGTTTCCAAAAAATTATAATCAGAGAAATTGTATTATTCTAATTTTTAGGTAAGTAGCTGAAATGCAGCTCCTTTAAGAAGTTTCCCTGACATCAGATGAAGAGCCTGGGGCAGTGGGAGGAAGGTAACCTGGAGCTCCTAACCTTATCAGTCCTTTTAAGAACATCCTCTCCTTTAAGAGATGCATCCCAAGGATTTTATGTTGTCAAAGGATTCAGGAGGAAAAATTGTTCCCTCATTGGCCTTCGTTGGCAACTTGAGTAAAAGCAGTGGAAGGAAATCCTCCTAAACACTGTTTAAGCTAAGGATTTGGATGAGTGGCATCTGGCCTGTCCATTATCTTACCTAACACTTGGAAAAACAGACTGTTGGTGCATCCCTGTAGCTGCTCCTATCACCACTCAGAGGAACAGAATGGGTGACATTGCATAATGAGATTGTAATCAGACACAGAGCTCCAAGATGGGCCAGAAGAGGCCTGAGGGATCAAGTGACCTGTGTTGTAGGATCTTAGCAGGTTAGATAAAAGTAGCAGGATTGTAGCAGGTTCTATAGAAGAATGCTGACAGAAAGTTAACTTTCAGTACTTTAACAAGGCATTTTAGGGACTAACTCCTAGACCTACTCATGGACCTGACCTGTCTATGACAGGACATAGATGGTTCCAGATGGTTCCAGGACCTATGTCATAGGTCTTGACAGGACCTATGACATAGGTCCTGGAACCGTCTGGAAAAATGTGAAGAAAACAGCTTATAATACCTCTCCATCCCCTAGAGTGGGAAAAAAACAGTTGCACCTCAGGACAATGGGAAACAACAGTGTGTTAGGTGTGGGTGAGAGCACAGCCTGCAACTTTTGTGCTGTGCCTTTAGAATCATAGAAATTGGTGGAAATGGCTGTGGTAGAAAATGTCAGAGAACTGAGACCTCACCACCTTTCTGCACACTGCTTCCAAGCTGCTCTGCCTTCATGGGGCACATTTCCTAGAAGTCCAGCCTGAACATCTCAAGCCACAGCTTGTGACCATTGCTCTGAATTCCCATTACAGAGAAGGCAGGTGGTCTCCCAGGTGGTCTTCACCACACCCAGGTGGTCTTCACAACTCCACCTTGAACAGCAGGGTCCAACACTGGATGCATGATTTCAGGTGTTGAGTCCAAAGAGACAGACTGTTTCCTTGCTCTGCTGGCCACACTTCTCCTAATATAGCACAGTAGGTGGTTACACTTCTCCTACTGTATGTGGTTTCTTTAATTCCTAGTCAGAGTATCTTGCTGGGACACATGCTCTAAGGTTTTTTGGTTGGGTTTTTTCCTCACTTTGTCACAAAGTAAGTTATTTGTCTTCAGGGGGATCACAGAAAGCACATGGGTGAATGTTGGTACTTGAGTGATGCTGCTTGTGTCCTCATCATGAATGGATGGATCCCAGATGACAAATGCATTCTCAACAGAGTAAACTGACACAGCTTCAAAGCACTTCTTGTCTCATGTCAGAGGGTTTTCTGTGGGAGATGTGGGATGATTTCTGAGGCAGAGAAAGGACTGTTGTGACTGTGCACCTAGAACTGGAAGAAATATAATCTTCCCAGAGTGAATACCTGAGTGAAAAAGGCTTTATTTCTTGTGGCCATGGTGAACCCTTGCTTTATTGATTTGAGAAGCTCTGCAGTCACAATGGGCAGAACTAGGTGTAAATAATTAAAGGCACTGCCAGAAATGGCTATGGGAACCCAGCCTGCTATAGGAAAAATATTTCATTGAGTATCTTTTGCTGCCTTTTATCTTGAAATATGAGATAAGATCCTGAAAGAGAGCCATTTTTGGGATGAAAAATACAAAAGCACATATTCCTTTGGAATCTAAATGTAATGAGGCAGAGCTGAAAAGGAGAAAAAACACATCCCCAGATTTTTAGGGAAACATGAGGAGTCATAGCTGTAGTCCATCTCACCTGGACACTTAAGTGTCACATTCTACTCATTTCTCTTTTGAAAAATAGAACAGAAGAATATTTTCTGAGCCTTGAAAACCAAGGTGCTGGGATAAACCATGAGGTGCAGGCAACCATGTGAAGGAAGGATGTTATCTCAGTTTGCATCCCTGGTAGTTGGAGCAACTTCCAGCAACAACTGGAGGTGTAAAGTGACCTTCTGTAAGAAGCGAGGGTGGTATTTAAAATGAACCAGTGGGAAATAAAAAATGATGCCACTGAAAATGAACAGGACGATGTAGAGGATCTCTGTTTGGGGTTGATCAATGATGGGAGCTAACACCAGGTACACAGCTGCCATCAGCACAATTATGGGGATGATAATTGGGACCTGTGAAAGCAAAACATCAGCATAAGGAGTCATGTAATTCTGAGCCTCTGTGTGTCTGGACAACCCTGGAACTTCTGCAGAAGGCTTTTTAGATTAAACCTTTCTGCAACCTGAGGTATTACCTAGAAATACCAGACATCCTGTTTCCCAGCCTACCCCCACTCCAAGGCTGAACATCTCTGCAAGAGCTACAACACCACATCACACCTTAACCCCTGGTCTTTCCTGCCCTCCTAGACCTGAAGATGCAAACCACTGGGTTTAGTCTGTTCTTGCTCTCCCTACTACCTTGCATCTAAAAGCCAAGCTGTAGACAAAACACAGAGGAATCATATTCAAATCAACTGTACCTTAGCACCCTTGCACAAAAAGTTTTATCCATATGTTGACAGGTGGCCAGGCAATCTCAGAGGCAATTTCTGTAAGCCTTTTCAGAAAGCATTTAAACTTCAATTTGAAGCCACCCTTCCTCAAAGGAGTGTGGCTTGTGCATTCATCAATAATCCTCAGTCACTGAGGAAACACTGCAGATCAGCTCACTCATGTCATCAGGGGAAGAACACATGACTCCTGATTTCCTTCCTTTTATCTGTTTTGTGGGGAGCAAACCTGTCCCCATGTCATCTCAAAGAACTTGGGGCACTCCACCTAAGTTTTTTTTTCCTCTGCAAGGTTCTTACACCTGGGCTATCCTCCAAGGAGTTTGCCCAAAGTCTGCAAGCATAAACAGGTGATTGATGTAGATCAGAATCATCCTTAATTTACCACTTAAATATTTTAGAAAAAGAGGATATGGTAGATACATTTTCATAGTGAGGAAGCAGGGCATTATTAGCTTTTCAAGACAGAGAATTCAACCTTGACTTATGCCTGCCTGTATGTTCACACTATCTCACCCCTTGTTGGCTTTGCTGACACAAAACTTGAAATTAAAAAAGGAAGGACAACCACATTAAATCTGCAAGCCACCAGTGCTCACTTTTCTCCAAATGTTCTCTTAAGTCATTTGAAGAATTTAGGAAAATATTTGAGAGTTATATGTTATTACTTTACCTTGTAAGATCTTGGAAGTTCTGGTTTCTTGATTTTTAAATAGAGGAGCCCAGAAATAGTCATTCCATAGAAAAGCCATGCCATAAAACTTGAAGAAAAGAAAAAAAATTAGACAGCATTAAACTTGGGGTGAGATCACCCAGGAATGTCAGTCCTGCCTTGCAGATCCCAGATGTTCCTATCTCCAATTAAAAAGGTGAATATTGATATAAATTTAGTAGTTCTTCCATTAATTTCCTTTCTAGCACAAACAATGAGAACTTTAGAATTATCTGAACATTACTGATTCAATGGGGATGAATCACATTCAGTTAAGTCTCTAGTGACAGAGCATTCATGCATTGCAAAGGTGCTGGTTCCCAATCTCTTTATTTTCTTTCTTCCCTCCTCCTCTCCCCAGTATTGGTTAGAAAGCAATAGCCCAGGCTCAAAAAGATAATGCAAGAAAATACTTATAAACAATGTAGAACCCATGAGCACAGGGGATGCAAACAGAAATCCTCCACACACTTACCTGAAAAAGTTCACAATACTGGTGAAGTTTCCTGATACTATCATTATTAAAGACATGGCAGAGGTAAACAGCAGAGCAGGGGAGGGTGTGAGGCATCGCACGTGAGCCATGGACAGAATGTCTGGCTGAAAAACAAAACAAAACACTGTGTCATCATATCATGGACTCAGAGGTCCTTACTCATCCCCCTCAGCTGAGGGTGGGAGCTTTGCCTGCAGCCAGAGCCACTCATAATCAGCAAATAAGGGTCATACAAAACCAGACCAGCTCCGAGGAGTGTAAATACAGAAAACTCCTTCAAGGGTATTTTTATTGTGTCTCACTGGTTTCATATCAAATATGCTCAGTTTGAGCAGGCAAAATGAGGTTTTCAAACTACTGATGTGACAGAATGAGTCAAATTTCTTGTCTAGAGCTTTCCTGACCACCATCAGGACCTTTTGACATCTTCTGCCCTCTGCCATGTCTCTCTGGGAATTGACATCTCTTGGAATGACTGGAAAATGAGCCAACTCATTTGGACTACAACTCATCGACTACTCCTGAAGCATTTATGTAAATACAAATTAAACCAGGATTTGTTTCAAGATTAGTAGCCTCTTTATTGCTTGCTTCATTGGGAAAGTTTAATGAGAAAGGCTGGGTTTTAAATTAAAATAAAATTAATTTAATTTAATTTAATTTAATTTTTAATTCCCAACCAAAATATCATGCAAGGACTTTTGCTAGAGATGAGTGTCTGAGAAATGACCTAAGCATATATAGTCTGTTATAGTCAGATTCAGACCATCTGTACACTTCTCAGCACAGAGCTTGCCATGATAGAGCAGGCACTGTCCTTAGAGAGAGAAGTTGAGAAACCAGTAAACACCAAAACCAGCAACCACCAAAACCAGCAGCCACCAAAACCAGCAACCACCAGTCCAGTCATCTCCACCAATCTGGTCATTCATATACATGAAAGATTCCCTGCTTTGAGCCAGGAGCAGAGCTGGCGTGGAATCATAGATTCATAGAATTATTTGGGTTGGAAGGAACCTTAAAGAAGATCTAGTTCCAACATCCCTGTTGCAGGCAGGGACACCTTTCACTAGACCAGGCTGCTTAGAGCCCCATCAAGCCTGGCCTCAAACTTCCAGGGATTGGAAATCCACAACCTCTCTGTGCAACCTATTTCAGTGCCTTCACACGTGAGGACAGAAATGCCAGATGCTGTGGGTGGGAAGGACCAAAAAAAGCAGAGAGATTCAGGAGGAACACAAGAGGCCTGCTCAAAACAGAGGACAAATGCAGCTCAGCCTTTTTGCTCCTCTTTGTGGAGCAGCATGGCTAAGTGTGTGTGGAGGTATAACTGTGAGTCTGTATCAGCAGCTGGGATGTGGCAGCAACCTCAGGAGCTTGTATGCCCAGGTACCAGCAACTGGGGAGACTGGGATCCAGGGGCTGAGTATCTGAGCCCAGCTGCTGAAGGGACCACACTATACATATGTTTCTATACATATTTCTCACTAATAGACCCCTGGTCAGCCAGAGAGGGAATCAAAGGCCATTGGTGTTGTTAGTGCTGGTATTTGTGTGAGCCCCAGGTATGTCTGTATGTGCAGCTCTGTGTTTCCTGCTGTCTCTGTATGTATATATACAACTAAACATGGACGTATGCGTGTACATAAATATTTTTCATACCTGTGTTTGCATGTGTGTGGCTACTGGGAATACATGCTGGACTTGCTGGTTGGACCAGGCAGGAGGGAGCTGCAGCAGCCTGACCTCCACTGGGCTACCAGATTTGGCCCACTTAACAAAACCAATTCTAAACCCAAGCTAGGAGAGATATAAAGCTTGGTGTCACCTTGTAATTGCTATGAAGCTTGAAGAGCAGAGATATCCTATGCTGCATCTAAGCTGGACTACCCATGAGAAAGGTGGATCACCCCTGAGACCAACCTGTGCAGCCAGTGTAACATGCAAAGGCAGCTGGCTGGTGCTGGGCTACCTTCCCAGTGTGAGCAAAGGTGGCTTACAACACATGAGCATGGCCAGGCTCCCCTTCCCTGGTATATTGACTAGGTCACCCCACAGCCTGTGCCTGGTGCTCCAATGCAGCAATATTTGAGTGGTTCATTCCAAAGCTGTTCTTAAAATTCAGGCTAGATGTGAATATGTATCTTTTTGAAAGCAGCTGACTGAAGAAGAAAGCCCAGAGACAACATAAACTTCACATTTGAAAGAGATGGGGATTAAAGTCTTTGAGCAAGGAACAAACTGCTTGAAGAGCTATCACTCTGCCAGTTGAACATACACAGTGTTTTCCTCTCTGCTTTAGTGTCACAAGAAGGTGAAGCTGCTCAAAGCAAGCCAGACCCCTTTCTTTGTGCTTACCATATGGCCCTCCCTGGCAGCAATGTAGCACACGCGGCCTCCACTGAAGAACGTGCCATTTGATGAGCCAAACGTAGACAAGGCCACCGACAGGGAGATGAGCCATGCCCAGCTGCCCAGGACTTTGTCCCTGAGGTGGGAAAGAGTTCACAGCATGAGATGCAGTTTGTAGATATATTGAATACTCACTGTAGAACCAGACAAGTTTCATCCCTCCATTATTTCTGTATTATACTGGATTTTTTTTCCGAAATCTTTCTAATGATTTAAAGTCTTCTTGCAATTTCCATAATATTTAGTGACTAGTAAGTTTGTCTTGTCTGACAGCTTTTCTTCCTGCTATACATATTCTGTCCACACTGCAATGGTGTACAAAGCAGTCACAACAGGCAAAACCACCTTTTTTGTGTACTGATGCTGTGGCAAAACGCCTGAAGGTACTGCTATCACAACCAATAATATTAGCTTGGAAATCACAGAAAAACTGTTTCCACCACACTGGAAGAAATATTCTGCATTACTCTTCCTGAATATGCATAGGATTTTAACTCTTTAACCCCACATGCACCTATTACTGCTCTTCTGTGAATCAGACTTAAGCCAAAGCAATGATTTGAATTCCAGATGTTTGGTTCTACATGTTCAGGCATTTCTGGTTTTCTTTCTCCTTAACAGAAGAAATAGAAGAGTTACAGAGTTCAAGGTAAACATTCGGAAGGAATTATAATTTTCTCACCTAAAAGTGAAGATTGTCTTCTGGAATGAACGAGCATTAAGGGTATTAATTGAGTAATAAATGCTGGTGTTTGGGGTAATTATCACATACACAAACACTCTGTTTATCTAATTGGCAAAAATCCAAAACTCAAATGTTTTTTAGACCACTTTATTTAAAAGCAAACTGAAACCTGTGGTTGCTGTTAAATCACTGTCATCAAAGAAATGCTGGGAAGAGTTTCCTGTGCTCCTTTTGTGGCTGCACCTCTCACCACTGAACAATGTTTCTTTCTGGCAGTTTTCCTCTTATATAGGGAATGAATGCATTTAAATGTGACAAGTCCTCCTCTGGCTTCTTTTTACTCCTCCCATTCTTTCTTAATGGCCTGAATAGCAGCATCTCTTGCTTGTGAGCCACAACCTTCTCACCCTCCTCAGACTGGCTCCCTACCTGTTTCCCAGCCTTTGAGTGCCCAGCTTTCCTGTCACTAGTTCAATATTTTTCCTGAATTGCACTCTTGGGTGAAAAGGTTAATCAGGCAGGAAAAGGAAATGCGTTACAAAGGAGGAAGCTCACAAATAACTTGTTAATTGGGAATGATGGGAAAGGAAGTGGAGAGAAAGTTCATGACACTGCAGCTCAGTGAGGCTTTGAGACATGCTCAAACAAAGCACAAGACCTTTAAAAGTTGCTACTCACAATGATGTGAAAGGCTATTGGAGAATACATGCAGCAGGAGCTCAGTCAGATCTTAAAATCGGAGATCTTGTGAAATGCACACAGAAGCAAAGCTGCTTCTGACGTTTTAGGAAGAGGATGAGCAGTACATAATCTGTGGATACACCATGGCATCATTTCTGCCAGACAACTCATTTAGGACTATCAGGGATTCTGTGTCTTTGGAAATACTTAGCCTAAGACTGGATGTTCTGGTGGAAGACCACTGATGGTGTCTATGCCTCTCATGATGTTCCCTTCCTTCTCTTCCTAAATTCCTTGTCTTGTACAGAAACTGTTTACTGTCACCAAATAATTCAGGCTGATGAAAGGTAGAAATTGTTTCCGTGCAGCTCTGGAAAAACCCAAGCCAATTGAAGTTACAGTTACCAAAGGCTACCCAACCTGTGTATAACCCTTCTCAAAGGTGTTGTTGAGATCAATGCCATTTTCCATTTCCCCACAGATGGAGAAACTGAGACAAAAGACTCTGGTCTGCTCTAAATTCCAGGTGCCAAGTGGACAGTTGACTCCTGTCTCACTCTCAAACCACTGCTCCTGCATTAGCAGGGCAGCACACTGCTGTCTCCATTTCCCTGGAGATACCTCAAATGTGGGTCATTTCTCAGTCCCCAAGTCTGGATATGTCCCCATGCTGCATTCCCAGTGCCTGTGGGGAGATGCTCCTGGTGTGACCTTCACCTCTCCTTTATGGACACTTTCCATGAAGTAAAACATGAGTGGGGGGGAGGTACAGGCTCCCAGTGTAAACAAAGGGAAGGGGGAGTAAGGAATGTGCCATCTTGGCAGCCTAGATCCACCTTGGAGACCATGCCAGATGGAGCTGGTCAGCCTTGGCCTCACAGAACCACAGAATTACAGAATCATAGAACAATTTGGAACAGACCTTGAAGATCATCCTCTTCCAAGACCCTGCCATGGGCAGGGACACCTTCCACTACACCAGGTTACTCAAAGCCCCCTCCAACTTGACCTTGAATGTTTCCAGGGATGGAGCATCCACAACTTCTTGGGGCAACCTGTGCCAGTGCCTCACCACACCCACAGTAAAGAACTTCTTCCCTATGTCTAAGTTAAACCTACACTCTTTCAATCTGAAGCCATTCCTGCTTGTCCTACTTATAATGCCCTTGTGAAAACTTCCTTTCCAGCTCTCTTGTAGCTCCTTTAGGCACTGGAACATGCTTATAAGGTCTCCTTGGGGCTTTCTCTCCTCCAGGCTGAACAGTCACAGCTCTCTCAGACAACAGTGTGCTCAGCCCTCTGAGCACCTTTGTCACCCTCTTCTTCTCTGTAACACAGCCTGACAGGTCCTCCTGGCCTGACCAATGCAGTGCTGCCATTCCCTCTGGGAATAACATCCAAATCTCCTGAAACTCAGGAGAGAAGCAGTGTTTCTCAGGGCTGCATTGCCCGTGTTGCCCCAGGCAGAGCTCACCCCCAGGTGACGGCCACAGCTCCTGAAGACAGCAGCTCAGAGGGACTCATGGCTGCCAAGTAGCTCACATTTACCAGCAAGTACAGGCATGTAACCAGAGGAATGGCAATCATCACAGCTCTGGGAAGGGTCACCTGGAAAAGGGATGACAGCAGTGTTAGGTGCAGCACATTCATGCCTGCACTGTGCTTTTTTTGTTTTGTTTTTGCACCACCCACGTCTCTCATTCAAATTCCTCCACTCCCTAAGCTTTTCCTCAGAACAAGACGTAGATCCAGATTCACATGGCAGTTTTCACACCAGTCTTGTACAGTTCCAAAGTTAGTCTAAAAAACCCCACAACCAACCAAATAAAATAAATCAAACAAAAACACCCCAACAGATCTTATTAAAAAAATTTTGGCCCAAGATGCCTTTTGCACACTTCTTGATTATTTTAATATTGATTTATTTTTTATTAGTGTGTTATGTCTCCTGGTGTGCTGCATCTTCCCATAAACACCTCACTGCCATGGACAAAGTTCCACTGTGTGTTGTATCACGTTTAACTGCTCTACAGTTTAAATCAAAACATGGAGTTGATCTCAAAATCTCAAAGGGGATTTACTCTAGGAAGGAAATAGTTCTTTTTTCTTAGTGGCAGAATTGTGTCTTAGAACACCACAGAATCATTTTAAGACTCAATAAAATCAACAGTGTCTTATGCAACTGAAAATACCAGGAAATGGCAACTGTTTGCATCTAAGAACCTGAAATATCAATCTTTGCATTCCCCATTCTTAACACAGGACAAGATACAGCAATTCCTAATGGTGGTGTCTCCACTCTGGAAGGGCCTGAGTATCAGTGTGCATGATCCTGTTGGAGAGAGTGGCCCTGGGATCTTTGCTGCCATTTAGGTTAATATTTAACTCTGTATTCTCATTTGATCTGTAGGATCTTGTGTGCTGCACTGGTAGAAAGCACACTCTTATAAACTCTGCACTCATACAACTCCTGCAAAATAAGAGCTGTTCACTGCTGCAGTGTTTCATCTGTGAAAATGGGTAATATGGCACAGAGAAGACTGATGTGAGATGCAGATGAGCTACTTCAGTGCCCCTAGCATGGACTGCACAATGCTAAAATATAGATGTTTAAAGACAGGGATCATTCACAGAGTTAGATTCCCTTTCCAATGAGGCTTGGCTTGCTCTGAAGTTGCCCCTAGATGCAACAGGGAGACATAAAGTAGTTTTCTAAAGCATAGCTTATGGATCAGGCCTTTAAGGAAATACATGGTGTTAAGAATCCTTTATGGATTATGGTAGTGAGTGGTTTTCTGAATAAATCTAGGTGTCTACAGTGAGATCCTCTAAACACTAAGACAAAACTTCCTCCCCAAAGAATCCAAGTGTTGCCTAATAATTTCTTTCCAGTCAATGGGTTATTTTAGGACTTTCATAGGATCACAAGATGGTTTGGGTTGGAAGGGACCTTAAGGATTATCTAGTTCCAACCCCCATGCAACGAGCAAGGGTTCCTTCCATTACACCAGGTTGCTCAAAGCCCCACACAAGCTGGCTTTGAACACTTCTGGGGATAGGGTATCCACAACGTCTCTTGTGTCAGTGTCCTCACTGTAAATCCCTTGATTACCACTCTTAACACAGTCACAGATAGAATCAAACATACTAACAGCAGGATTAAGTAAGTAAAACCCAGCTTGCTTGCTCTCTCACTCACACAGTCACTCACACAGTCACTCACTCACTCACTCACTCACTCACTCACTCACTCACTCACTCACTCACTCACTCACTCACTCACTCACTCACTCACTCACCTCAGGCTTCTTCAGTTCCTCAGTTACATAATTTAGGTTGTTCCATCCATCATAGGACCAGAGTCCCTGGTAAAATGCCACTCCAACTGCCCCAATACCTGCAGTCGTGCCTTGGAAACCATTCTGAAAACTCTGAGTTTGTCCATTGGCAAGCAGCACCAACCCACCCACCACGATCACCAACAAAGCCAAGAGTTTGGCAGCTGTAAAAATGTTCATAACAGATGTCGCCAGCCTCACATTGAGGCAGTTGATGATAGTTAAAATCAGGATGCAGGCAGCAGCTGTACATTTGACGGCAACCTGCGGAGAGGAGCATCCCGGGTAGAACGGCGCAATGGCGTACTCAGCAAAGCTCAGACAAACAGCTGCCAAACCAGCTGGTCTCACCAGGATGACAGAAGTGTAGGCGAAAAGGAAAGCAGGAAAAGAACCAAAAATCCTCAAAATGTAAATATATTCTCCTCCAGACTCTTTAATTATTGTTCCAAGCTCAGCGTACGACAGGGCTCCAAACATGGCCAGGAGACCACATGCTGCCCAGATCAGCAGGCTGCTGGCAGGGTTCCCCATGTGATGCAGTACCCACTCAGGGGACATAAAGATCCCCGAGCCTATCATGGTGCCTGCAATTAATGACACGCCGCTAATCAGGCCGACCTCTTGTTTCAGTCTTAACTTCTCCTTCCCTTCACTCACATCTGGGGACGAATGAAGCAGATCTGCTGAATTAAGTGGATCTGTTGTCTTCCTTTCCCTCATTGTAGAAATGTGAGGAGATGTTGTTGTAAGGAGAGAATCTGGAAAAGGATTAAGGCATTTGAATAAGGAAATAAGGACTACCTTAGGCTTTAAAGTTTAGTTAATAATTACATAAGTCACACTGAACACTGTTGAGAAACACAAACTTATCTTCTGCATTTCGCATTCTTTCATGACCCATCTTACCTTGGTAATTTATTACACTGAGTTTGATTATCGCTGAATCTCATTGCAGGCAATAGTAATGGATAATACCCAGCACCACCTCAAAATCACTCAGCACATTACTGGACTGTGATCCTGGTTATCTCTCCTTTAAATCATGCTTCAAACAGCATCTGAAATAAAGATCAGGTAAGCAAAGTCCCCATGCAAATCTGTACTTTATTCTTTGCTTAAAAGCCAATGTTCAAGCACTCACTTTGGTGCTCAATCATATTTTCATACTTCACTGTAGCATGATCAAACAAACAAGTCTGCTGGCCAACATGCTAAGGCTTTGCTCAACAAGGAACATTTCCAGCGTCTTGATCAAAGAAACAGAAATGTTTTGCTAAAAACAGTCCATAGACACTTT
Organism: Trochalopteron elliotii; assembly: GCA_024734555.1. Lineage (NCBI taxonomy): Eukaryota > Metazoa > Chordata > Aves > Passeriformes > Leiothrichidae > Trochalopteron > Trochalopteron elliotii. Next base: position 2,140,494 of record JANPWX010000085.1, on the reverse strand, counting down.
TTCTGCACAGCAGTAGGGGGCAATATGGGCTTTTTCCAATTTTAGGAAGTACATGAGGAGAAGTGTAAAAAGGCTACAATTACATTTTTCCAGGTACATAAGGTGTGCTCACTCCTACCATACCACAATCTTCAGAGCTCACCATACACACATTTCAATGCACTCATAACAGAAACATGGCACAAGCTTTTGAAGATACCTCTGACCCTTACTTAGATATCTAAAACATGAAATTCCAGATCTTGAGGCAGGTTCTGCTATAAATATGACTATTACAGTGCATGAGGGTGTGTTTTGTGATTTGTGATGTGCATGAAGAACTGAGTGGAAGGGAACTTCCACACGGATTCCTCTGAACATGAACTAAACTTTACTGGAGAGATACTGTCCTTGGAGATCTCCTCCAAACTTATGTTGTGGTAAGCACCAGAAGTGAGACCTTTCTCTGCCCTTCACAGCAACCACAGACCTTGAATCTTTAAAACTATCTGTCCTTTTCAAGCATTTGAGCTAAAAAAAGCGTGACTATAAACAGAGCAGTATTTCTATTATTTCTCTAAAAATCCCTTCTAAATCATTTAGACTTCTCTTTCTTTTTTTCATAAAAAAATATAATAATAATAATAATAATAAATCTAACTAGCTTTGCAGTTCTCTGCAAGAAGAGTCCAAGGTAGCTTTTGGACCCTTAAGAAAACTCATGGGTCCACAAAAACATAAGCGACATATACAAGTCGCATAATTTCTCATGCTAAGGCAAATAAAGTTGCTCAAATTTTACCATCAGGTTGAAGGACTTTAAGTTCTCTAAAGAAGAAAAAAACTCTCAAATCTCATTAAAAAGTAGGGGGGGTTAGAGTATAAATGTTATTTTTAGATTAAGGAAATAATAAGAAAAGTTTGATGGGTTTCATAAAGGATTTCAGAAGGTATTCCTATCACCTCCCTAGTATTCACTAGGAAATGAATGCCAGCTGGTTTTCTCCTAATTTCAAGTCCCTTATAGAAGTACACAGCTGATCAAGAGGTAGCTGTAACAAAAGTGAAAGCTTATACTTTATCTGTCAAGTAGGTTTTTTAAGCTTTCTCAGCAAAGATGTGAGTTCTGAGAATAAACATATACCTTGTACTGCAAGGGTGCAAATTAATGCATTTCAAGTTAATAGTTTGCAAAGTGGTGGAGAACTTAGAGGGAGGCATCCCAGTAATGCAGAGTATTTTGGTTTGCTTTTACTAAGTGACAGTGCTCTTCTTGTCTGGTTTAGCTATTTGTTGTGTATTCTTCTTTAAATTGCAAATTACACTGTAAGGCAATACTGGAATCCTTCAGCAGTCCAAAGGTCTGGGTTTTTTCCTGCACTACTGACACTCCTGTGTGCACCAATGCATGTATTATGTATACCAATCCTTATTGAAAACAAACTCACAAAATATGGTTAAATCAACACTAGAAGAAAATTTCATATGACTACAGGTAGTTAAACAACCTTCTAGTAAGGCTATAGATATATTTCTTTAAGTCCTCTCCTGTTTTAATGAAGGAACTTCTGTTCTGAAGTGTAAATGCAAGGTTCTTGGAGGGGATTTTTTCAAACCTTTACTGTTCTTGCTCCTAGAAATGAATAACTTTTAATCTAATGTTGTAGGAAAAAAAATTAGAATTTCTTCAAACTTGATCATGTCAAAAGAATTTCTGTAAGGCCCCTCACATAACCAGAATTAATTAACTGGTATGTCAACAGCCTCAGTCAATTCCTAGAAGGAAGTCTATTTTCAATCCCAGATTCATTGTTACTAAGTTCTAACTGCTTCCACCTAAAGTAATAAGGAATCTAATTAATAATGATAAGAACTTGAGGCTATTCCTGTTGAAGATAAGGCAATCTGATTGCTTAGGATTTTTTTTCCATCGTCTTGTTCTTTTTTTGACTGATATTAGCAGTAAGGAGCAGCCGTAAGATATTTTAGTCAAATGAATTGTCACAATTATAATTTGCCAAAACGGAGTATGTAAAAGGGCAACTCACTGCTCCGTTCCAAAAGGGAAAGGTATAAGAAGGAGTAAAAAATACAAGTTCTGCTTTCTCCTCGCGTGGAGTAGCAGAGCTTTGCTACTCAAGCTGTCACCTAATAAATCCCCTACCTGAACAATTCTCACTTACCTTTGACACTGCAATGAATGGTTGCCATCTACTGGTCCCGAGAAATAATACGACATGGCTCAGTCTGCACTTGTGTTTGGTATTTTGCATTCCTGGCTGAAAAGAAACACTTACTGTAAGTATTACTTCTTCAACATTAAGACAGCACAAATAGACTTTATTCGAGTTGAGTGAAAACTCTCCTTAATGTCCTTATGGCTCTTTTATCTTAGGAGTAACTATGAGGACTAGAGACGACTAATTTAAAGGTCAATGTCAGTGGTAAAAACTAGGCAAAACATGCAGGCAAATATTTTGCAATATTTAATTTTAGGTCCCCAGGAGTGATATTTAGAACACAGTTATGGGCTTGGTTTCCCTGTCCCACGCTTGGAAAAGAGTTACAAATCTCTGGATGGGATTAAATATAACCTGTAATCTGAGGGCAGAGTGGCCAAAACCATTGCCCGTAACTTTCTTTGGAGGTAGACACCAACACTGTACTTACAAATTTGTGCAGGGATCAAGTTTGTTTTTTTGTTTTGGTTTTTTTTTCGGTGTTTTTGTTTTTGGGTTTTTTTTGGGGGGGGGGGTGTTTTTTTGTTTTTTGGGGTTTTTTTAATTAAGAAAACCCCAAACAACAAACATCAAGTTGGATGAGAGGTAATAAAGGTTAGAGAATTCATCCAGGACATAAGATGTAGGTTTGATGGCCTTCCCTATTTAAGAACATGGAAACCCACAAATTCAGCTTGAATATTCTCACCTCCAAAATGCAAGATTTGAACTGCAGTTGCAGGCAGATCTTGGTGCCTGTGCTTGCCATATAAGTAGAGATGCCTGACTGAAAACAGAGAGGAAATGAAGGCCGGGAAAGTGGAGCTCTGAAATACACCCTGAGCCCAGAAGAAAAATTGGGGCACAGAGACAACACACCCCAGATGTCCTGTGTGAAAACAGACAAAGAAAAGAGGGCTCATTGAGAGGTATCTGCCTGGGGAATGGGTGCCCCCACGTGTTTGACTCTAAGGCTCTACATTCCCGGTGCATCCTGGCTCTTGTCACATCTGAGCCTTGGAAGAGCACAGCTTTGGGCCTCCACCCCACTGGAGATGGCCTGGACTCACCAGCTTCTTTTGTGATGTGTCCAGAGGCCACCAGTGTGTTGCCTCCAAGGCAACAGTGCCCCGCCATGAAAAAAACAGGGCTCCATGTACAGCAGAGCTCTGGCTGGGATTTTAAAAATGCCAATGTGAGCTGCAGCTAGCAAAATAAAAACACAGCTTGGGCTACTGGGAGTAGGATGGTGGGGTGGAAATGACATTTCTGAGGATGCAGAATAGCCCTAGGCTTCACAACAACAATCATCACTAAAACTGAGCTTGTTTATATTTAGAGTAACTGCCTTTCCCTGTCATGTTACAATCGTGGATCTGAAGTTGGGGAGTGAAGAGTGAATCTTAAACTCAATAACTTTCCATGAGGTGAGTTAGTGCTCCCTGTCTGGGTCTGCAGACAGCCTGCAGCTGAGCTTGAGCCTCCCTGTTCCTGCTCAGCAAGGGATCAGCATATTATGGTTCTCCAACTATTGAACTTTGAAAGACTTGCTTTTGTTTTATAGATATTCTTTATTAAAATGTATTTAGTATCACATGTTTCCAATTAGACACTGAATATTTTGTTTAGTTATCTTGCTGTGTTCAAGAGGAAGCTGCTAGTGCCATACTGCAGCTCTTAAAAACAATGGGATCCAGGTAGAAGGAAATCTCAAAGGCTCAGGAGCAGGCTGACTCTATGTGCCAAAAGATGAGTCAGTGGGAAAGAAAACCAGCCTGACTGAATAGGGAGGTTTTGCTGAAACTCAGGGGAAAAAAGAAAAAAAAAAGAGAGATTATGACCTTTGAAAGAAAGGGCAGGCAAGAGGAAGAGTACAAGGATGTCATTGGGTCATGTAGGGAGAAAATCAGAAAGGTGAAAGCTCAGCTAGAACTCAGTCTAGCTACCACTGTGAAAGACAATAAAGGGTGTTGAGGATGAGAGGAAATGGTCTCAAGCTGCACTAGAGAAGGTTCATGTTGGATATCAGGAAGAATTTTTTCACCCTTTTTTTGAAAAGGTGATGAAGCATTAGAATGGGCTGCAGAGGGAAGGGGTGGAGTCACCATCCTCTGTGGTGTTTAAGAAAGGACTGGCCATGGCACTTAGTGCTAGGGTTTAGTTGGCATGGTGGCATTTGGTCAAGGGTTGGACTTGATGGTCTTGGAGGTCCAACCTTAATGATTCTATGATTCTATGATACTAGCTGCTCTAGAAGATACTGATGGAGTAAGATGAAACACTGATGAAATGAGAACCATGCCTGAAAAGAAACAATTACAGCTTGGGAAAAGTACTGATCCCACTGCTGCTTGCACAGGTTGAATTAATCTATCAAGTAGTATTGGTACTTTTTCTTTCAGAAACTGAGGGAAATTATACATATTTCTTCCTTCATTCTCTATTTCCTGGTTTTACAGCTATATATGTACATGCAATCTGTCCTGTTTTCTTTTCCTAGCAATACCTTAAATTAGCCTTAATAATTTATTTGCATTTGTTTGTACTCTTAAGAACTACTTTTAAATGTTGGAATTAAGTTTTCATTTATTTATTAATTTTAATTCAAGATTAGATTATCTTGTCCTATACAAAGTCTGTTTTGCAGAATCATTATCAAATGAATGATGTCATTACTAGAATACAAATAAATATTTTCATGAAAACTTTCTACCAAACAAGATTAAAAATAGAACTTAAACATGCCAAAATTCTATTTAATCACTGAAATGCATTCCTACATTTCTGAGTAGATGCACAATAACACCTTCACTAACACAAGACAGTTTTATTATTTTTAAAATAAACTTTTACAACACATGCTTAGAGTTTAACCTGTAAATCTATATTCACTGTTAGGCAGCATTCTATAATAAAATAGTTTCCTCTGTACAATTCCTGTCAGAAACATCGTAATAGCATTGACCCAAATAATTCCAGTTTTCCTCAGGTGAAAAAGGCACATAGTAACTGCAGGTACTAAACTGAATTCCGTACAAACTTCACGAAAACTGATCCCTATATTTGAATGAAATCCTTAACCAGAAGTGACATTTAGGGTCCACAAAAGGCAGCTCCCTTCCCCAGCCTGCCCCACTGCTGCCTCAACATCTTCCCAATAACCCCGAGGACTGAAAGGCTGTTTGCCCACCTGCCTCTTTTCTTCTTCTAAATCACAAAAGTGAGGGAAGCACCGGCTTTGGTAGTGTGGCACAGCAGAGGACCTGCCCTACTACTAGGGGACTAGGAAAAGCACCTCGAGAACAGCAGCCAGGAAGGAAAACAGGGTAACATGTCTTGCAGCAGCTGGTGAAAGTTTTGTGAGTTGCCTCCGCCTGTTTGCTTTCCCTGGGCCACAGTCAGGAGCGCAGGGTGGGGCTGGGTGGCTTATCCCTGCCTGGCACTGCTGCTGTCAACACGTGTGAGGCAGATCACCCTCCCACTGCTCTCCCCCCACGCAGGGGTGGGATGTGCTTCAGCTCGCAGTCAGGGCCAGTATGAGGGCAGGGTTTGCCCCTACATGCCCAAAACATTTCCTTTGTGTAGTGGTTATAAGCTGTACAATGGGCTCTGGGCCATCCATGTTTCCAGCCCTGTGAAGTTGATCTCCTGGGATAAGCTTGGCTAAGGTCAAGGGGGCTCAGCCAGTCTCCATACCAGTCACTGCCTAGCTTCTCAAAGAGCTAGGACAAGGGGGTAATTTTAATGCTGTTTAGCTATAACATCACTTAGACTCTTTCAAATATAAAGGAAAAAACAATGTTTGCCTGGAAAAGTCATGTAAGTTATGACACTCTTTAACATCTCTGGCTGGCGCTTTATGAAGTTGCAACAAACATGAATTTTCCAGCTAACGCTTCATCCTGTGCATTTTACAGAAAAACTAATGATCTTGGGAAGACAGTGATGCACTGAGATTAATTCCTCCCATCTGTATGCTTTGGTTAAATCTAAAAATAGATATAAATAAAAGGAAGGATGAAATTGATATTAAGCATCTTTTCTTGGCCTTACAGAGGAAGTAAGCGTGGGAGACGGGAACCAGGTTTTCATTCCTTTTGGTAAATTTCCCCTTGAGACTGTATGAAGAAAAGAACTGTGCTGAAAGGTTTGGAGGACTCTTCCTGGTCTAGAGATCATAGCGCCTTAATCACTCCTGTCAGTGATGCAGTCAGCATGATGTAACGTGGATGCACAGGAATCACTCTTAAGTAGTATTGTTCTCTTGAATGAAAATTGGATGCATCTACAGATGATGTCCTCTAATTCTTAGTCCTTAGCCAAAATGAGTGGAAAGGCACTCTTATTTACACATACAAACTTCCTGATTTGCAATCCACTAACAGGATGTATTATGAGGGAAGAGGTTTACCAGCCAGACTGGATTTCTATCTGGAGCCAGCTCAAGCCAGTAGGCAAAGCAAGCCACAGGCTGCAGGGTGTGGTCTCGTGCTTACTTTCCCTGTGCCAGAGAAATGGGAATTGATTATTCCCAGTTGAAGAGCTAATCTCTGCTTCCCACTTGAAGAGCTCTTTGCTCCCAGTATCACAGAGACAGCAAAGGTATAGCTGGCTGGGTGGTGGGTTCCTCCCCCAGCAGCTCCCACAGGAAAAAAAGGAATTCTCTTCCCTCTTGCCCTGCTTTTTCCATTTTCTGCTCCAGATGCAGGCTCACCCTTGGGTCCCCACCCCAGCACTGGGGGTGCAGATGCACAAACAGCTGTTGGGCCCTGATAATAGATTAGCTGAAGACAAGGGTCCTGTACTGCAAGAGAGGGAGAGCTGACTCACAAAAAGAACTTGAATTTTGCAATGTTTAAAAACGTGTTGTTTCAGCTCAATGAATTTCTTGGTTTTTTCTGTGTTTGACTAACTGCCTAGGAAGAAGGATGCATCAGAAACAAGAGAAGTACTTCAGAAGTCTGCGGATATAATTAAAGGTAAGCCCACAGAGGTATGAATATACTGTTATTATTTATGTAATATGATCATAACACTGGCACCTACTTTTCAGTTTTACAGTGCTCAACCACTTTTTTTATGCTCAGGAAGCAAGATGGAATTTCCCTTCCTCAGTCTGTGTTTGGCATTCTATACTCACTGTGCTGTGCCTTGCTGCTCTGAAGGCACGTTTGGCACAGAAGGAGGTTTGGGTTCTCTGTGTGGGAATGGGGGCCAGTGGGTATGTCTTCATGCTATAATGATGAGTCAGAACAGAGGTCTGAACTAGCTCTGAGCTAATACAGCTGTGCTCCATTTTGGCATTTAAATTATGTGTCCAGTCATCTTGTTGCTTGTGGTTGGGCCCCCTTGACACTGTATAACAACAGGAAATTCTGGTGAGCTTCAGGTGCAGTTAAGATAGAAGAAAAAATTACATCCTAGTGATTACAGCAAAAGAGTGGAGATGACTGCCGATGTCCAAATGTTACCCTAAGCAAAGTCCACTTGGTGTCAAGGCTGCTGGTTCAGAGCTCTGTTGGAAGAACCTTTGGCAATTGGGAGGATCAGTATTTGATACGGCAAGAGGCAGAAGGGTGTTAATGAACCTAAGACATGAAACTATGTAAGTCAAAGCACTGTTGCAGACTTTTCTTCTAGTTTACCTTCTTTTTAATGAGAAGCACTACAGAGCTTCTCATCTTTGAAGATACAAAGAAGTTCTAGTTCATGCAAGTTAAATTGGCAAAACTTTATGCAAAAAAATCAAAACTTCTGGATATGCTCTTGGGGTTCTTATAATGTATTTCCCTAGGAGAGAAAAAAAAATGCATTCTTGCCACTCTTCCTTGTTCTGATATGGCTGAATTATGTCATCCTAAATGTGCAAAAAAAAAATACTCCCTATTATTCAGAGTTCTTGTGCTTGCTTCCATTGCTTCAGATATTTCTTTGAACTTTTTCCCCCCTTTTAGAAATTAGAATGTTTACTTATTGCTGATTAATATATGAATATATGAAATGATATTATCAGCCCAACTCTGAGGTTTCCTTCTTTGTACCCAGTATCATATGCAATCTTCAGCTGTAAGAGCTACAGTCTGCCTCTATCATGGAGAGTTCCCAGAACTTAATTCTCCACTGGAAAGAAAAATATACTTCTTTTGAGACAGCAGGCCTTTTTTTTAAAGATAAGCATTGATGCCATTCTGTTGTGAATGAAATTAATCGAATATAAAAACCAGCTGGCATCATGTATGGCTTTGCTCTTCACAGCTATTCACATTCATTCATATACGTGAGGTGATGCCATTAGTGACTCTTGTGTTACAATGGCAGTCTCTGCTGGCTGTAACTCTGAGGTATGTTTATGAAGTTTGTTCAGACCTCAGCCAATTATGAGGGGATGAATGACTTGGGGACCAAAGCCATCCTGCAAGAGAAACGAGTCTTCAGCTGACACCTCCTCTGCCATTATTGCGTAGACTTAAACATTTCTTTCTTGAGATAAGTTCATGATGATCTGTGCTGCAGGCCTGTGCACTCCACTCACTGACACCTCCTCTCATGCAATTCCTTTAAACATTTTGTTCTTGTTCTTGCAGAATTATTATCTTGTTGATAATGTCTACAGGAGCAATGACCATGTGTGCAATTGAATGGCAAGTCAGCATTTTAGAATAGTAGTATAGTAATGAGTCATTCAAAAATGGTATTAGAGACAAAATCTACTGTAATACAATCGTGAATTTTCTGTTGGTGCTAAACTCATGTGCACTAGTCAGTATGTTATGCCAGTTGCTATCTAGTCTGTAAAAAACCCAAAATACATGGCCTTCCTTGAAGAAATTTAAAGGTGCACATACAGGTAGAGGGAAACAAATCAAAATAATACCACAATTTTGAGGAATAGAACAGACTGGCCTTTTCAGGATTCTGAGAGGCTGGCTGTTGTCAAATGGGTTTATGAGAATAATACTAGGGGAAGGCCTTTTTGTACCAGTCTTTGTGTTACATGGGAAATTTGAAGGATAAGTAACTCAGAAGACATCTTCCCACACATGGGATAGAAAGCTTAAAACATGTAGTTTTAAACATTAAAACTGGACAACGGATGCAGTTGCATAATGTGGGTCAAATGTTTCCATATCAGAAGAGAGCGTTGAGACAGGCTGTGAAGATTGAGGGAATTCAGACGACAGTATCAGTACAAGAAGAAGCTGCAGAGGCTGAGTTAATGAACAGGTTAGTGGTCAAAAGACATAGAATAGAAGATCAGCCCTGACTTAGCACATGAATGGCTGTGGCAGGGAAAGGCTGTGCTTGGGAAGCAATGGTGGGGCAAAATGATGCGTGAATGGGAAAGTCCCGCTGTGAAGAGTCTGCAGCTCCTAAGGCTGCTTCTCTGAGGCTCTGGGAACAGATTAGCCAAGGAAAGGCTTGGCTCACTGGGACAGAGTTCCTACTTCAATAAACCCCCCTATGTATTATGGTCACTGCCGACCTAAAACATGAAATACAAACGGATTCCTACAGCAATGCATCTAGCAGCATAGTGACCATAGCATTTCAGACTCACTGATTTTATTAACTAATTTTAAGTCTCTTGACAAAATGGAATGCAGAATCCAATGCATTGGTGCCTAGATTTGGTATGCAGTCATGATGTGGGAAAGTTAACTTCAAGATGGGATCTGCTCTTGCAAATGCATGAAATGTACATCCAGATCAGCATATTTTTACCAAGACGTAGTTCACAAGGGACATGCTAAGGATATAAACCACCATTCCAAGGCCCTGCTCTGGAACTTGGACAGATCGCTCCAATGGCTCCCAAGCTGCAGGGCTGTCCCTCAGTGAAGGTGTAGGTTGTTAACTGCAGCTGTTGTTTCAGAGAACTCAGAGGTTCACACATCCATGACTGCCCCTCTTAAACTATAGGGTGACAGCTCGACTGGGGATTAGACGGAGGATAGTCTGATTTGGGATTTGGACTAGAGGGTCATTAAATCCCTTCCAACTCAAACAGCTCTATGCTTCTCTTCCTGCAAGGCCATTAAGCAGAAGATCTGAGACGAAGATCTGAGACTTCTTCCCTGCAGAGCAGCCCAGCTGCAGCAGAGGGCAGCCGGAATAGGCTGCTGATTTTGGGGACTCTCTCCAAGGAAGTCATGCCTGTAAATCTTGAACATAGGAATCAAATCTGGGTGCTCCCCCTTCCTGGAAGTGAAGGATGTCACACACTTTGTTTTAAAATAGTGCAAGCTATTGCAGGGACCTTCATTTTTTTTGAAGATGGTTTGAGAGTGTCTACCACACCTAGTTGCTTCATTTTCATGGAGGAATACCTTCGTTTTAATTAATGCAGGTTAATTATTTGCCACCCTGATAGATCCAACAGCACAGTTTGTCAAAACTGCTGGGGGACATGAATGTCATGGCACAGCAGGTTAAATTCTTATTATATCCAGAGTTTTAGGTCCTGAAGTTTGTGGCCTTAGAGAATGTAGACCTCTTCATGATTAGGCACTAGCTGAGCAGGGGTGGTGAGGGCTGCAGCTTTCAGTTTCTACGAGTGCTCCTCAGTCAAGTGCCTTACCCAAGGTGTCAGAGGGAGACTGTGGAAGAAGGCAAAGGCATCCATCCAGGCTTTTCATACCCTTGGCTACTGTCATAAACTGTAGACTGTGTATTTGTTTAGTATTTTTCATTGAGGATACTTATTCACAGAAAAAGCAAAGCATAACTGTGTTAAAGCAATTTATCTGAAACGTCTGGAGTGTAAGCAGAGCCCAGTCAGCTGTTAACACATCCTTAAAAAGAGGAATAGCTACTAAAAACATTTTGTAATGGACTGATATCAAGTAAAACTATCTAAAGCATTAAGTATTTTTGAAGTTTCCACTCAGAAACAAGGTAAGAGAGAAAGGCATCTCTTGAACTATATTAGCATGAGTCAAAAACTTTAGTGCCATTATTAAATTGTGAGATGTGTGATGGTGGAATTGCTTTATTCTTTTTTTTAGAAAAATATTTTAGAAAATAATCAAATAATTGTATTTATCAAACCAAATCCCAAACTGATTGTACTTAAACATTTTTTTGTTTCATGGTCAGGTCGGGCTTTTCTGAGAAAAAGCACACTGAGAAGCACACTGATCTGGAAATCATTCAAGTTTATGCTTATCAAATGCATGTTGAGTTCTTTGTGAAGATTTGATGCTTTATACAAACACTGATTAGAATTATTGAGGACAAACAGGGTCCCCAGAAGGGTCAGAGCTGGAGAGCTGGTGCAATGTAGACCAGCTGCTGTAAGTGTTCAGGATGCCAAGAGCATAACAGGGTTTCCTTCAGTCCCAGCTGGTCTGCATGAAGGGAGGGGCTGGCTTGGAGGCTGTGCCTTAGAGGCCTTCCCTCCCCAGTAAGCAGAGGAATTGGCTTTTCAGCCCTGCAACCCCCCTGGAGACAGCCCCAGGTGGCAGTGGGATGGGACACTGGGGATCACAGAGATTAGCCATGCGAGTGACAGCAGGCTGCAGACATCTAAGTATTTAGCTGACTGGTATTAGGCTCAAGAAATCATTTTCATTTCTTGCAGAAATGTTTCTATCTTTATCATGAGCTGGGAACTTTTATGTTCTTAGCCATGTCTATAAATACTGAAAACAGTCAGGATTTTCTCCTTTGAGACATCTCTATTTTTAAGAACACAGTTGGTAGTCACAGACATCTCATGCACACAACTGCTGTGCCAGCAGTAGCACCAGTACAGGTGCTATTCCTGCAGCCCAGCTCCCCTGGAGTCACTGCGACAGGCAGGGTCTGACTCCTCCCTGCCTGCACATCGAGGGGTCGGCAGCAGCAACTGTGCAGTGCCCACAGGATAGAGAGCCAGGTTTTGTCTGAAGGTTTGATGTGTGGATGGTATCTGTCACTGTTTCCTGCAATGGAGCACTCTCTAACTAGGCTCTTGAAAAATGGATGAAAAGGCAAAATAGGGGATTTTTTTGTGAAATGCTGGTTTTAAAATGTCACTGACATGCAGAGATCTCTCTAATTTTTAGGGGCTGCTGAATATGCAGAATTTATGCTCATAATGAGTGAGGCTATCAAGACATAGAGCTGGCAATGCCTACCAGCACCAGAACTGTATCTACCAATAGCACAATCCCTCTGTACCAGTAATCCCATCCTTAACTCTCTCAGGGAAAGGAAATAACTGGCCCTTTGCCCAAAATCACCCCACAGTAACTATCAGTGCAGCAGTCAACTCATAAATTAGTAACTGCTGAGACACGTTTTTGTTTGGTATAACGCACACATGCAAATGTACATCCCATGGGTGGTGCTGGGTGTGGGGACCTCGGGAGTCACCAGGGACCACTGGGGACCCCCTCAAACAGGCCTCATCTCCCCTTTGTCTCCCAGGCCCTCAGGTGGGCACTAGCTCCCACCACCACACTTCCTGAAAGGCCTAAAATCACAGAACCACTGAATTGTTAGGGTCTGAAGGGACCTCTGGAGATCATCCAGTCCAGCCCCTCCCAAGGCAGGGTCACAGGAATGTCTCCAGGTGGGTTTTGAATGTCTCCAGAGATTCCACGACCTCCCTGGGCAGCCTTTTCCAGTGCTCTGCCACACTCAATGTAAAGTTCTTCCTCATGTTGAGGTGGAACTTCTTGTGTTTTAGTTCATTGCCACTGCTCCTGTCACTGAGCACCCCTTAAAAGTCTGGCACCAGCCAGGTGCTTCAGGCTGGAGGAGACTGAGGGGAGACCTCATTTCAGTCTTCAACATCCTCATGAGGGGAAGTTGGAGGGGCAAGTAGCAATGACTTCTCTCTGGTGATCAGTGACAGGATCCAAGGGAGTGGCTTGAAGATGAGTCAGGGGAAGTTTAGGTTACGTATCAGGAAAAGGTTTTTCACCCAGAGGTCAGTTGGACACTGGAACAGGCTCCCCAGGACAGTGGTCACAGCACCAAGCCCAAGAGAGTTCAAGAAGTGCTTGGACAATATTTTAAGGCACGTGGTGTGACACTCGGGATCTTGGGATCTCCTGTACCGGGTCAGGAGTTGGAATTCTTGACCCTGATGGGTCCCTTCCAACTCAACAAATTCTGTGGTTCTGTGATCCTCTTGGCATCTGCCTTTGACATACTTATATGCATTAATGAGATCCCCTCTCTGTTTTCTCTTGACTAAACAGGCCCAGCTTCCACAGTGCCTTCTAACACGGGAGATGCTCCCGACCCCACATCATTTCTATGGCCTCCGCTGGCCCCTCTCCAGTAGCTCCCTGTCTTTCTTGCACTGAGGAGCCCAGACCCGGACACAGTAAATGCAACTGAGCACAAACACACAGAGCCAAACACTAACACAGCCGTGTGGCGGGAAGGACGGGGACAGGGACATCCCCCTCCCGCGGTGCCCGCGCCGAGTGGGTGCGGGCGGCGCATGCGCGGCGGA
>JANPWX010000085.1:2048662-2126447 GCA_024734555.1 Trochalopteron elliotii | reverse complement strand
GGGAGAGTGTCGGGAGCCCAGGGCAGACGGGGGCGGCCGCAGCGCTGGGGCTACAATGGGCTCCGGCTCGGGGGGAGCGGGGACGGGGGCGGTGCTGGGACCCCACGGGCCATTGCGTGGCTGGAATCGCACGGGCTTTGTTCGAACGTACGAAAAACTTGTGTTATTTTTTTAGTGCTCTTAAAGATAATAACCGCTTCCTGAGAGTGCAGCGAGAAGGCCAAATGCCTTTGGTAGCTGGTAGCATACAGTGAAGCTGAGGGTTTGATTCTGCTTCAAACCTGCCTGTGCGGACCACAATAACAAAAAGTTGAGGAAAATTCCTCCTGTCTTGAGTGGATCGTGTATACAGCGAACAGTTTGGGGTTAATCTTCGTGGCAGTTATTGTGCAAACATTTTTGGGTTTTGTTTTGGCATTGTTTTCTTTCGTGCATTTCCTATGGTCAGACTCCTGTTTCCTTGAGAGAAAATTAATGTTTTTGGGACGGTTTGTATTCTTCTGGTTTACAGTTTGTAGCAAGATGGCTTAAGACCAAAATGTGCAGCGTGTTTGAGATGTGATAAAGAGGTTCATATCACCTGATTTCGGGATGCCTTTTTTTCGAGCAATTAGATGTGTATGAGCAATGAGAATCGGTAAAATTCTTAATTCGCCTAATATTCACTTATATGCTACATATTAGCAAAGTACCCTGTGGTTTATTTTACTTTCTCTTTGTTGCATCTCCACTGAGAGATCAGGCCTTCATAGTTTCAATGAGCTGCTGGGGTAGGTCTTCAGGTATGTGGGATATGAATGCATTCGAAATACAATTCCTATGCCATGTTACCATTTTTACACATAAAGCATAGTTTTTTGTTACATTTAGTCACGTCCAGGTTTAAAAGCAGATGTTAACAACAGTCGCAGTTTTGTTGAGAAGCTGAGGGAAATGTTGCCTACTTTGCTCAACAACTCAGTGTCAATGCGAATATAAATATGCTAGGGAAGTGGGAGAAGGAAACTCGAATAAAAAGGGAAATGCTAATTTAGTGGTGGTGTGGTTTGGGTTATGTGTGTGGAAATGACACCAAATCACCTGACAGTTTTCTGAAGTGTTCAGAGTTGAAAATTTGGAATTTGGCCCAACAGAATGGTTAGTAGGCAAATGCATGTGAGAAACTGCTTGATGTTGCACATAGGAAAGTCCATGTTATTTCAATACTATTTTTTTCTGCATTAATAAGAGTGTTTTGGGTTTGTTTTTTTTCTGTAGTGTCACTCTGTAGTACTGAATCTTCTTCTTCTGTGTTAGAGATGTTGGCACAGCACTGAGGCAGTTGTAATTTTATCTGGTATCGTGATTGAGCTAATACTGCAAGCACTTGGCTGCAAGAGCTGGGCTTGCCTGTGTTTTTATGAGAAGATGCCTCTTGTTATGACAGTTTATATTAAATCTTACACTGGATTGTGGAGTACACTGAAGGCTTTTTGTAGCTGTTTTCCTTAGGTGTTTCTCTGCCATGTTCTCAGTGGGCCAGATGTTGCAGATGTTTAGGAGAGATGTGTTAACAGAACATCAGCTTGCTGAATGCTGTGAACTAGATCTGATTTTTAAACAGCACTTTCTAGTTCACTTTTAGACATTGTCCCCTCTCCTTGATTTAGTGATATTTGAGTGTGCACTGAATAATCAGCATGTGTAGAAGCATTCTCCTTGATAATTTCATCTTTCTTTTTGTACAGTGCTTTCCAAAATCCCAAAATTATTAGACCAAGTTTTTATACACAGAGCCAAGTAAGCCAGTAGAGGGTTTGAATTCCTGCCTGTATGTCTTCCTGCCTTTCTTTATTGAATATGGAATTATATGAAAATTAAGTGTTTATTACACTGAAAAGAAACCTAAATTCTCTTGAGCGTTAAATTCTGTGTTGAGAATCTCCTGTAAAATGAGCATTAATACCTTGTTTGGTTGTTTTTTAAGCTTGATAGAAACTCTGCAGAGGAAACAGCGTAAGACAGTAGGCATGATCTGTAAATTGTGTGTATCAAAAATGTAGGTATGTAAGAGTTATCAGTCTTCTTTCTCTTCAGGTAATTTAGGTGAAAATGTTTGCCTCATTTAATTGGGATTTCCCCCCCCATAACACAGCTGTTGTCTTGCTTATTCTGTATAAGCCAGTGCCCAGGCCTTGTCTTGGGAATGAGGCAAAAAATCTTTCCTTTAAAAGCTTCTGTAACAAATAATACCAGTTGTGTAGTGTTGCTAGTAGTGAAGTTGGAGGCACTTCACAGTCATATAGTGGAAAAGCATTTTAAATTACATGAAGAGATGTAAAGGATTCAGTTTTAGCTACTTTAGTGTCATTATAAACAAGTTGTATAAAATCTATACAATAGCTTTTGTGCTGAAACTTCACAGCAAGATTTAGTTTGGATCTCTCAGAGTACCTGCTGTGGCTTTTAGAATAGCAGGCAAGAGCTGATATGTGAAATGTTTAGCTTACAAATAAAGATCACTTATCTCTAAAGATTATATTTCATTATTGCTTTACAGATACTTTTACTAAACATGGTTATTTAAGAGCAGTTGTAGGTATGTAAAAGAAATACATCTGAGGAGGTTATGACAACCATCTTAGGAGTTAAGAAGGAAATGCGAAACTCCATAGAAAAAACATCTCAGTAATAATCCACATTTGAGGTTTTTTGCCAGTTCTCTGTATATGCATCTATTTGCACTAAACTTGAGTGGTGATATGATATGTCCTCTGCAGGCTATGCTAAAAACATATCTGCAGCTTTTCTAGGCAGGCTTATTGTTTGACAACAAATATTTGTGTACCTTGGGCTGAGTAATCTGGTGTATGTTTTGTAGTTGTGATTATTTTAAATTTAAATTTTCATACAACTCCAGGATAGGCTACCTCTTACTTCATTAAGGTATTGGCAAAAGTCTCAGTTACAGGTAATAGGTCTTGTTGTCTTTCCATATAATGCTCCCAGTATGTAAATCATAGTGGAAAAAAGTGGAGTTGTGTCAGACCTTTGTTTGTAATGTTTGTTCCATGTTTTTTTAGGAAGAATTTTGGGTGATGGGTTGAACTAGTCATACTGTCATTTTGCATGGCTGATACGAAGTTTCATGTAGAATTAGATCATAAATCTCTTCAAAGGGAAGTGAGTTTTTAAAAGCTGCATTAAGTTCTGTAACTCTTCACGTGTGTGTATTGATTAAATACAAAGCTAGACTTGCTGGAAATGACTTTGTGTATCAGTTGATCTAAAAATAAGGAGTCTGGCTTGACTCATAGTTTTCAGGTATCTTCTGTTTGTCTCCTCTGATATATATTGCTTAAATTTTAGTTCTGGTACAGTGCAGTGATGAGTTAATCACATAGTCTGAACAAGCTGCAGAACTCCTGTTAGTACAGTATTTTGACAATAAGCAAATATCTACTGTGACAGTACTGATTAGACAAAGTAACTTTAGATCTTGCATTACTCACAAAACCAAGATTGTTCAAGATTATAAAAAAATACTCCTGCCATATAACTGTCTATATAATATAGTTTTCCTTAAAGATGTGACATTTGGTAGTCTGTAAGACTCAGTGAATAAGGTAGAATTGTGTAGAGGGATTAAAGGACTGGTTTATTTTGTCTATATTTGAGATTTAAGTGTTGTAGTCTGATTAAATATCTGTCCACGTATGTTAGATTTTAGTTGTACTTACCACTTTCCTTTAGCATGAAAAATAAGACATTTCTTGGACATTAATATTTTTTACTCCCTTAAAAAGTACTTATTTTAGATTGTAGGTGGTATTTTGGGTTTTATTTTTGTCCATTCACATACTAAAAGGCTGATAATACATCAGTTATGGTGGATTAGGAATGTGTGGAGATCATGAAGTGTGGGTGTTCAGGCAGGGACAGGTATTTTTTCCTGGGAGGATTTTGTCAATACCAGAGTGTTTTTCTGTTGTCATTTATAATTGTTTCAAGCCAAGTCTTAAATGTTTCACAAGTGAGCTGATGAATTTAATTTTAATCTGACTCTGAAATCTTATTTTGTGAAGACCCCCACAGGTACTGTTGTGTGGGTTAGAGATATTTAATGTCAATTACTATGTTAGAATGTTATGTGGCTTAACACATTGGGAGGAACAACTGAGGCTGGGGTGTAAGAGTGAGATGTAGTTTAGATGGAAAAGTTAGTTTTCTGTGCTACTTTGTTACATAGTTACTAATTATAGAATCAGACATAGCAGTATAACAGAATTAGTGGTTTTACACATCACGCTGAGTAATAATGTAAGAGAAACTGCTGCCTTTGTGATTGAAAATTGTATTTTGATTTTTTTAGCAAGGAAATATGTGGGCAAGAATTTATAATGTATGGAGCTTTACCATTTTAATACACTGTGGTGCCTTTTTTTCTTTTAGAGTCCAAATTTGGCAGTGGCATTTAAGATTTAAGGTTTAAATCAGTAAACATATTTCCCAATAAATATTGTTCTTGTATTGCTTGGACTTCTTTTTTTTTTTTTTTTCCCAGTTGTAATTATAAGAGCTATATATTTAAAGATGTGTAGGAGAGCCTTTTATGTTATCAAGCATTTTTTTTTTAGTTTTTTGTGCAGAGTGAGCATTTCTTGTGTCCTCCTAGGCATGGATGGAGTGTCCTGGCTGGAGATTGGAGGCATGATGCACGTGAACGTTGGTCTGGAAGCCAGTGGGGTTGGAACAGGGGTTGTCCCAGCTGGAGCAGTAGCTGCAGTAACATCAGGGCCCAGTTCAGGTGGAGGCCCTCCTCACACCATCCCTGTAACTGTGGGGTCAGGTGCTTCCAGTATCCAGGTGCCCCTCAGTGGATGTTCTCCATGCCTCAGCTGGAATTCCTCCCAGCAGCAGGCTGCAGGGCAGCTGTGTGTCTGGCAAGCACTGGTGGCCCACAGGAGATGGTGTTTCATGTATGTCATGCAGGAGGTTGTTGATTTGTTTTTCATTGTAACAGTTCCTGTGTTTTTTGTCAAATCCACACCTTGAAGAACAATATGTGTGAATTAAGGTGATTTTTCAAGGCTGTAATAATGCAACCTAAAACTTGCTACTAATTTTATTAAAGCAGTTATACACAAAACTGCATAAAGTAATTTTGAAATCTTCAGTTGGAACCATTTGTTTAACTTGCATAAGCATATCATATTTCTCTGAGTGCCTGTTTTTTATCAGAATATGATGAAATAATTAGTTTTGAATTTATGTAAAGCAATTGGTTCAGTTTGAAAAGGCAGTCACTCCTGGTAGGCTTTATGAGAAGTAATACACATTTAGTACTGAGTCTTAGTTGCTACACTTAGAGATAAGAATGTTTTATTCAGGTGAAATAGAAGTAGAATTAAGTGTAGATTAAAATGTAACTCTCCTTTTGCATATGCTAACCTAGAAGAGAAAAATATCCAGTTTTAAGCCTTTTGCCCTCAAATGTTTGATACAGTTTCCCAAGTTGCTTTTTAAAACTTTTGTTTGGATTTGAGGGTAGGGATTACTTTCTCCCCGAGGATTTTGGTAGTGTGCCACATATTAGGCCCACAAGGAACTTTTTGCACCTTCCTAAGTCCAAGGACGTAGGGACTGTACTCAAAAAATGTAATAAGTATAGGAGCAAATGTCAATAAAGAAAATTTGCTGGCCTTAGAAATATCTGTTGTGTCCTCATCTCTTTCTTCACCTGTTCTTTCTCTTTCTTTAATTTCTTTTGGCATTTTGTTTCTGCCTTTCTGTTTTACTATTTTTTTCTTCTTGTATTGACCTATATAGCAAAATAGAAAACCTTTTACCTGATTGCCTGCTTCATGCTGTATCACATTCTTTATTACTTGTACAGAAGCCATAAAGCAGTTTTGTAAATCTGAAATTCTACAATATTTTATTTGTCCATTTGGATACACTTCCTGAGAGTGAAAATGAGTTTTTCCTTGCTAGTGGAAATTGCACAGGTAATGGTGCTGATTTTCACTGGCATTTCTGAAGGCTGATCTGTTGTGTAGGTAAAATTATTCACAGCCAAGTAAATGCTGAATTACAGTTGTCTCCCTTCTGCCAATTGCTTTCCATCCCCAGTGATCAGAGCTGTGCCTTTATCAGCAGCTTTTACTTCAGTTAGGTCCATCCAAATACTTCTGGATTCCTCTTGAAGGTGAATGTCATGAATCTCAGATGTGTTCTCTGGTAACTTGAGTGGGGGATGCAGAGGAACTGCACTTGATTTTTGAAGTGCTTCAGTGATTCTTTGCTTTATGAAGATTTGGTGAAGGGGAAGCTGCTCTTTGCTGTGCATTATCCATGTGGGAATAGTAGTTTTCAGCATACTGTATTCATTATCTTACTGTTGCACCATTTTTTGACTCATTTGCTCTCATTCTTCCATAGCAATATAAACCAGCAGAAATCAAGGATGGGTCAGGGGACATCTCCATTTCAGTTCTTTGATTTGAGTTCTGTGTACCACTGTTCTTTGGGATTTAGTTAAGATGGAGGTTACTGTTTTGTTTGAGGTGTTTTGGTTTGGGGTTTCATTTTTGGGGGGGATTTGTTGTTTCTGTTGTTGTTTTGGGGGATTTTGTTTTGATCAGAACAGAAAATTAGAGTTAGATGTACTAAAGAAATGGGTTTTCTAAAATCTGTATGTATGCAAACAGTGGGAGGAGTTTAGCTGGGATTATGGTCTGTGTTTATTATGCAGACTGTGTAGGTTACTATATTAAAAATAGATTTTTTTAAATGCATTCAAAGAAGAAATGGAAAGAAAACTAATAGAAGCAAATATAGTAGATAAACACCTCGTAAGGTCTGATGTTCAGAGAATCACTAAATGGTTTGGGTTGGAAGGGACCTTAAAGTTCCAACCCTCCACCCCACCGTGGGCAGGGACACCTTCCACTGGATCAGGTTACTCAAAGCCCCATCCAGCCTGGCCTTGAACACTTCCAAGGATGGGGCAGCCACAGCTTCTCTGGGCAGCTGATGCCAGTGCCTCACATTCCTCAGGGTGAAGAATTTCTCCCGAATACCTGCTGTAAGCCCTTTTTTCCTTGTGAAGCCATTTACCCTTGCCCTGTCCATGCATGCCTTGTTCCAGCTTCCCTTTTAACCCCTCTGGGTACTGGAAGGTGCACTAAGGTCTCAGAGCCCTCTCTTCTCCAGGCTGAACAACCCCAGCTCTCCTCCAAAACCCCAAGAACTTCTCCCCAGCATTGCCCTCCATCCAGTTTTCCAGGGATAGTTTTCTGTCAAATACCTCCCATGAGCCTGAGGCCTTAAGTGGTGATTTCAAGTAAATACAGAATGTGGAAACACCTTGTATCCACCTTCATATCAGAAGATACCTGATACTTTTTGACTGACACAGGGTGATACATGGAAGGGAGTTCAGAGTTGTTGGGAGCTGTAAGACAAACAGATCAGCTTGTCTGGAGTCACTACTGGATTGTGAAGAATCTTCAAATTAGTTAAAGTGCTAAAGAATCTCAGTACGAGAATAAGAAGTTGATAAATATACTTCATTAATTGCAAGAAATTAATTCCTGGGAAGACTAGTGAAACATTATCTTTTTCTTCTGAAAGCCATCTGAAATATGTTTAGAAGAACTGAACATAAGGCAAGAGGATGTCTTTTGTAAAGATAATTATTTGTCTAGTAGGATATTTAATTTTTACTGTGGTTAAAGACTGAGGAATTGCTTGTCAGTGTCCCTGATAAGGGCTTATTGAGGGATGAACTGTGGGAATTACACTGAAGTGTCAATAGTTGGAAGGCAGTTCATGCCATTAATAAGATGCTTTAACTTTTGGTCAGCCCTGAAGTGATCAAGTAGTTGGATTAGATGATTCCTTCCATAAATATTCTATATTTATATATTATTCTGTATTTATGTATTTCATTCCAGAAATAGTCTATTATATGTTAATTTACAGTAGCACTGGAGGCCTTTGATAGCCCAGGAAAAGATCAAGTGGGTTATCCTGGGGATCCATGGTAGTATTGAGGCTTAGTGTATCCTGATTTGGAAATTATCAAGACTAATGGAAGAACTCCAGGTGGCACAAACACTTAAGAGAAGAGCAGAACATAGGAACACACCACATGGAATTGAATTCAGCACTTGGTTGAAATAGACTTAAGTGTGCACGTTGGTGTCCAAGTTAACTAACCACTGGCTCAGAACTAAAATCATCATTTTACAGAGCATTTCAGCATAAGGGGCACAGAAACATGCAAATTGTTAATGTTCTCAGTCTGTTGTGTTCTTCCATATCTCCTTCAGCTGTAGCAATAAAAATTGAAGTGGTGGACAACAGTTACTAATGGCCAACACTTCAGAGACTTGAACTACTTTGCAGGCAGAGGGGGAGGCTCAAAACAATGATTTGCAGCATAGAAGAGTGCAGAGGCTAGAGGAGCATGCTTTGCATGAATGGTGATAGCCAGGGATCTTTGAACACTCAGCTGAATAGTAGTGCATGCACAACTCCTCAGTACAAGATATCAAAGCCAGCACTGTGGATTTGAGTCAGGACACCACCATTGTCACCCTCCATGTTAGAACAGTAGTGACCATCCAGTCACTGACACGGTTAAGTATAAACTCCTTAATCTAGAGACAATCATCCCTGACTCTCATTAATCTTTCTTTAAAATATTTAATAGTGAAAAGAGTTATAAAGGCTAATGCACTAAGTATAAAAACTAAGTTGAGGTTTGGACATTTTTTTTCTTTCCCTCAAGACCAAAAATGCATTTTTTCTCTGGTAGAGTATTTGAGGAAGATTGCTGTGTGCTGTGGCATCATCCTTTTGTTCACATCCCCATAGGGCTGCAGATAGGTTAGTGATCTGTTTGTCATTAATTCACATCATTTCAGAAATGAAGAATTGTCTAGGATAGAAGAGCTTAGTGATTATCAATCAGTATGTAATATTTGGAGTCACAGAGAAGTTTTTTTTTGAAAGTCAGGGTATTTTTTCTAGCATGTTGGACTACTTGCAGATGTTCTTCCCACAGGCTGAAGCAAACAGCTACCACAGTGTGATACTGCCCAGGCTACTTGTCCTGTCTTTTCCTAGTTTAGCTCCATCTACTTCCCTCCCTCATGGCAGAGGTGGTTAAATACTTCGTTAGTTTAATCTACATATTTTGGGTTGTGAATTTTAACATGAGCTGGGTGTCTTTGCTTTTTGCTTTTGAAGAAGCAAGAGTTGATAAGCAAGACTGACAGAGAAAAGCTTTGGCTGTAGCAGCTTTTTCCAAAAATCCAAAGGGTAGTGGTGCTATAAACAAAAGAACATAAATTGTGTCTTTACACAAAGTTTCAGCTGAGCTGCAATTGCTGCAACTCAATTGTGTTGAAATTGACAAACATCTCGAAGTTTTGTGAGTAGCTGCTGTAACAAAGAAAAACCCTTCCTTGGAGGGGAAGGGGAGAGAACAAAGGGAAGAGTCTTACTGAGTTCAAGAGCTTTTTGGCACTTCTGTGGTCTGGAGGAGAAGCTGTATGTTTCAGTTTTTGCAAGTACCCATCCTGACTTCCATGGGCGTCTGTTAGAACTTTGTAGCCATGAGAAAATGTATAGATGCTTTTAAACTAGCAAAATGTGCAAATACTTAATAGGATGAAACAGACAATTCCTAGCAAAAATTCTGCCTTGGTTTTAATAAGATTATTTTGTTTATTGTTCAAATGAGATAGACTAATATGTTTGTGCAATAGAAATTGGGAAATCATTTCCCCATATGAGACCTCACAGTCATGCAGCTATCCCTTGAAACAATGAACATAATCTCTTCATTCAGATTGAGAGCAACATAGTCTGTTTCCTGACCTTACAGTGGGAATTGCATTTCCTCAATCATTAGTTCTTTTTTTAATAGATTTTACTTAAAACTGTCCCTAGAAATCTAAATAGATTTGCAATCCATTTTTTAAATTTCCTATCTTTGTTTGCAACTTTTACTTCATCTTAAAAGTGTAGTTGTGAAATATAACTGTTTTAAAGTGATTTCAAAATCGTTTTCATAAACAGATTTTTTAAGACTTTTTTCAAGCCTTTTCACCTATACAACTCATAAACACTTTGTTCATTTTTCATTGTAATAGCTTAAGTTTTATCTTAGCTGATTGATGGGGTTGTTCTCCCTGTAAAGTTAACATCCCTCTGAAGCTGTTCTTATTTCTGTTTCTGCAAGCAACAAGTTCTCTAACAACTTTTTTTTTTAAGTATTATCTTTCTGTGCGTGGGTTCGGGTTTGCTGTGGTTTAATTTTGAGTTGCCATTGTCATCAGTTAGTTCCAGTAGCATTTAGCTCCACCAAACTAGAAACCCAGATTATGGTTGTTGAATGTATGATTTAAGTAGCTTCTCAAACTTGCAAATAACTGAAACTTTTCAAGCCTCACAAACTGGGAAAAGAAATCTTAGACTGGCAGGATTTTCCATTGTGCCTAGAGGAGAGCTGAGGGGGAGAGCATTTGATTCCTGTTTAGGAAAATCTGTTCCCTGTTAAAACATCTTGTTCAATAAGTTCCTGTTGAGATTTTTCTGTCATAGTAGTGTTGCATGAGATGGGGGTAAATGCTGTGAGTTTTTGGAGTGAATTGTAAGGTTGGGCCTCTTTTTCTGTTAAAAAAAACCTAAATGCCTTGCAAATTGCTTGGTGAGATATCACTTTATTGCCTGCTTGTGACTCAGTTCTGATAGCAGACATAACTGGAAAGAGGAAATGTGTCTGTCTTTCCCCTCTCTTTGATTTGAAGTAGCTGAGGAAGGAGTATTTTGTGATGTATTGCAACATGGTTTCATGTAATTGGACTGAAAGAAAAGCGTTGAGAAATTTTCAGTGATATGCTTTACAGCACTTCCCTAGGTAGAAGAAAATTACAGCATTGAATTGAATTTTGAAAATACTTGGTCTGTATTTTTAGTGTTTTCCAGCATGTAGTGCATGGAATAGGCAGCTTAATGTGAACTGTCATCAGGGCAGGGAAAAGGAGAATAATTGCACTCACCTGACTGTGCAAACAAGTTTGTTCTGTGTGACTTCTGTTCTTTAGAGGCTCCTTTTCTTAATCACCCCTTCCAATCACACTTGTTGTTTCTGTGTGTCTGCAATCTCTGACCTTTTCACCAGCATTTCGAGCTGCAGGTGATGGTTTTGGTGGATGAGGAACTGGACCAGTCCCCTCACTGCATTGCCTCATGTGGTGTCAAGTGGTGAGCTGCTGCCTCCTGCACGTGGCTTTGTGTTAGATGTGTCTTTAGTAAATATCTTCACCAGTGTCACTGTGCTGTCCAACATTCTCCTTTATATTTCCACCTGCCTTGGTATCTCCAAATGCCTGGCAAGCATTGTTGAATGTCTTCATGTGAATGACTGCTTTATTCTCACTTTACCTATTTGGTTTCCTCTTGTATCAGTCATTGTAATATGTCTTACACTTAGAGTTCTTTGAAGCAGAGTCCTTCATACTTTGGTGCTTATTCAGTAATTAGCATAGGGAGAGCCTGGTTTGATATTACAGCAAACAAATAGCATGTGGTCAGCTGTGCATTATCTTGGATTTACATACAGATAAACATGGTGTGTGCTCATGCAGCAGTGGCTCTGCACAGAATCTGTTCAGGTCTGTGAGGAATTCCTGACAGCAGCATGAACCTGAGCAGCAGTGCTGCTTCCAGGGGGGGAATGTGTGCTGGTAGCAGCCTTGGAGCACCAGAGCAGGAACCAGAGACCTGAGCTGGTGGAGTATGGAGCCAGCTGGAGGCTTTTTGCATTCATTCCCATGTGCTCCAGGTTCTAGATGAGATTGTGAGTGAGGCTGTGTTCTAAACGTGGTTATTGTGTGGTTGTGGAGTTTTTGTCTTGAAGTGCAAAATTGTTTTAGGCATTCTAGGAGAGTCCAGGTGGTGGGAGACAATAAACTTGGCTAAAAAGAACTGCATTTAGGCATTCAAGCATTTTTCATTTGCAGCAAATTTCTTGATATGTTCTTATTTCCTTATTATTAATGGTGTCAAGAAAATAAAAATATGGGTTAGTGTAACTTCTTTTGCTTAATCTCAGTTGTTATCTGTAGGTTTAGAATGCTGTTTGCCTTTTTTTTTAATGTGATCTAAAATTGGTGATTTTGAAAATATGACACTGTTGTGT
This sequence comes from Trochalopteron elliotii, assembly GCA_024734555.1. Classification (NCBI taxonomy): domain Eukaryota; kingdom Metazoa; phylum Chordata; class Aves; order Passeriformes; family Leiothrichidae; genus Trochalopteron; species Trochalopteron elliotii. The sequence goes on along the minus strand of JANPWX010000085.1, from coordinate 2,114,251 downwards.
TGCATGGAGGAGCTGCATTTAGCTTTGTGAACTACCTTGATTTGGTACCAGTGACATTAAAGTCAGGGTGAAGAAGGCCCTTGTGTGTCTTTATGAAGATTTATGTGAAAGCTTTTTTCTGCAGTGTAAAGATGAAGAGAAAAGCAAAGTGGATAAATAGAGAAGGGTAGTATGTAGCTGGGTAAATTATTTCAGGAAATACTTAATTTTGTGTGAGGATGAATAACCTGGAATTTAGACATCTAACCAGAGATTTTGCTTTTAAAATCACCATGTGATATTTTTTTAGATGATAATTCAAATGTAGCTTGTTTTTATCCAGTTACAGCTTTTGCCTGCCCTACATGCTGTACCTGTTCCTGTACTGATAGCAGCTTTTACATATAACTGATCTTAAATTTTTGGCTTCTTAAATGAAAAAGGTCAAGTATTTGGCTTTAAATCCATTGAAGCAGGTGTATCAATAGCAATCTTTGAACTAATTTTTGTTAAAAAGCTTTTGTCACTTCAATTTGAATTCTAAGTAGCTTAATTTTATTTGGTTTCTTTTGTTTACTGTCATTGGTGTAAAGTCTTTGATGTTATTTTAGACTGTCCTTTACTTCCTTTGAAGGACTGTGCTAGCCAGCATTTAATGAGATATTAATGTCCAAAGCTAGGCTGCAACTCCTGGAGAATTAGAAGTGAGGCTTACAGAGTTAGAAGTAGTTTCTAGTTGTTTTTTTAGAGTTGGTTGGTTTTCTCAGCTTTTAGGCAATTGTAGAAATCTATGGGTTGTTTAAATACATGTTGTCCAAAGAGAACATCCTTAGAAAACAGCTGAAGTAATTGATAACAGCAATTTCTTTAAGTGTCCGTTCACCTGCTGTAGACAGATAAGTAGAGAGCACATATGCTTCCCTGTAGCAAAGGAGGAACTAAAAAAATACACTAAAAGAAAAATGTTTTACCATTCCCTGGCTCTCCTTGAGGTTATGCAGAGTTTAAATGCTAAAAAAAATTCAAGGTGGATTTTGAAGCAGACTGACATACACTTGAAATCTTGAGGTTTATCACTGTTATTTTATGCTGGGGATACAGAGGAGTTGTGTGTTGTGCCAGCACCTTGCTTTGCAAACGCTCGTTATTTGTAGTGGAGTGAGGAGTCATGAGGAGTCTAAAAATTCCAATTTGTTTGTTTGTTTGTTTGGGATTTTTTCGTACTAACAACTGTTCAGTTCATTGCATAAGAACTGGGTAGTTTGATCTCTGGTTGTAGCACCCACTTGGAGAAGATCAGACTCTGCTGGTATTCCCTAGTTTCTTGTTGCCTGCTCAGGAGGGGGAAAAAAAAAAAGCAAAACCAAAAGGCCAACAGCTCGTTCAAATGGTACTGGATCATGAGGGAGAAGAATTCATGATGCTAGAAACTTCTGAGGAGGAGAATTAGTAGGAGAACTTTAGTTTTTCCATGTAGTGTTACTGAAAACTATGTCCTTGAGAAATGAATATTTTATATGGTAAATGTGTCTGCCATGTTCAGGAGTAAACAAAATGAAAGTAAATGCTCTGAAGAAGGGGTTTGTTACATATCAGTTGCTGGGAGTGGGAGGAGTGTTTGTGATATCAGCTCTACAATAACACAAAATAAAACTGTTTCCTGGAGATTCTGTTAGAGTGACTTCTGGAATTTCCTCAGCCCCACTTATAATAGGGGTGGGGTCCATGTGTATGTACATACGTATGAAATAATTTTCTTCATATAAATGATATTATTTATAAATGAGTTATGTTCCATGGGATTCCTTAGAATTACATTATTTTTAAGATGGTGTTAAAACCCCATAATTTGTCAAACAGAAATTTAAAGTCTGGGCTGTTTTTTTTTTAACTTTTCAGACATTTGTGTAGGGAAGATGCTCTGTTTCAGCTTCTTTGGTAGTAGACAGAAAAGTGAAGATAGTTGAGATTTCAAAAGAAAACATACCAGCAAAAAGAATATTGGTTACAATGTAGAAAATGAATTTATGGAAATTTTTACTTGATTCAAGGCCTGTGGATTCCAGTGTTCCCATTCTTATTAACACATTTAAGAAAAGCTTGTTGACTCTATTAGAATGAAAGTTACGTTTCATTAATCATTACAAAATAATTGACATAAATTATCCCTAGTTCCTGCTTGTGTGTAGATGTCTTTAGAGTTTATGCAGTTTTCATCTTCAGAAAGGGCAAAGTTTTAAGCCTTTTTTTTATAGTATATTGCCTAGAAAGCATTCGAAGATTTTTTTAAAGTTTTTTAATTTACTAAATGAAGTTTTGAATGAGAGCAAACCATGAAGTAATGAAGGCTGCAAACAGCAGCACATCAAATTAATGTTCCGCTTCTATATAGAAGTAGCTGCAGTTATTACTCACTGACAGAGCTTTTCTGTGCAGAGCAGGATAATCATGGTCAGAAATTTGTCCCTTAAATTCCTCTCAACTTCTATTGCACCACTTGTAGCACTTGTTACTGCTGTCAGAAAGGTGATGCTGACTAACTAGCTTGACAAGAAATGTAGATATTTAAAATTAGGAAAAAAGGAGTTTAGCCATATGCACGTAAGTAATCACCAATTGAATTAAGGGTGTTTAGACAGAAACTGCAACTTTTCATTTCACAGCTTTTTTTTCAAACTTGTGAAAATATTTAGTGTCTTCTGTTTTTGTTTCTGATATATTTATGAAGGAGCATTGGAGTGAGAGTTGCAGAATAATATGTGCAAGCAGAGGAAGGTGAAGAGTGCACCAAACTATGTGGGATTTGTACCTAAACTATTTCATATTGAAGATTAAATCTGTATGAAAAAATTTTCTTGTATGAAAAATAGTTCTTCAGTTTGATTTCTGTGCAGTAAAGGACCAGTCAGCTCCTTTTTCTAAGAATTATTTTTTCTTGTAGCTCGTTAAAATAATAAGCTAAAAAATGTATGTGAATTATTTTAATCAGTTGTTCTAATTAAATTTTTAAAATAGTTTCCTGTTTACAGAAGCATTCACTGGGCAAGTTTTTATGGGCTTTTTCTTCCATTTTGTGAAATTATATACTTTTTTATCAAATTTCCCGATTTTTGTTTTGCAAACTTCTGTTACCCTCCCTGCTGTGTTGTACATTTCTTAGAAATTTTGAATGGAAAACTTCTTCACAATTAAAAAACTGAGAATCCTGCTAAGGTTATTAGTCTAAACAATATGCCCTGTTTATGTAGGAACATATCACTGCAGCTTTTCAAATGGTGCAAACAGTGTAACTGTTATAAATAGTTATGAAATCTGCTTTCAGTACAAGCATTAATATATGTGAGCCTGGTAGCTCTGCCAGTATTTGGCTGTATGGCTTAAAATCCTGAGCTGGAGGACATTTGACAGTAGTTTAGGGAAATCTGTACAAACAGTTCTGCCAGTCTTAGGGCAAAGCTTGAACTGGTTGGGTGGGAAAGAGAATCATGCAAACCTGTGCAATGGAGAGGCAAGTTTCTTACATGATGGAAGAGTTCATTTTTTGGGGGAGCAAGTGCAATTTCTTCAAGTCCATAGCTGGCTTTTAGGCCACAAACCATCATGTAGTTCTGAAACGGGGCAAAATGTGCTCTGCTTTTCCTTGTGAAGTGATGATACAATAATCATTTCTCTGTATCATCTGTTGGCAGAAGGCTGTGCAAATAAATCAGTGTTTTCCAAACTTGATGGTGACTTGTGAGATACTATTCAGCATACTTGGACATATATGCAATAACATGTATGCATATTTATACATGCTGTTGATTAAAACCTGGAGAATTCATTTCTCCTCTGTGCAGGCTTTGAGGTTATTGATATTCCTATTGAAAACAAGCAAGCAAAGCATGTGAGTTGGCTTTTTCAGCAGACTGGACTCTGCTTTTGCTGAGTGTATTCCCCTACCCCTTTAATGTGCTGCAGAAACCCCACCTCAAAATCTGCTCTTCTGTGTCATTGTCAATGTTCTCAGTGCTGCTAGGTTTGCTTCTCCAACCACAACACAAAGCTCACAAGGAAATAAAGCACAAAGAACATAAAGATCAGAGTGATTGCTGAGTCAAGCCAACTAAATTGAGAAATTTGGTTTTGTTAGAATATTTGGATGTACTAGGAGTCATGTAGAAGTATAGTACTGCTCAGTCTGAGAATGAGTTTAGAAGCCAAAACCACTGCAATTGTAGAATTACTCACTTCCCTGCAAAAGTTTTAGTTGGTTTTAGAACACTGTTTTAACACAGTGAAAATTGTTAAATGCTTACTGGAGGAAGATGTACTTTTGAGATTGTAACCATAGAAATATTTGTTAGAACTTAAAATTGGTTGCCTGTCTTTTGTCAGAAGTTCTAACACCTTCCTTATTTGGACTGCTTAAGGAGCCTGGACATTTGGAGTATTTTGTGAAACTTTCAGTTGTGTTACTGTTCCATGTGGCCCTGAGATAACCTTGCCTGTTACCAAAACACAGCACCTGCTGACTTTGAATTGCTTGGGAGCAGCAACTTTCATAAGCCAGTTTGGTAGTAAGTGAACCTTTGGTTCTCTGATGCTTCAGAGAGGTGTGAGAAGATGCATCTACTCAAAAGCAGCTTTAATCAAATAAATGTCGTTTTCTTTTAATGTTACAGAAAGTAATTGGTGTTTAGTGTACAAAACAGTTCAGTTGTTTTTCTAGTAGTTGCCTGTTCAGTTACTCAACAGCTTTTGTTGTCTGGATGCTCTGTGGGTTGGCCTCTAAACCAAAGTAAGGATGTTTTAGGTAATTTTGGCAAAAATTTTTGGAATAGAAATCTCTATATACAGCCCTTTACTGCAGTATGGCGTAACAGGTTTGGAGATGTGCAGTTTAGGCTGGTTGTATAGTTTTACTTTCTTATCCTTTGCTTATGAATCTTATCCTTTGCTTCTTATCCTTTGCTATGAATCTGTTCTAGATTTTGGTCTAATATTTGTATTAAAAATACTATTTTTATTTAGTAGTTTCAAGTTGCCCCCCTACCTGAAAGGTTTTTGGTGGGTTATCTTTTTGGGAGTTATTTAAATGTCTTGTTAAGTGTCTGACATGGCTTTACAATACAGTGTTTAACTTAATGGAGGACTGACAAAATTGCTATTTATTGGGTTTTCAAAATAGTTTAAGCTGCTCATAATGTGAAGTCTCTGCCATAAGCATATCTCTTACATAAGATAAATGCTACAGAAGAGCCACCCCTGTAGAAAACTGCTGGAAGGGCTTTGTGCATTGAAATCATTCAGTAAAATTAAAAAAGCAGGAGCATTTGCAGTGTAAACAGCAGCTTCCCTTTCTTTCCAGTCCTAGTGCTGTAATTACCAGGTGTTTTTTATGTTGAATTTCTGGCCTAGGACACAACTTCAACTGCAAAATATGTCTTCTTTGTCACAGTGGTTAGGGTATTCACCTGAGAGGGGAGGGATGGGATTTGGAATTTCTTAATGCAGAAAAAGTGGGTTTCCTACTTTCTGGTCATCTGGTTTAGCCACTTTTGATGTGTAACATAAAGTCATATATTTCTCTTTGATACTTTATTTTTTTATTATTTTCCACAGGCTTTTTTTTCAAAGAAGGGGCTGTTCTTTACTCTTGCAAGAATATGGTTACAAGCTGATTTCTGGCAAGATTTAGGGTTATTTGTGAGAGTAGTTGTCTCAAGATCTGGATGCCTGGATTTCAGAAATGGATGTTACTGTAAGAGTGTTTGTTGTGGTAATCCCAGATGATTTGCAGTCAGGCGTCTCCTCCCTGCTTCTGCCTGAGGACACGGTTTCATGTTACCGGCTGAGTTACAGCCCTCAGTGGATACTCCTCTCCATCCTGGCTCTGACCAGGTTCTCCTTGTTGCTCTCCCCAAGTCCAAAGCAGTGCTCTCTTCTCTGTGGTGTTTTACCCAGTTCAGCTGGGTCATCTGGTGAAATTCTCATACATGGAAAAGGAAGGAAAAACCCTTTTGAATCAAACAGTTACCTCGGTGGTTACCAAGTTCATTCAAGGGGAATGGTAAAAGCTGTTGGGTGAAGGGTGCAGGGCTGTCCTCTATGGAGTCTCAACAGAGTAAAGGAACAGGTTTTGTGTAGGCCTCTAGACTTATAAAATATTATTTAAAATTTCCAGGAGAGAGAGGAAGCATAAACCTCAGGAAGAAAGAGTTTACTAAAACATAATTTTGTTTTTAAACAGAAATTTTGTGTTAAAATCTCATTCCTAATGCTGCAATGAAAAATGGACTAAAACATATCTAGATCTTGTAGAAGGGGAAGAAGATGAGAATTTTCTGTTGGTGTGTTAAGGGGGAAGAAATCATGAATGTTTAGGACATTCTGCCTAGTTTACAGCAGTATGTGAGGAACTATTTTACCTAAAGACAGCTCAGTGTGTAATATCTGTTTGTGCATAATTTGGGGGCCCTGTGGAGTGATCTGCTGTGTATTAGATGTTTGAAACCATTGTCCAACCCTCTGCTGTGGGCAGGGACACGTTCTATTAGACCAGGCTGCTCACAGCCCCTTCCAGCCTGGCCTTGAGCAGTTTCAGAGATGAGGCAATGATGTAATCAAACAAAACCAGAAAAAAACCTTGTAAATGTTGAGCACTATGTTCCACAGGCCTCTCTTTTTGACTTATGAATTATCCTGTATGACAGGGTTAGGAATAAAAATAGAAAAAGAGTGGTTTTTTTTAATGTTCTGAATTTGTGTTAAAAAAGTACTAAAATGTTTATTTCTGGAACCTATGGATTGGGTTAATGCTGGTATTGAATTAGAGAAAATAAAACTCCTTGGTAATACAGATAATCTCAACCAGAGTTTCTCCCTGGGGGAAAGGGCATGTCTTTATGCATAGAAGGTGCAGCCAGGTGTCATTGTGGATGTTTTCTTCTGTTGTTGTAATGATAGGGCTGGGTTGGTGTTGAGGAAAGACATGGAGATTCTGGTGCTGCCTGTGTTTTGTCCAGTTTGTAAATGATCTGTGAAACACAAATTTATGACATGGGGCAGGATCTTGTGGGCTGTTGTTTTTGGTGCAATAAAGGACTGTATTTTTTCTCTTGCTGCTGGTAGCAATAGATAACGCTAACTTAAATTTTGAATTTTTAATAAAGAGGCCAGTAAGCAAAATTAATGTTCATTGTACTAAAATGTATTTACAGGTTTGTGAAACTTCAGTTTCTTGTAATGGCCTCTGAACTGCTTAGAAGGAGAAAGGAGTTGGCTGTGCCCTTACCCTGATTCTTGAATTGTCTTTTCTTAGAGACATGGAAGGAGGGGTAGCCATGGTTTTGTACTTCACTGAATTGTGAAAAACAAGCATTTATTGTTAGGTCTTGCAACACCAAAAAAAAAGGCAAACAAAACCACCACCACTGAAAGTTGTTAAAACAAGACCAACAAAAACCAAACAACTAACTCCAAACAACCCACCCAAAAACCACCACAACCAAAAAAATTAGGCCTCTTGGTTGTTTGTTATCTAACAATGATTTGGGTAGTGTTTATGATCAAAACTACGTATTGAGACAGAAGTACCTCAATTAATATTGGTTTGTAATTGAAGCTAAAGTGCATCATCTCAGCATGAACAATAGCCTAGGTAAGATAATCATCTCTCAGTAATCTGTAGAAGAAATTATATTTTCAGAAACTGTAATGTTCGAATTCAGAAGACTTCACAGTTTCAGTTTCTCATTTTTCTTTTTAAGTAATTGCTCTTCTACCATTATATTTTCTATTGGCGTGCACAAATACTTGATCATCCCTTGGAGCTAATAAAAGTTTTGCAAAAAGTATGAATCTATTGTTTAAAATATTCATTTGAAGAAAAATGTCTTTAGTTTTTTTAAGGATATGTTGAAATCTGCTTTCAGTTTTTAAAAGAATAAAATCTACCTAATTGACTAAAGTGTCAGCATGACTGCAGTAAGGCCAGTGTGCTGATGTGCCTACCTCATAATTCAGTCTGAAACTAAATTTGCTCTTCAGTATCTCAGTGAAATTGTTGGGAAGTGATTTCAGACTCCATCTTAACTAAAATACTGTTCTTGGGGGAATATTTCTTTGAGCTGTGAAATTTCTTTGTCAAAAGCTCAGAGACACTGAACCTCAGAAGTGAATGGCTGAGAATGATTGAGGCAATAATAATAGTTTGGGAGTAGAATTTCAAGACTGGAGCATCTCCTGGCCACTTGTCCAATGCTAAGAAAGAGTTGTTTGTGTCAGAATGTTGAAAGCACCAGATTGTTTCTTTGCCTGGTATTTGAGGATCTATTGAAAAGTGTTAGTTATGTGTTATCAGCTGTGTGGAGTAACTTCAGTTTGGCTTATTGGCTGGTGTAAACAGATGGATTTACTAGTGAAAGTAACTCCTCAAGAGAGACTGGAGTTGGGAGGGAAACTAATTTAACTTTACCTGCTGCATATCACTTCTGGGAGAGAAGGGAAGGGAAAGAAACAACTCTGAATTTCCTTTTTTAATTTGTTTTTCTAAGCTTATCCTGGCTTTGAGAAGTCCTTATGGAAACCATTTTCTCAGAAAAGAGTGAGCCCAGTGTATTGTGTCTGTGCCATGGAAAAAGGAAGGTGTTCTGTTGCAGCAGCAACTCTTACTTTAGTAAAATATCTTTCATACTTACAACAAACAAACAAACAAAAAAGAATAACCTGCAGAGAAGGAAAAATGCTATTTCCTGGAAGAAAACATGAGGAATTGTGACAATGCAGTCAGTTACTAGATTTTAAAAGCAGCACATTACTAGTAGGTTTTGTGACCTGCCTTGTGAGCTTTTCTTTGTTTGCTGTGAGGTGTACTCAGTAGCACAGTGTGCAACAGTTCCTCTCCTTTGCAAAGGATTTTATATGCCCAAATCTTTAATTCCACCTTTTTTTTTTTCACATTCATTGCAAATACAATATTGGCTACTGTTTCTGTAGTGAACAGTATCAGTACAGATGTTTGGAGATTTAAGTCTCTTGGAATTTCTTGCATGTTATTGTATTAGCAGGGTACATTAAATTGATCACTGACTATATCTGTTCATGAAGTCTAGACTCATGTTCACACTAAATTGAGAAGCGTGTTTTTTGTGTACTTTTAATAATCAGAAATCTTCTGGAGTATTGAAAACTCTTGGAAACTTTTGAAAAGATATTTTACTAATGGATTGTTTTTTTCTGTTTTCCCTTTACAGGTTCGATCTGTGGATGAGATGAATCATGAGTTTCAAGCTCTTGCCCTAGAATCTCGGGGAATGGGAGAGGTAATTATTGAGGGCTGAAAATCCAGTTGGTGGTTTAGAAATGTTGGTACAGTTTAAGAAGTCTAAATAATACAACATGAAGCAAAGAGCTTCTCTTAAGAACAAGTTGATTATTTCTGTCTAAGGTAAAGAGAACCTAAGTACTTATGTTGAAGGAATGTTGGGATTGTTATTGACTGGTTCTGCTGTGTCTATGTCATTCTTGCTAGATGAGTGATAGTTCTAGGCAAGTGAAAGGGTAATTTTTTTTTTAAGTGTACAGTTCTGTGAAAGGAGGTGTGTTTTCAGTCTCACTGTATCTAAGCTAGGGGAACAATTGCTTGCTACTCCTGAGAAGCCAAGGGAGACTGAGATTTGAAAAAAAGGTTTGGCTCCAGAAAAAGTATACTGGCATACCCAGCAGAAATGTGTGGTAATTTACTTTTTTTTCACTGGTAATTACTCCTTAAAAGATTTTTACTAGGCTGAAGAGTGCTGTTATGTAATTTAGCTGGAGGGAAGAAGGACTATTTCTTTTGACTGATTTGATTTGTTTGAGTTTTTTTAAGTCAGTGTACTTTAAGGTTGGGAGAAGGAATTTAAGAACATGAAGGATGACTTGGCTCCTTCAAAAGCAATTCCCTGAACTGTTCAGAAGGTAATTGACAAATATTAGTTATTTGCCCTGACAGGACCTGGTGAAGAAATTCATATTGAACTAAGATTTCAAATGTGGGTCCTTTTGTCTTGCTGGATATTCAACTAATTCAGTTGATACTTGAACCAGTGACAATATTGGAGCCTAACTTTCTTAAAATGATGGTAGGAGTCTTTATGGAAACCATAACTTACTGTTGAAAAACAAGTGCTGTGTTTTAGTTGCTGAACGTTTCTGAGCTGACATGTGGACATTCCTACTTGATTTTTTTTTTATTTTAATGAAGCATTCAAGCAATCACTTGGCTTTTCAGCAATTTTTTGCTTCATCCAGGGTTGTCTTTGAACCATCTCCCATTTGAGAAAAAACAATAGTAGATGAAGCCCTGTTGTTCAGAAACTTGAGTAGCCACACTGCTCCCCTCCCACTCTTAAAACTCCTTTTGAAGAGCAAAAGTGTTAGTGAAGTATCTGTGATGGTACCAGCAATGTGATAAAGTGGATGGGTAAAATTCGTGGTGGTATTTGGTCTTTTGACACCCACAAAGTACTCTAAAGAGACTGAAGGCAGTGAAAGTGAAGGATGGCACCAATGCCTGGGAATTACAATATATATGACTGTTCATACCAAGCTTCATTTGAGGTTTTCTCAGATGGAGGGATGTATTTCTGCATGATGAGGATCCTGTTGGTTGGTTTTCATGGCATTCAGTGGATCTATAAAGATGTTTAAAAAAACCACACACAAAGAGTTTTGATACAGTACTGCAGCATCAGAAATTGATACTGTATTATGACCCTGCACACACCAGGTTATTTTGGCTTTTGTTTCCATGGTGTCTTGCAGGTATCTTGAGGTAATACAGGTTCACATAGCTAGGTTGACTTACTCAGTAACTTTCTTGATGTATTGCACAACAGTAAAAGTAGTTCTAGGATACATTCCATGGCTATTTTAATCTTCTTCTTGATTATAGCTTTCTAGAATATTAAAGGAAATGTCCTTATAAAGTAAGCTAGAATTGGTAGAGGCTCCTACATGCTGTCCTCCATATGTTTTGAAAGGGATTAAAGAGAGGTCCTGTCAAGTGAACTGTTTCTAGCTAGTGGGAAATCATGTTCCTCATTTTCTCTGTCTGCCAAGATTTTTCTCTGTACTGAAATTAATTTCTTTTTCATAATTCTAATCCTTCTTGATACTTTTCTTCACGTCTGGGTATCAATACTTGGCATCAGGAGGCTGTTAAGTTTGTGTTGCAGACATCTTTCTCTAAATGTCTCTTAAAATTTTAGCTTGGTTAAATTGTTACATTGGTTATACACAGATGATGCTTCTGGCTTCAGCTCCCAAAATCTGTGGTGGTCTGTAAGGTCATGTTAGTATTCTGAAGAAATAAGAACATGTGGTGCTGTTTCTCTCCAGGCATCTGGTTCTTGTATCAGGGTGAGCAGAGTGGGCTGCAGGAGCTTTAGTGTGACCCACTACAGCCACACAAAACTTACTGCCAAACAGAAGAGAAAACTAAGTCTTCTTTTGATCATGTCTGTTGGTTTAACTTACAGGGTGGAAGCACACAGAGTTCGTTTTAGGAACAAAGTATTCATTTCTAGTGGCAAAACTTCATTCAGAGAAATTCAGCTGAGGTGTCCATTGAGCTCTGTAGGAATAACTTCTGATCTTAAAAATAATTTTTAAAAAATAATTTAAGAATCCTTAATTCAAGAGACAGTAATGGAGACTGCAGTTTCATATCAGAGAGCTGGTTAAGAGGCAGTATTAGCATAACTGGTTGTTACTGTTTGTGTGTAGTAAAGGACTTTGTTCATCTGGCAGACACCTGACAGGGATCAGTGCTGATACAGAGAAGGACACATTTATTGTATTTTTGGGAGAGTTTAGTAAGAAATACAACAACCTTCTCCATTATTTTTATTTAAAATTGGATGTATCTTTGTAAGGTTTGTGCTTTATTGCACTAAATGCAGCAAATGTTGAGGAAAGCACATGCTATCAAAGAATAAAGCACAATGATTTTAACTACCTGTATTGATTTGAGATGACTTCTAGACTAAGTCTTTTTCAGTAGAACTAATCAAATACATGGTTTTTCCTGTCTGTCAAAGAGGAAAACATGTTTTGTTTTTCTGAAAAACTCTTCTTTTATTTTAATTCCACAATTAAAAGAATTGACAGCTGATAGGGCTGCTGCTTTGACAATCCCAGAGCTAATGCATTCATTTAAAAAGAGCATAGTGTATGTTGTATCCATCTGTCAAAATAAATAGTAAATCTAAATCAGTGGCTCTCAGGGATTGCAATATTGTTAACTTTGTAAAATTGCATTTATTTAAGTATTTGAGGGACTTCATTGTCCCTCAAATTTTATGGAAGTCATTTCAATAAATCTGTTTAATCTTCAGTAGTTTAAATTTAGCCTCTCAATATGGATGATGTATTATGTTTTGTATTAAAGACACTTAATATTCTTCGTGTACCAAAGTACCTGAAGACTGAAAGCAGCTGAATTTATCTGGTTAGAATTTGAGAGTAAGTAGTAAAAAAAATTAAAAAAAGGCAGACCTCAAAAAAACCAAAACAAACTTTAAAAAATGTTCACAAACAACAGCAAAATCCCCCCAAAAACAACTTGTACTTTTGCTGAGGATTATTGCTTCTTTCTACAGGCGACAGTTTTCCCTTTCATACAAATAATATGAATGAGTTTTGATATCAAAACCAGTATTGCAATGTGTTCTGCTCTAAATTTGCTTATTGTTCTTAACACTGAGTTGTCTGAACATAACTGTCTGATAGTGGAATTTACTAATTTCAGGGTAAGCATACTTCATTTTATGGCACCCAAGGTATTACTAGATCTGTTTTATTCTGACACGGCTGTGTTAGATGGTGACATCTTCACTTAGGTGTTTCAAAGCTCTCAGCTGGACACATATTTGAAATTGGCTTAGACAGCACTTAAAATAAAATGTGATTCCCAAAACCAAGGTTTTGTAGATAACATTAAATGCTTGCTTTCTATTCTACCACTCCCCTAGAAAATGAAAATTAAGTAGCATTGCAAACCTATTAGAAATAGCTAAAAAAGATGTGTAGATTGCATAGGCAAATCTGGATTTTGTAATTTGCTTTTAGTTGAAATGCAGTTGTAAGATTCCATTAATCTATTTCTCTGCCTTTGGATGGCTAACTTCATCCCTTAAATTTGGGGTAAACTTAATATCCTGCTGCTCACAAAGTATGTTTAGTTGACACCTGGTGGTGATTCCACAATGCATTTGAGAGTGGGCACCTCTGTCAGGGCAGATCACAACAGTACACCACCTCTTGCAAGCACAACATTCTCCTGTAGTTTTGTTGAGCTCTGGCTGTTTATCATCCTCCCACCTGAATCCTTCTCTGTTAATGAATTTCTGTAATGAACCCAGGGATCTGAGGTTAACCAGTCAAACCCTTTCATTTCTAGGACCTCTGGGCAGCACAGAAAAACAGCAATCCTTAAGTTTGTCCAGAGGAGCTCTTGTCACCTCTGTTGCAGTGTTAATACTGGGGCCTGCAAATGACAATCCTACCCACTTCCTCCTGAGGCTGTTTTCACAAGCACTTTCAGTGTCACACTAAGAAATATCTGTATTATATACTGACTCCTGTTAGTAGTTTCATCAAGGCTCATAGTAACCAACTGTGAAGTCCAGGAGGGTTTTTTAGTCACTTAAGTTACAGAAGAAGCAAATTTCCAGAATGTCTTCATTTATTGCAAAGAGCTTCATCAGATTACTTTTTTTTTTTTTTTCTAATTTCACTAAATTTAAAATTCTAAATACAGCATAACATTATGCAGAATCTGATGGATTGTGCAGCTTTCTTCTTCCCTGCATTTTGCAGGTTGTTTTCACTTTAGTTTCTGTTGATGTGCCTTGTAAAGTACCTGAGAATTCTGTCTGAGAATACAGTTCTTTAGTTACAGATAGAGATAATATGTAGAGAAACATGTTGAGTTTGGCAGTTGTACTATTACTGATGAGAAAGAGTACAGGAATAAAGCAGTAAAATCAAAGTGAAAAGGATGCCAGTATTTGAGAAATTCTTGTTTGTGTGGTGCTTCTGTCATGTCACACTTAAGTCTTTCTGTCCTTGAAGAGAGTACAAGAAGTGATTCTGATCTGACATGACACTTTCTGTTTTACAAGTAGGAAGGAAAAAAAACTGTTCATCTAAATAACAGTGTTGGTATGTGGAACTTAACATATGAATGTCACAGATTTTTAAGGTCTAAAGGAGCTGACTTGCTACCATTTGTATTAGTCACTTTCTAAAGTTTGGAACATGAGGCATTTCCAAGTGTAGAGAACTTTACAATGAACTGCTGCTCTTTCTGGTTATCACAGTGTTAGTTAACTGCCAAGCTTTTGTGTCTTTGGCACTGTTAGTTAAAGCTTCTGAGAAGATTGTCTTGATTTAAACACGGATTAATTTGATTTGCTTTTTTCACAGCTGCTTCTGTATTCTGTATTTCTTCCTCATAGCTTCAGAATCTCAATCCTGTTGGAGTTATTTTAGCAATTCCTTTTTACACCATTAGCTTCAGTAATGGGAAGTAGATTTCAAGTGTTAGGATCTCCTCAGCAATGTGTGTTGCTTTAGTGAAAGCTGACGTTTGTATCAGTCCTCAGCACAGGAAAGATGTGACCTGTTAAGAGTGGGTCCAGAGGAGGCCACGGTGATCAGAGGGCTGGAACACTTCTGCTGCTGCTCTGGAGACAGGCTGAGAGCTGGGCTGGTTCAGCCTGGAGAAGAGAACTCATTGCAGCCTCACAGTACTGGAAGGGGGCTTACAAAAAAAGAAGCAGAGCAAATTTTTACAAGGGCTGATAGTGGTAGAATGAGGGGAAGCAGTTTTAAATTAAGAAAGGAGAGATTTTTGATTAGATGTAAGGAAGAAATTCTTTACTGTGTGGGTGGTGAGACACTAGAACAGGTTGTACAGGGAAGCTGTGGCTGCCCTATCCATGGAAGTGTTCAAGACCAGGTTGGATGGGGCTCTGAATAAGTGGCAGTCTTGCCCATCCAGGGAAGTTGTAATTAGATTGTCTTTAAGATCCCTTCCAACCCAAACCATTCTATGATTCCATGATGTAAAATTAATTACTTGCATCTCCTCTTAATAGTATTGCTAATTTTGCCCATCTATAAGCATATTTAAATAAAACCATCTTCTTTTTTAACAGCTTTTACCTGCCAAAAAGTTTTGGGAACCTGATGATTCAGCAAAAGATGGACAAAAAGGGATATTCCTTGGTGACGAGTGGAGAGAGACTGCATGGGGAACTCCTCGTAAGTGTCTGTTGTGTATGTACTGAACATTCAGTCATGATTACTGAATGTTATTTCAAAGCAAATTTTGTAAGTATATATTAAATTTTATTTTCATTTAGTGAAAATGTATACTGCATGGTGATTGTGTTTCAATAACACTTTTTGAAACTGTGATTTGAAATTTTTTAAGTTAATTTTTTGTCTTAATATTGCCGTTTTAATGAAATATAAAAACATTGCAAGTTGTATTATAAAAATACTATAGTTTTATTTATTTATTTGTTTTCAACAGACCATTCTATGTCCCAGCCTATTATGGTACAGAGAAAGCCTGGACAGGGTTTTCATGGAAACAGTGAAGTAAATGCTGTGTTGTCTCCACGATCAGAAAGTGGTGGCCTTGGAGTGAGCATGGTAGAATATGTGTTAAGTTCCTCTCCAGCTGATAAATTGGATTCCCGGTTTAGGAAAGGAGCTTTTGTAAGTAATGCAGTGTGTTGAGCTTGGTTACCTGCTATAGTCTTTGTTACGTGGTTATATTTTCTATTCTCTTTGTCTGTTTTTATTTTTTAACTCTTTTCTTTAGAAGGAAGTGTGTAGTTGCTATCTGTCTGTCTTCCTTGGTTGGAGGGGGCAGAAGAGGGAAGTGGTTTGGGAATCTTAGCTAAATAGCCATCTTAAAGTGCTTTCCTAAAAACTTTATTTAAAAGGAAAAGACTGCAAATAGCTTAATTTAAAATGTGTGATGAGCTTTATTCTAGATCTTCCTGTTCTGTGTTTTCATGCGGGTTTGTTTTGTAACTGGATGTTTTAATTGTATAAAATAAACTTTTATCTAAATCAAAGTGTTACTGCTTTAACAGCACCGCTATAGTTAAGGTTGAGTTAGCTCTTCCATTATAAATCTTGGCATTCCTTTTCACATTTTGGCAGTTACTAATTGCATGTGGTTGAAACTTGATGACCAAGTTACTCACCAAATGCAATTTCATTGACAACAAACTGTTTGTATTGTTTACGTGCACTGTAGTGTAGAATTAGGTCACCTTGTGGTGCTCCTATTGTGTTCTGTTCAATATTCAGAATCAAACAGATTCTTTTTCCTCAGGGCACTAGAGATGCTGAAACAGATGGACCTGAGAAAGGAGATCAGAAAGGCAAGGCTTCTCCATTTGAGGAGGACAAAAACAGAGATCTTAAACAAGGAGATGATGAGGATGTTACTAAAATAAATGGCAGAGGTTTGCCAAATGGAATGGATGCCGATTGCAAAGATTTTAAGTAAGCTTTTAACTGTTTCTTGAGAAGACGAGCATGTCTCTTAAGGGCATTATTACAGTTCTGGTTTGTGTGTCAGCTTTAAACATTACCCAGCTGCAGACTGAGTCTTCCCCTCTCAAGTCTTCCCTTTCCCACCGTGCCACATGTTTCTTAGGATGTCATTAATGTGTGTGTCACTTCTCATGAGACAAATTCATCTTAACATAGTAACTATTAAAAGTTAATGGGTACCTTCTGAATGTGGTGAATTAAAGAGGGATGAAAACTTTAACCCTTTTAACGTCAAACTAAATTTCTTTCTCTCTCTGCTTCTTTTTAATGCTCTTTTGCATCTGTGTTCTTGTAGAGAGTAAGTCCTACAGAATTTTAACTTTCTGATTTTGCTAGTGAATACCACAGCCTAACACAACTAATCATTTCCCCATAAGTCTTTATAGAAACCATATCTTTGACTAAGATGGAGCAATGCATTTTCCTATTCATGTAATTAAACGTCACCTAAGGAATTGGTGGTGTGGTTTGGTTGTTTTTGTAGGGAAAAGTAGATTGGACCAAGGTCAAGCTTTTGAACAGTGAACTCTATATGACAGCACAGCCAATCTGTTTTTTTTTTCCTAATACTAAACTGCACTTTAAATTGGGTATTTTTAAAGTGCTGATCCTTCTTTCTTGAATGACTGTGATGCATTTGTAAGTGTCATATAGAAGAATTAAAAAGATAGAGAACTAGAGTGCTGTTCATAAATTTGTATTAATGTGATGAACATGAGCAGATAGTTGTGGTTTCATTAGGTCATTACTGAACAAGTATATTAGAATGCATGTTTGAATCCCATACGTAAGTATTTCCCACCCTTGAAAAAATGTATTTACTTGAGGCTAAGGAGGGATTCTTCAAGTCTATTTTTCAAGACATGTCATTGAAGATAACACAATACCAAGCATACCAGTGAGCTCACATTGGCTCCTTTCTGATGCCTGCTGCAATATGTACAATAAACAAAGTTACCTAGTTACCTTCATTGTTACCCATCACAAATACAGAATGACTTGTGTCCTGCTTTTCCTTACCAGTATCTATTTCAATTTTGAAATAGGTGTTTGTAAAGTAGTTTCTGTATTCTTTAAAGAGAGAAGTTATTAAAAAGTACACAAATGCAAAAAAGCATCCAAAGCCAGTAAACCTCTCAAAAAAAAAAAAAAAAGACCACCTAAATGAAGTGGGCCATATAGAAACCATATCTATACCATATGGTATAGAGCCCTCCAAACAGAGGTTTATAATTGAAGTATTGACACAACTTTAACTATAGCAACAGAGCAGCACCAATATAAGGAGCAACCTGTATTAGCTAACCATAAGTATTAACAAAGAAACTTCATCCTGTCCTCCTCCTTGTATTTTTATTGTACTTGTAGCGTTTTTAAACTAAGTATGTACTGAAATAACTGCCTTTTTTCCTTTTGTTCTTCACTTTGTTGATGCTGTATTTCACTTGGGAAAAATAGGGAGTAATAAATGGCTTTAAACTCAAGTTTTGAGCAGGACATGGTTGCTTGCTAGGATACTTAGATGGTAAGCCAGCATGTTACATACAATCATCATGAGGTTGCTTGTTACATTAAAAAAGCCTCTAGTCAAAAAACTCCTCCTTTGTCATATTTTGTCCAGAGTAATAAATCATAGTGTTGCTGCAATAAACTCCATAAAAGGCTGATTTGTAGCTGTACAGACTTAAGTGTTGTTATCAGCCATTACATATGTACTAGTAGATTTCTTGGCATTAGTCATGTGCTTCAGTGAGGAACAGATACTTTGGCTTTGGAGCCCTGAAGAAGAAGTAGAACAGGTAGTACTGAGGCTGTGTCTCTGACCTAGAGTTAGCAAACTGGTCTGGCACTGTACTGCTGGAATAAACATAGGCTCTTCCTGCAAGGTGGCATTTGGTATTTGAACCCAGTTTTCACAAGTAAAGCAAACTTAACTAGAAGTTTTACATTTCCTGAGAAACAATATATAACCATAAAATTCTGCCAACACAATAATGTTAGAGAATCATAGATTTTCTCACACAACTCTTTCCTAGTAGTGAACTTAGATTTTTGCCAGTAAAAATTGATAGCCTAAACAATATAGCCTCCCATAGAAGGTGAGGTACCACTCTAAATTAAGGCATCCTAAATCTAACCAAATACTGTTGTGAATCTCTTTAGGATGTTACTCTGACATCTCACTTCATCTGTTTGCCTGTAGATGTTTATAGGTGTACAAAAAAGTCCTGTGCAGTCAGTGGGAATGTGATTAATACTGCCAGTCAGATGAGAAAGCAATCCAGCTTTCATATATAGTACTGTATCTATGATATTGTGTACTCTATTCAGGGTTATATTAGGAGCACATGTTCCCCACAAATCATCAGTGTAATATAGTCTATTAAATGAGTTGTGTAGGAAATGAAATGTTTTAGTCACATGCTAAATGAAGTGGTTATTAGTTCATTTTACTCAAGGTAAAATTGCTTACTTTTCACATGTGAAAAATGGTTACTATATTGTATGTTTCTTCTCCAGTTGAAATTTTGCTGTCTTTCTGTTCTTTGGTGTGAAATGCCCTTAGCCATTTCTTTTTTTAAAATTTCTCTTCAGTAAATTTCATGTCACTACCTAAATACAATAGACATCCCAAAATTCACAGGTTACCACGATTCACTCCATTTGACTCAAAACAGCCTTACAGATCAGTTTGTTTTTCTCACAAGTGATTTGAAGAGCTCTATAGTCAAACTTTAACAAAAACCAAATAAAATTATGCTTTAGGGTTAAATGCATCCTTTATCTTGAGCCATCAATGCATGCTGGTTGAAGATGTTAAAATGAGTCTGTCACTTCCCTTTGTAAAGTCTTCTGAGTTCAGAGCTGCTTTGAAAGTAGAAATATTGTACTCTGTCCATGGACAGCTTTATTGAAGACTGAAGAGTCTGTCTTAAATTTCTTCTGAACAGTCGTACCCCTGGAAGTCGACAAGCCTCCCCAACAGAAGTAGCTGAACGCCTGGGCCCCAATCCCAGCACCACAGAAGGATTAGGTCCGCTTCCCAATCCTACAGCCCACAAGCCTCTGGTAGAAGAATTTTCAAATCCAGAAAATCAGAATCTAGATGCCATGGAACAAGTTGGTCTTGATTCTCTACAGTTTGACTATCCTGGCAATCAGGTACAAATGGACTCTTCAGGAGCTACTGTAGGACTTTTTGACTACAATTCTCAGCAGCAGGTTAGTAATGAACTGTGGCAAATTGATCCTTTAAGTTGTTGATTATCCTCTTGATAATCAGTCATTTCAACATGCAATGCATTGAATATTATTTTGTCTATGACTTAGTCAAGGGCAAATAATTGTGTAATTAATCTAGAAGAATATTGTTTCATAATTTTCTAGTTTAGTAACTTGCTATTACGGAAGCTTGGCTTGACTTTTTTTTTTTTTTTTTTGTAAGCAAATTCAAGCCCTAGCTTTTGAAAACTGAAATGCATCTTTTTTCTTTTTTCCAATAGCTTTTCCAGAGGACTAATGCTCTGACTGTTCAGCAGTTGACAGCAGCCCAGCAGCAGCAATATGCACTGGCTGCAGCTCAGCAGCCACATATAGGTGAGGTTTCTGTAAAGCACAGCAAGTGTCCCTGGCAAAAGTGGGTGTGTTGCTTTGATAGAATCCTTTCAATTTACCCAGTCTTCTCATTCAAATAGATACTGATCACTTGGCCCGTTGCAGTGGTTCTCATGAAAACTGCTCAGAATGACTACTTGTGACTGTACTGTCCTTAGTGGAGGTTTTCTGTTGTAAATTTTCTCCCATGGACAGTTGACTACAAAGAAATAAAACTTATATTGGCTTCTAGCAAGTAGCATAGTAGTTGAATGTTGATAGGAGTAGAAGTTAAAAATGCTTACTGCTGTAAGCAGTAATAGAAACACCAGCTTTATCCAATATGCAGTTCTAAGATTCTGTTGCAGTTCAGTATGTTTAGTAATCCAGTTAAAAACCATTGTAGAGTAGAATTTTGAAATCGTACTGTTCTGTTGATTCAATGTTAATTTTTCCTTGTTAATGTCACCATTTAAACAGCTCTTTCTTTTTGCAGATACCCTTGTGATATAGCTAATTCTTTAGCAGGCATTTTTTCAGTGCCTTTAGTTCAGTGAGTTAGTTAAATGCATAAAGTTCTTCATGTGCTCCAACTCAACCAAGGAGCTTTTATTTCAGTGACAACAATTTTATCTTCCACTCTGGGGAAGCTGTTGGTGTTTAGGGGGAGGGGTGTTGGAACACATATGGAAGCAATTCCTTGTTTAAGGAAGGGAGATAGTTGGGGTTTAAAGATTTCCACCCTCTCCACTGGGCTGTTGAGGTGTGTGCACAAATGTCTTTCCTCTGGGAGAAAAAAAGGATTCTCAGGATCAGAAGGGCAGGCAGAAGTAGGAGGCATCTTCAGTGACTTGTGTCTGTGCTCTACTGCCAATAAATTTTCCCACCAGCTTGTTTAGGTAGGTTGTGAGGTGTGCTCAAACAGGGATCAGCAGCCTATAGCTGGGATTGAAAAGTGGCAGCTCTTTGCTGTTATGTAGCTGACAAATACAGGCTGAGAGCTGGAAGCATGGCAGATTGAGATGTTTGTGTGAGTCCATAGGTTCTGTCTTTGACTTCTAAACTTTGGAAAAGCCTCTACTTTGTATGAAGTGCTGACTGAGTAGTCAGCTTAAATTTTCCTCTTTAAAATGCAACTTCTTGTCATGTGCATATTAATAGAAATTTATCAAGAAATATTTGGAGAGATGGACATAGTTTGATGTGCCTTGCTTGCTGCAGCAGTTGCTGACTCAGTATGTGAAGTTGGACTAAGTATGTGAACCCTACTGATGAGAAATTCTGGGTAGTGATGCTTTGTATGCCAGAGTTTCTGCAGTTGTCTCCTTCCATTACAATTCCTATATCAAATTAGGATTCTTGGGAAGTAGAATTAGCGTCTCGTAACTGGCTGTTTAAAAGCTAGATATCTGACTTAAACTATCGGGTTAAATTTTTTCTTAATTGTCAGTAAAGAGAGATTTTTGTCTCTAGCAGGTGGTTCATTTCATCTGGCTGATTCACTTCAGACACTAGATGATTGTCTACTACAGATTTCCTTGCAAGACTAGTTTAACTTTCAGATAGTTAAAGTTGGGCAAGATAAATTCCACTTTGAATAATGCCTTCTGTGTAAGGATGGATAGACACATATGAGATAAATCTCCTTGGAGTCTATAGATCCAACAAAACAAAGATGTTAGGCCTTGCGATTAGTAAGAAAGGACTGATGAGAAGGCACATAAGTGTTGATTTCTGTAATTATGTACCTG
This sequence comes from Trochalopteron elliotii, assembly GCA_024734555.1. NCBI lineage: Eukaryota > Metazoa > Chordata > Aves > Passeriformes > Leiothrichidae > Trochalopteron > Trochalopteron elliotii. Next base: position 2,092,319 of record JANPWX010000085.1, on the reverse strand, counting down.
CTGCTAAGAGCTTCCAAAGTACAAGCAGTTCTGATTTTAACAGATAGGCTGTGTGATTTGGGTGGTGTGAATATGATGATGCTTGCTAAGAATGTTGGCTGTAATGGACCTGTGTTTGTTACTGCAGCAGGCGTCTTCTCCGCAGGCTTGGCCCCAGCTGCTTTTGTGCCAAACCCGTACATTATCAGCGCTGCTCCTCCAGGGACTGACCCCTACACTGCAGCTGGATTAGCTGCAGCAGCTACCCTAGCAGGTAACTGAACACTGCAAGTGTCTGTCTTGATAATTCAGCTGAACAAAAAGAGAAAAAAAAGTGAAATCTGTCCTGTTTATTCTCTGCAAATGTAGTTCTAGGAAGGAGAGACTTGTAGGAAAACGAATACTGCCATTTTGAAAATTTTTACTAAAATAGAAAGGATTTCAGTCTGTTATATATGGATTCCAAATTTCTCCTGCCACTGAACTTTCATATACAAAAATTAGGGCTTTTTTTCTGTTCTAATATTGTTTATCCTTAGTAAGGTGCATGTAATACCGACAATATTTTCAAGGGATGAGACAGCTAACCTTTCCTTCTGTTTTTTTACTCAGTGCATTAATTTTCTAATTCCAGTTTTTCTCATTCTCAGTGGGCATGAGACCTAAAGATGGTCTCCAGCATGCTAAAAGGCCCAGACAACTGAGAAACCCAGGAAAATCTGTTAAAAAATTAGTAGATACTGCTGTGAACCAACATGACTGAGTATTCAAGTCCCAGTTGTGCTCAGACTCGAGCATAACATTCAAAAAAAAACAAACATTTGTTTCCACAGGGTGTTTCACAGGGAAGGCAGTAGAAAAAACCAGAAGGCATATATATAATGGTTTATATGGACAATGCCATGATACAGAGAGATTATTCTTCTTCAGGTTCTTCATCAATAGACTGGAAGAGTTAAGTGTGCCCATTTTGAAGAGCATCATGTATATGCAGGAGAGGCACAGGCAGTAGTTGTGTTTGTAAGCAAGGGCATCATACAGAAAGGAGGAATCACAAGTGATCAAAGTCTCAGTACATCACTATCAGGAGGATAAATTTTGTTCATTCTGTGATGTTCTGAAATGACCTTTTCTTCCAGCCATGAAAACTGATCTTGAATGTTCTTTGGTGCACAGGCTCTGAATGCTTTAAGGTTTTTCTGTCATCTGAGTCTCACAAGGATATTCATGTTTTCATTGAGAGGATATCATTTGGTGTGAGTTTTTTAAATTAACCCATTTGTATTCATGTGTCATATTATCTAATATGGGAATCCTTTCTTTTTAATACTGATTTCTCTTCTGACACTGAGAAGATGGATCAATGAGGGATGCTACAAACAGTATTTTAAGCAGCTGCACTAGATAGAATAATCATGCTTTCTGGTTTTAGGTCCTGCTGTGGTTCCACCTCAGTATTATGGTGTTCCGTGGGGGGTGTATCCAGCCAATTTATTCCAGCAGCAAGCTGCAGCAGCAAATACCACAGCAAATCAGCAAGCGGCTTCCCAGGCACAGCAGGGACAGCAGCCGGTATGTGCAGCACGAAAAGCAGAGGTGCAAGAGGTGCCTTACTTAACATTCCAGTGTGTAAGGGTCACCTGCCAGAAAATTTTACATAGCTCAGATGTTGCATTTTATTGTATAATGAATGTTAAAAACTCTTCGTTTTCTTGCTTATTGTCACTGTATCACACCATGTTGAAGTTACTTTCCGGTCTTGTTCCTTAAGACAATAAGCTTTAAAAATGGTTCCTTTCTTCCTGTTGCTGTGCTATTATGTGTGTAGGTAATTCTTCCTGTGTAGTAAAGTACTGTGAAGTTAAGTACTGTGAAGTTTAATCTAGAAAACTGACATAAGGGGATGAAAAGGTACATTCTGACAATTTTAGGAGGATATTGTTTCTTTTAAGTTTGGGAAAAAATGGATCTGCTGGAAGAATAAATGTTATACATTTTTCTGTTGCTTCAAAAAGTAGGGGAAAAGTAAGGAAATAAAGGTTTTGCCAGTAGTTTTTTTGCTTCACAGGGAGGAGGGATTGCCCAGCTTATTTTTCTGTGACATTAATTGTATTGCAGCGTCACCGTGTGCCATATGGTGTTTTTGCCTTGGTGAAGCAAGAGTGATCAAATGTTACAAGAACGTGTTGAAAATCCCATTTATTTAAATATTTTTTTTTTAAATGCTAATTTTCTATTGTTGGTCTGGATACATTTTTAAACTATTGTATGAGCTTTCAGTGTAAATGAATGGCAGTTTTGACAAAGGAAAACCCCAGATTTTACAATAACTTTACACTTGAACGAATGTAAGCATTTCAAGTTTGTTACCAGCAAAATGGTTAATTTCAATGCCATTCTTAGAAATGTAATATAAGAAGTCTGAGATACCGTGTAATTCCAGGGGTTTCATCACTGTTTTTATATTTAGGTGGATATTTCTTTCTACTAATTGTTTTTATCAGTGACCTGCATTGATAACTGAGTGTATTGCATCTCTGCAGGGTTTTTTTGTTTTCTCTATAAAATTTGTATCCAATTTATGCAAATAACGTACACAATTCATTGTGGGACTGTCTTGTGAGTTGTATTTCTCCCTAATTTTGTACCTGAAAAAGTTGATTTTAACCAAGAGAAATAGGGTAGTTGCAAGAATTTCGATTGCTTTTCAATCAGATTCCTGGAGATTCGCTGCCAGAACATAATAAAATTTGCCTGTGTTGCATGGTGATGGAGTGTTATGTGAATGTTTAAGACTTAGTGGGTGCATTATTTACAGCACTGTTGGCAGTGGAGTGTTAATTATTTAGACAAGTTACTACAAGTGCTGAAATACTCAGATTTACATCATTCAATTGCCTGGAAGTAATGTAAACAAATGTGTTCATCAAGGAAGGTCAGGTGTTCAGTTAATAAATAGTGTAGGTCGTAAAATGTATCACTCTTACAGACTTTCTTCCTTCCTTTATGTTTGCTACCATTGATGGAACATACCTGAATCCTGCTGTCCAAAGCAGGGCAGATACTTTATGGTCACGTTTGTCAGCAAAATGGTATCTACCTTTTATTCTTTGTATGTGTATATTCTGGAAACCAATGAGGTGTAGTATTCCCAAAGTGAAAATCAGGGCTGAGAGGCATCAAATGCTCAAAGCAACTGTTCTAGACCTTTGTTAGCACAAAATAGATCGGCTTCCTTACCTTTTAAGGAGTGGGTGTTGTGTCGGCCTTTTCCAGGTCCTGCGAGCTGGAGCAACTCAGCGCCCGCTCACTCCCAACCAGGGGCAGCAAGGGCAGCAGGCAGAGTCACTTGCAGCAGCTGCAGCAGCCAATCCAGCTTTGGCTTTTGGTCAGGGTCTTGCTACAGGCATGCCAGGTATGTATGTTATCAGTGGATTAAGAGACTCATGGAAAGTAACAATATTGGTGTTATTGGGTAACAGATTAACAAAGTCCTGTTACGTTTATGATAAGCTGCTTAGAATTGTGTTTTATGGTTTTATGTTATTCAGTTGGTTTAAAATACTGGCACAGTATTTTTAGAGCACAAGAAACTCTTCTAGCATTTGTTATTTGGAGTATTTTCTCTGAATTTGCTATTACAAATGCATCCACAAGGAATATCATCGATTTTTGCAAGATAATTTCATATATAATGAAGCAACTACATGCTGTCTTAGAAAGTCATGTGTTCTCTGGTTCCTCTGCAACAGGAAGTATTAAGTTTTGCTAGAATAAATTTTATTTGGGACATAATAATATCTAAAATTCAGAATCCAAAATTAGGAAATTTAAAAGAAAATTACTGCTTGATCAGATCTGAAGATCACAAAATGCTTGGAAGCATTCCAAAGGTTGGCGCCTCAGATTTTTTAGTGTGCGTGGCTTCTGACTTCATGAGGAATGGTTCATGTGTTGGGAAGCAGTTAGCTTGAAGTTCAACATCACTTCTAAGGATTTGGTACCTGAGCAAGAGCAATTTCAGTGTACTTGGCCATTCTGCAGTATGAAAATTGAAGTTCTTACATAGTTAAGTTGGATAATGTTGATGCATTCCTTTGACCTGTACAAGTTCTCTCCATTATCAACACCACTGTGAGATGCCCTGCAGCCTGGAGTCAGAGTTGTTTGCTGCATGCTCTGGGGCTGCACTGTACACTTGGTCTCTCATGAGCACATTATTCTAGCTGCAGAGCTGGCTGGCCATTGTAGTTTTTTTGTCTGTTTTCTTTTGTAACTGCAGTTTCTATTTCTTTTCCTGCAGTAGTTATCTTCAGCTTTTAGCATCTTTCTCCTAAAATGAAGAATCAGCAAAGTGCTGTCCTGGCATCTGCCAGGTGGTACTTCTGTGCCTCACCAAAGCAGTGGATAAGACCTACAAACAATGAGCCATGTGAGAGATGTTACCTCAAAGGCTTAGTTGTAACCTTTTATTGAGAGGAGGTGTGGTGTATTTTTGTTTATAGTCACTTATTAGTTCTTACTTTGGATCTGGAGTAGTAGCTAGTCTTAAGACTAGCTCTTACAACCCATAAACCCCCTCTCCATGTGGATGATGGAAAGCAATACTGAGAGGTCACATACATAACCTCAGTAGTGCAGGAGCCTGTCCTTTGAAGAAGGTACTTGAAGACATTTTTTCCTCTTCCACAAGCCCCAGAAGGTTTTCTGTGAGGGCAGGAGCCTTCTTATTCATTCTTATTCTATTGTAGGTTCCTGCTTTATCCCATCTGATACTGCAAGCCTGGATGGCCAAAGAATTTTATTCTTGTGAATATATTTCAGACTGTTCTATAATAGAAATTGTGTGCAACTGACTTCAGTCTTACCAACCACACTGTTACAGGGAATAGGGCTCAAAATATAAAGAAAGACGTTTATTTTTTCATTTGTTATCAGATGGGTTCGTAGTGAGTCGTAGGGAATGCTGGTGATTCCTCTTTTTAGGGTAAGAAGACTATAGGATGAGGAGATGAATGCACGCTTTTATATGTGGGGATCTTGTTTCACTTGGTTTGGTGTCTGTATTTGAGAGAGATGCTTGGGCTCCATTTATAGCAATTAAAGAAATAGGAACTTTTACTCTTGATTTGTGTGCCTCTATTTTAGCTTCTTGATTTAGGATAAAGTGAGTTTGGCTCCAGAGATGCCTTTATCTATTTCCTTACTATAAAATTGAGTCAAGATGACTAAATAATATCTAGATACCAAAATGTGACTCAGTGAATCCCAGACAGCAACTACTGAGCAATGTAATAAACAAAATTAAGAAGTGTGGAACTCGTGTTTCATTGGATTAAGATGTTTCACAAGAAAGTGAAGGTCCAAATAGAGTATCAAGGTTTTAGATACTTGTTACAGAGAGAATATTTTTAGTTTGGCTTCACTGTGAGGTAGCAAGTGAGAGTATTGTCCAACTTGTCCATGCTGGTGTCCTGAAATTATTTGAGCTGCTTTCTCCTCATCACAGCCTTTGTGTGGGGTGAAATTCATGTTTTCCCAACTGTCTGATGGCTTTATTTTGAAATTTGATATTTCAGGTGTTTCTTTAACTGTTTAGGAAGGTGTATTCCCGTGTTGCTTAAGATACCTATCTCATTCTACATGCAGAGAGAAAGTGCCTGAAATCCAGGTTACTTTTCACATAATGTCACTGTTCAGTCTCCCTTCAGGAAACCATAGAATGATACAATGGTTTGGGTTGGATGGGGCCTTACATACAGATCATCTCGTTCTAACCCCTTGCCATGGACAGAGAACCTTCCACTAGACCAGGTTTCTCAGAGCCCCATCCGCCCTGGTCTTGAACACCTCCAGGGATGAGGTGGCAACAGCCTCTCTGGGCAACCTGTTCAGTGCCTCACCACCCTCACAGTCAAGAATTTGTTCCTAATATCCAATGCAAAGCTACACTCTTCCAGTTGGAAACCATTCCCTGTTCTATCACTTCATGATCTTGTAAAAAGTCTCCAGCCTTCCTGTAGGCCCCTGTGGGTACTGGAAGGCTAATAAAAGGTAAAACTGCAGGTTCCTTTTTAAAACCACTCCATTTTGCATTGGAGTTGTGCAATTCCATTTTAAATTCTTCCTATCCTAATTGAGCAAGTCACTCAATAATAAAGATTCTTAAAGAACAGTGTTTCTGCCTGAATATATGTGCCTGAATGAGAGTGTCAGAGGGTATTCCCAATTCCCTAGGACCATCAGCATACATTCTGCTTATGTATAAAACCAGTCCTTATCACAAGCAACTTCTGGACTTGGTGTAATCATCCAGTGTCAGGAGTGTACTTGAGACTTCAGCTGTCTGAGGAGTCATTGTGCTCAGTGGAGATCTCCCTTGTGCAGTTGCTGTAAAAAGGCTGCAGAGCTGCTCAGCTTACCCTAAAATAGATGTCTATAACAGCAGGTCAGCCAAATCCCACCAGAGGCTCCATTGACTGCACTAACTAGGGAATATACAGCTTAGTTTTATGGAGCTCACACAGTAAAGCTGTCATAGTGCATTTGGCTTGCAGGTGGACATGTAAAGTGAGTGGTCTGGAAAAAAATGCCCCTGTATAGAGCATTAAAATCAACAGTTTCTATCCATTGGCATAGCATTTTTTGGTTTTATTTACCTAGAGGAATTTAAAGTGTGACATTGCAGTGGGTAGTACGAAATAGAAGTCAGATTTCATTATGGCAGATAGACACAGGCAAAGTTACAGTGGTCATAGAAAGTATAAATGGGTTACTGGTGGGATAGGAAGCTCTGAATTTGATTTGTGAGAGGACGTACAGAGATAAGGCTGAGCATGTCTTTGTCAGAACAAGCAGAAGGTTTTAGGGGTTCAGGTTTTGGAGAAAGAGAGTTTGGGAGGGGAGAGGATGGCATTTTTAAAAGGGGCAGATAATTGAGTTGGCAGCAAGGAGTGTCATATCTGTTAAATTGTGTAGAGGGAAGTGGCAAACTGGCATACATTTGGATGTCATCACTGAGGGAAGTTGCATTACTGGATGGATAAATGCAATACTAAGGATGAGCTGCATAAGCCAAGAGAGCAGATTTCATTTCCTGTCTTTCTTTAGGTTTGTGTGATAAGAATCAGAAAGTTTTTCAGAGTCTGTGATTTCTGGAGACATTTAGAAATCATTTCAGCAAAACACCATATTGATTAACTAGATTGTTTATTTTCACTTTCCCTGCTGATCTGGAGACAGTAAGTGTAGATAGAGCAGTTGAACTCTAAAATAAAAGGTGTGATGAGGAACTGATTAGGAAACAGTATGTTTTAGTTTTCTGGCTCCATGGGAACACCACAGTGAACTTGAATGTGAAGGCACTGAAGTGAGCTTTGATAATTGTTAATTTTGAGGGGAAATTGCACAGCCACAGGGAGAGATGATGATTACACAGATGTTTTAGAAATTGAAGAGGAGAAAATATGACTTGGAAGGCTGATGATTGTGATATTTACCTTAAATCAGAGGTGCAGTTATGTTCAGGTCCATATGTATTTCAGAGAGAACTCTGCTACACCTAGTTCTGAACATACATGGCAACTGATGGGAGCAACTGACTTAAAATAGAATGCAAAATCTTTTCTTACATGTACAAAAATAGATATGTGACTTTTGCAATCTTGTCTTTTTTCTCAATAGTGTTAGTGTATATTTGAACAGGGGAGGAATATTGAAATTCCGTTGGGTTTTGTTTTATTGCTTCATAAGAATAGTCAGCCTAACAATTAGAAATTGTTGTATTTTAAATATCAGCACCCTTTCATAGATTATTGTAGCTTGTCTTTCATTTTTTAGGGATTCTTATTCCAATTCATCTACTTCACTATAAAGTGTCAAGAGCTTTAAAATTAATTCCCTTGCTTTTGTTCTAAATAAAGGGTTTTTTTGCTTGGCTTTCTTTTGTCTCCTTTGCTTTTATTCATTCATATATTGTATCCTGTATTCCTTCCTACTACTTGCTTTTCTCCTTTTTCAACTCCTCCTCCCTTCATCAATTCCAGTTCTTAACTGTCAGCTGAATGAAGCGTTATGCTTGGATTGCAGTCTTTTTTATTCCTGTGAAACTGACTGGTCCTAGGCACTCCTGCACACACGGCATTCCTTTCCTAATGTGTTTTTTGCAGATGGACTTCTAAGTGTGGCAAGGTAATGTGTGGAATTGCCAGACTTGCATTTAGCTCAGCCCTTTAATTGTGCATGTCTCAATAGCTTCTCCATGTACAGAGGAGTACAAGAGAAATGTTGAGTATTTTAAACTGCTGAAAGAAATTGATTTGATAATGATCCAAATACCGCCAGTTGTGTTGTACCTGTACATTCTCACTATGGTGAACTTGACAATAAGTTCAACTTTAGACAACTAATTTTAGCAGTTTTTAAGTTGTAAAAAATTACTTGAAGCATTTCTAAATATGATTTTGTCCCATGATGTTTACTGGTTTTTCTTTGATGTCTAGTCAATGTTCAAAGACAGTGTGGCAGAAGTGCTGGTTTGTGGTTAGAATATTTCAAGGACAGAGGAAATGCTGACTGTATGAGACTGATGTACCACTAATCCTTGTCTCCTGTGTTGTGCAGGCTACCAAGTGCTGGCTCCCACTGCCTATTACGACCAGACTGGTGCCTTAGTCGTAGGCCCTGGAGCGAGAACTGGGCTGGGCGCACCAGTCAGATTGGTGGCCTCAACTCCTGTTCTAATCAGTTCTGCAGCAGCACAAGCAGGTAAATATTTAATCCTGCACAGAGGGTTCTTTTACTTCTCTACTGACTCTTAACAGTAATGTTGATTAGTATTTGACATCGTTGTTTTCTATGCATCTGTGAAGTTTTGTAGTTGTGAAGGGTATAGTGTGCATGCTTGCTTTATTATTCTGTCTCCTCCTGTGCTCTGAGACTGTTCTTTCTCACAGATGGGGTTTTCCATTTTTAATTGGAATTTACAGTCCTTTTCCCATACATACACAGGCATGTTTCTGCAAATGTTACTTGTCAGATAGGAACATTTTCTCCTTCCTCTCCCCATGCATTATAACATGCACTTCTCATCAGTCCCCTAAATGGTGTCCTCTAGGAAGCATCATTTCATTCCTTCGGCCTGGCAGAAGATGGACTGCTCTGGAGCCTTGCTGTGCTTTTCTCATAAAACTTATTTTCTCCTGAAAAATGTGGCAAGGAGAAAGCTATGTATAGAATGGAAATCAAAAGAGGAGAATTAGTTGTATCAAAAGTCTCTAGTTTCCTTCTTTTTTACCAGTTGTAAGATCTAGTATTACTTCACTGAACTGTTTATTACATTTGTTAAATTAAAATCCAGAATATTAAACCTGGATTAGTTAACTTAATCTGTTCAGAAAATTAGATTTCAACTTAATCTTATCAGCTTCTTTCTCTATGCAGAACTTGCTTCTGAGAGTAGCTGAAGATGTCTTTGAATGACTCTTAGCTGTAGCTCTGCTACTGCAACTTTGGATATAAAAAGTTCAGTAAACAGTAATGTCTTATATGTTTACACTGAAAATTCCCTCAATTACATTAACAATTCTGCAGCTTTGATTAGCATAAAACATATGCTGTCTTCACCTTTTTTCCTTGAGTAATTAAGGTTGTGTAATACTATTAAGTCTTAGTCCTTTAATATGTGAATTACTGCTTGTTTTAAGAGGGCTTCAAGAAAATACAGTTTAGTTCTGAATAATCCATTTTCAGTCAGAAATGTTCCAGAGAGTAATTATGATTGAAAACATGTGTTTTACAGCTGCAGCTGCTTCAGCTGGAGGAACAGCAAACAATCTCGCGGGAGCCACGAACGGTCTATTTCGGCCACTTGGTGCCCAGCCACAACAACAGCAACAGCAAACAAATAGTAGCCTACAATCCAATTCATTTTATGGCAGTAACTCTTTGACCAATAACTCCCAGAGCAGTTCCCTTTTTTCACATGGTCCTGGCCAACCAGGAAGCACATCTCTTGGCTTTGGAAGTAGCAGCTCTTTAGGAGCAGCTATCGGCTCTGCACTTGGTGGATTTGGCTCATCAGGTAGGTTGTTAATATAGTGAGGACATTCTGTGAGACTTTTGTGCTAAGCAAAAAAATGTGTCTGTATCAGGCATCATATATATACATAAATTTCTAAAAAGAATGCAAAAATAGGTTATTGAAGTTTAAAACTAATTACAGTGGAATAAAGTTTTTTAAATTCACTTGGGTTCTGTATACAAGATGCATTTTTGAACAATATCCTTAGTCACAGGTATCTTGAAAATACTTTTTTCATACTGATCACTGTACTCTGCCCCAGAAGTTTGTTACTCTTTTTCAGTAAGTTGCTTTTGTTTTCAAGGAAGTCTTCATTCTGTGGTTAAAGTAGTAATAATGAAGATATACATCCTTTTGTTTTAATTATCGTATCAGGAAAATTCATAATTTTTTTTCAAAAAACTTACACAGCATATGGCTTTCTAAATTTGATCTAATATTGAAGTGTTTCCATAATTTTAAAGGATTTATAAAACAAAAGTACTTAATACCCAAGAATAGTCCTTATTAACTCTAGCAAGTTTAATCTTAGATATAGTTAAGCCTAAGTAGTTCTGTGCACATTTGGAGCCTTTAATTATTTCAATAGATACTCCTAAATGTTACCAACCTGTTTGTACTTTAAAAAAAATTAAAATCAATCTATCACATTTCTGCTCTAAAGCAGAAATTTCGTATTCACACAGTTCTTAAACATGCAAGGTAGGTTTTCTTACATTTCAGATTCAGTTTTAGTAAGGCAAGAGAAACATTTTTTTAAAAGACTATTTCCTTTTGCTATTAATCTCTTAAGTTTACAGCACTGAATTGCTTCTTACTACTAATATTGTTTTAAAGAAATCAGAGGAGCATATTTAATCTTGCGTATCTTGCAGATGGGTAGAAATTGGGGGAACTGTATGTACTCTAACAGTATTCTTTTCAAAAATTAAGGAAAATTAGTGCTAAAGAAATTGTAAAATTTATTACAAAATGGCTTAAAATATGGGGGAGAAAAAACAGAAGGAAGAGCACACCCTTCATTGTTAAGACATGGTAGTTATTTGGTAACTAAGTGTGACTAGTGACATCAAATACACTGCATACCAACACAAGAGTTTCTCAGTGTTGTTTTTCATAAAATAATCAGAAAAATTATTTACTTGAACAAAACTATTGTTAGGAAATTCAAAATCAGGTTTTTATGCTGATCCTGTCCAGTATTTGATTTTAAAGAGGAGACTCAAAACATACCATGTTCAATTAAAAAAAAAAAATACTGAGGCTACTCAGTAGTGTGGATTTTCTTAGTTTTCCTTAATGCCACAGCAAGTAAATTTTATTTACAAAATTATGCTATCCAAGTGTATATTATGTAATAATTTGTCCTAAACTATTTGTAGGGTTTCAGTGAATCCTTAGCAGCTGTGTTTCACTTTAGGTACAGTTTCATTACAGTGGTAGATAGTGATAATAAATACATATATTTAATACAGTGCAACTATTTAAGGCATCTAGATAGGATAGATTTAAGTCAGAACAGGTTTTATCCTGCGTTATCTGAAGAACCTCCATAGAACCCAAATTTTAGTTGTGTATCTATTTAAGAAAATCAGCATAGCTTTTTCTGGCACAGGAGATTAAGCCTTTTTCTTGTAGCAAAGGTCAGTTCCAGAGCTTTGTCCAAAGCCCTCAGCACAGAGAGCACATGCTGAAATCTTGCAGCAGTATCCAGGGTGATTAAATAGCGTGGTAGTTTTCACAGGGCAGCAGGAACCCTATGCTTTTGCAGTTTGAGAGGTGCTGATGAAAGGTGCTATCTAAACCTGAAATATTTTTAGTACTATTATTATAATAAAAGTGTATTGAAAGTGCCCTTCTGCCTAATATAAATTGTACTTGCCCTAATAGCCACTTAAAAAATGCTTGCTGGTTATTTATTTATTTTTTTAGAGTTCTGACCTGTATGTGTATATGAATTGAATTACAGAGATGAACACTTAAACAAGTAGTATTCATGCATATTGAGGCAAATTGAAAACAAGTTTAATTTTTTATGTGCCAAGGTTTCAGCTTCTTTGTAACTCCCATCAGTGTGTTGAAAATGTTGAATTTCAGTTAAAATATAGCCATGAAGAATAATAAATGGCAGAACACATGTTGCCCTTAATGTTTTCAGTTTTCGCAGGGGGCAAAAATAGCTGCAAAAAATGCCAAGGTGAGCATGTTCTGGCTTGAATGACTGAACAAAGTAACAACTGAAAGTGGCAAACATACCATATAAATGACTGTACGTACTTACAGTCTCTGTTCTTTTATAATGAAGTTATTCATACTCCATTTTAAAGGTTTAGGTACATGATGATAAGTTACTGCAGCTTAACAGGTAGCCAAGAATTAGATCAGCTGTGGCAGCTTTCCAGATGCTGCTTTCTGGCCTGTAACAGCTGTAAAGGAATTGGATCAGCCTAGAGAGGGGAGAAGGAGGAGTAAACTAATGCAAATTATCTGCTGGGTGTTGTGAGCCTTGCTTGTGTGTGTGAAAATGCAGCTCAGCTGGTTCGTGGTAACTTGTTCAGCTGCAGTAATTTAGCTGAGTAAGAAACCCTGAAAGATGGAAAAATAACAATCCATCGTGTAGCATTATATTAACATTTATATGGTTCACTGAGCCAGAGCCTGTAGAGCTGGTCTCAAAGCTCGAGATTTCTTTTAACTGTTGCCTTAATTTGCTTTTCTGGTTTCTTATTCTCAATCTCCTTGCCTAGTTAGTCCAGTATCTTTTCCTTCTGGTTTCTCCTCTAGTATGTCTTCCTTCCCAGTTTCCAGGCAACATTTATCTCCTGCTTCCCTCCCCCTCCTAAGTATGTTTCTGTTTCTACTTGTACTGTGTGATGTTCCCATCATCAGCTTACTATTCCAGTCTTTTTGCCCCAGTCACATACACCTTCTACAGCCTAACTTTTCTTCAGATCTGCTTTCTTCTCATCCTCAGTCCCACTGAAACTGCTTCCCAGTTTTTCTTGCAGTCTCTTTGTTGGCTCCTTTGTCTTACCTTTCTCTCTTCCTCCTTCTGGTTTCCTTTTTTCTCTTTCCCCCCTCCCTAGTCTACTTCTTGTGTTTGGCTTTTGTCTCCCCTGCACTTCAAATAGAAAACTTCCTGTCTGCATTGCCTCATGGGCCTTTCCAACACAGGGTGGAATCTTGGACAGCAGTTTCAAAGTCTGCTTTTGACATGGCACACTGAAGTTCAATTGCAGGCCCAGCCTTAATCAACCATCTCAGATGTGCTGGGTATGGTCATGAGTTTAAGTTTTCAGCCGTGAATCTGTAGCAGATCTGTGCTGAGCTTGGATGAACTGTGATTTTGCAAAGAATTTTAGTTCAGTCTGAGAGTGTGAAAATAAAGGTCTCCTGCTGCTGGCATATTTGGTCTGAATACGTAAAAGCATCAACTTCTCAAAGAGGTAGCTAGATTATTTTGATAAGGATGAAACACCTTTCTTTGCCAGTATTTCTGAAATGGCAGTGTTCAGACAGAGGTTCTATTAAATATTTTGTCCAAGCAAGTTCCTACCATGAAAAATACTAGCCAAGTTGTTAGTATTTTGAGAAAACAAATTAGTCTCTTGAAATGGGAAGTTTCAGGTGACCTTTATATTATGCCATGCTGCCAGCTTTAATAGGAAGGTACTTGAAAAGGTTAAAGGTTATGGAAGTAAAAATTCTGACCTTTCCTTTTTAAGTTGAAGTAGTCAATAGTAGTAATCTTATTTTCCAAATTCAGTTTAAGAAAGATATTTGTTATTAAAATATCCATAATCTTGGTTTGGTTCATGAGTATAATGATGTTGACTGTTTAAAACAGGCATTCTAGTCTAATACTTCACTAGTATGCAGCAGATACTAGAATTTAACATTTCTAAAATCTTTTTATTGTTCTCCTAATTTATCCTAGACTGCTCATCGCCCTGCTGAATGATGCTGTGCAGGATAACCAGTCCTTCACTAACACACTGTTATCCAAAGCCTCTAGTCTAATTTGACTTTCAGAAACAATGATAGGAGAAAAATCACGTTTTTAATTTCTCACCTAACTTTCCTATCTCTGCTGTGCTTCTCATCTTCTTTCTTGGCCTATTCCCTCTTTATAATATCTTTTCAAAAACACTTCTTTGAGAGCCATAATTCTCATAGGGAATTTAAAGTAGTAATTTTTTCCTACAGGTGAGGGGTTCACAAACAAGAAAGTTCAGGAGCAGCTGAACAGCAATATAAATTACTTTGTGAACCCTTAAACAACAACTAATTTCCTCTAGACTTTTTCCTGAAATGAATGTCACTGTCTGACTAATAATTTATGGTGGAAAAGAAATTATCAAATGATTTAGTGGCAATATTTTTAGAATAATTTATCCTATAAAGTGACAGTGTAATCTAATCTTAAAGATTCCATATTTGTCCCAAAGCCTGAATCAGGCATTTAAAACAGAGTACTGCAATATTACTGTGAGAAGTCTAGTGTGAAATGTTGAAAGACATGGACGTTGGTGAAATTACTTGCCAGTGGTATGTTTATACCCACTTAGATTTACTTAAAAGCATGTGTGGTTATCACAGTAATTGTCTTTGTCATAACGATTGCTGTAATTATTGTGATCGCATCTGTTGTTGCCCAGCTGTAGTTGGGGATAGGTTTTATTCAGTTGACACTGTGTAATTAGGGTCTTTTTATTTCTTCTTCAGTTGGCAGTTCTGCAAGTAGTAGTGCCACAAGGAGAGATTCTCTATCTACTAGCTCTGACTTGTACAAAAGATCTAGTAGCAGCCTAGCACCCATAGGGCAGCCATTTTACAATAGTCTGGGATTTTCCTCCTCTCCAAGTCCAATAGGCATGCCTCTGCCAAGCCAAACGCCAGGACATTCACTTACGCCACCGCCATCACTTTCATCACATGGATCCTCATCCAGTTTGCATTTAGGTAAAAAAAACAAAAACAAAAAACCAAAAAAACACTTTTTGTTTGTATGTGTGTATGTATTTCTATGTGTAAAATATATGTTGCATAAGAGATGTCACATTACCTTTGCTGTTAAACAGTTTTGTAATGAAGAGGGGCCATTTCTGAAAGGTGAAGAGCATGTTCAGATGCTCATTGATTTGACAGTGGAGGGCACTCAACTTTTGGCAGTATCAGGTCAACAACTGATTTTTCTTCCCTTGCAGAAGCCCAGTAGAGCGCCCAGTAAGAATTATTGGTCCTTTTTCTGTTATGTTTCCACAGTATGCCAAGCAAAGGTGCATTATTTTTGTTTCTCCTCCACTGTGTTACCACTTCAAGGACATTTTAGATGATGTGTTTAACAGTGAAGAGACTTTCATTAATGCCCCTTGTCATGTTAAGTGAGCAGTGCTCTCTCTCAGTGTAAAATGTATTGAAAGGTGATTTTTGAATCAGTCAACCTCACGGCCAAGATACTTTGCCAGGAAGACAGTAGTTTATCACCAGGCTGATGGAAGGAGACAAAAAAAAAAGGCATTTGTCAAAGAAGTAGCAAAGGCATTGTTAGTTGTGGCTCTCTGTTATCAAATGTATTTTTTAAGGAATGCTGAAAATAATTTCTCAATTTTTTTTTTTTTGCCTAGTAAGATGACATGGGAGCTCAACCTTTCTTTTAAAAAAATACTAAAATAAAATAAAAGATCTAAAGAAACCCCTCCACAGTATAAAGTATATTTAGGAGATAATGCCTCTAACCTGAGGTTACCTAATACAGTTTTGCTTTTCTGCTGCAAATATTTGCAGTCATTTAATTTGAATGCTAAAATCGTTCAGTGAAACTGGATGTAATTCAAGATTGAGTTGCCAGTTGCTCCAGTAAGTGTTCAATGCACAGTTCTGTGCTTGCAATAGGCAGCACAATCCCCTATACTTAGTAGTGCAAATAAAACCTTTAAAAAAAATTAAATGCCTACCAGAATACACCTTAAGTGAGAAATATGTGAGTGATTTGTATAACAAGGTTAAATAATTAAAATATATTACATTTGCAGTGCACTGTCCCCTTCAAGGTTAAGTGCTGAATACCCAAAATAAAACTGGGCAAGGGGATGTTTCAGCACGTTTTATTTTTTTTTACTTACCTTTTTTCCTTTTTCAGGTCTACAAAGTGCACCTTTGGGCTGAGACCAAGCATGGAAAGTTTCAGCCCAAATGGAGGCTTTTGAGAAAGTTCTGAACATCTGACAATGGGGTTATCATGGAAATCTTTTTCTTTCTTTCTTTTCAAAGTACTCTCACCATAGTTTTCATATTGCTGAAAACTATACTTAAACCAAATTTTGGAAGGCATTATCTAAAATTTAAAACATTCAAAGTTTTGTTTGTTTCACATTTGATAAATGTTAAAAGACTTTTTTCAGTTCTGAGAAAATAGGCTGTGATCAGTATAGAGGATTGCCTCTATCAGCAGAAATTGTTAAATACTGACTTTGACCCATTTTGAACTGTTTGGCAGTGTGAGCTAAGCCTAATAGCTTGTTAAAATCATGTACTAGATCAGTGTGTAACTGCCGGAATATACAGTTGTACTCTGAAAATTGACACAACCTTGTTGGCTTCCATGTGTCCTCTTCATCCTCCCAGTGAAGTGGATCTTGATTACTGATAAACTTTTTGCTATATTAAAAAATCAGCCTGAAATTTGGAAATAGAGGTGTTTTGGATATTTGCTTTCGCTAAAAACGCAGTAATTTTTTTTAGCCTTTCTGCTCTGTGCCATATTTTTGCACAGTTCCATTCAACGTGCACCATCTCAGAGTTTAAGACTATTTCTGCAGTTAATTGTTTGTCTTGTTATATTTATTCTGGTGTGTTCATCAACCACACTTGGAAGCATGTTTTGTTTTCACATACAAAAAATAAAAATAAAAAAAATCAAAACTTTCTCACCAAGTGAGAAGTTATACCTGAAATCAAACAGGGAGTGTATTTTAAGAAGGGTATGATTATCATGTAGTCACTTTTCAGAGTAGAACGACACTGTAAGTTCATGTCTGCATGCAGTTTCCATTGGTATTCTGATAATGCCTGTCAAATGCAGCTCTCCCTCCACCTTCCAAACTTGTCCTGCCTGCTTGTATCAACAGGTTCAGCTAAGTTTAACTCTTGTTTTAAAATGGGCATCAAACTCGGTTGGTCCTGTTTCAGCCACCAGAATCTAGAGCACAACACTGGGAAAAGGGTGCATGGTTTTATAACCCCTTTGTCAGACACTGCTGCAATTTGTAGCTTAAAAGAACAATTTCCCTTTTACAAGAAATTTGTGATATTTTATTGTTTTTCTCTTCTCACCAACTTTTATCCAACATCCTAAAATAGGAGTGTGCTAATGACTTTGTGCTAGTGTCAGTTTTCCTGTATTTGAAAGGATTTGTCAGTTGTCTGTAACTGCTTCTTTACTGTAATCAGTTGGAGCAGTAAGGTCATGAATTTGAACTACCCTTTCACTCCCAAGTACAAGGAACTGCAAGAGGAGGTGTTTTTCTGTTGTCATAAAAAATCCTTTTAGACTGGTAGCCCTTACCCTGTTTGATGATACATTGCAGCTTTTTAAGAGTAGAGTTTTACTGTAGAGTAGGATTTCTAAAATCTGGGCTTTTGGAGGTAATTATTTCCTGTGTGTTGTGAGCCAAGCTTGTTAGCAGTTGGGATTGGTGTCTCACCTTCAGAGATGGTCATTCTGGGTAAGAGTAAAGGCCCCTTGGCAAGGCAGTATGGGGAGCTTTGCATTGCCTCAGCTGTGTCCCTCCTCTAAGGCTGCAATGAACCAGGCATCATAAACACGTACATTGATTCCTAAAATGTTCATAGATATGTGTAATTCTGGTTTCCATATGAGGATGAAACTTCTGGCTTAGGATGAGATGAAGCTACTTTTTTACAGATGAACAAATACTTTATAGAAATCAAGTTTAAAGCATTTATATACATGTTTGTGTGTTACTAGAAAATACTGCTGACAAATGTAAGTAAGTTACTTTGCAGTAGATGCGTTTTCTGTCTGTTGTAGAAATAATTGAAAAAATACTTTGATAAATACTAACAGACTAATGCTGTCAAAATAAATGTGCCTGGATCTAGTTTTTAATGTTTTTTTGTGTTTTCCTTAACATTAAATATGTTAAGGAGTCAATAATTTAACATGCTTTGTGTCCTTGAAACTTAGGCTCTGATTTAGATGATCTATATCCCATTTATATCTCTCTGCCTTTTCCTCCCTATGGATTAGCCACGGGGTTTAGGTTCAATTAAACTGTAAAACAACTTAATATTACACAGTGCTTTGGAGAGCTTTGTTTTATGAGATCAGAAGTGAGAGCTAATTGATTATCTGAAGAATGAACTGCACACTTCATTCCCCAAGAGTTTGGAATTGTTTGCCTATACTGATGTCTAATAAGTATTTTAATTTTTTAGTGCTTTATTCAGTAGGGTATGTTCCCCAAATAACTTACAAGACATAGGCTGTTACTTTCCTAGTTTTGTGAAGAAAATAGGCCATTGTACTCACAATTATGTCTGCATGTAATAAATACCTAAGACAATATGCCTTTATTTTGGGAGTTTTACTGTTTTCCAAATCTGCAGAGTTGCCACTGATCCATAACATTGCTGCAGTTAAAGGTTATGTGAAAATAAAAGCGAATTAGTAATTAAATTACTCTTTTTTATAAGTGTCCAGTGTTTTACAAGATTCTTCTTTCTGAGTACCACAGATTCTTCTAGGCACAATGGATGTGCTTTCTTAGTACAGCCTTTCCTGTACTGTTGTCCTGCTTAATGTGATTGTCTGAAATAGTCTAACAGGCTAGACCGGAGCCTCCCAGTTGCAGCATAGTTATCTTACAAGTCTAAAAAAAAGTGATGGTTCCCAAATTAGACTGAAAAAGGCTTAATAATTCTGAGCAGGAAATGTATATTACACATATACAGCATATTTGTTAAAAGCTACCAAATTCCTTAATTTCTATTTTAGTTGCTGGATAAATTGTTGCATTTAATTTATAGAGATGAAGACTCAGTTAAAAAAAACCAAGCTGGAACAATTCCTGATTCACACATGCAATTCTATGACTGTGTATGTTGACTGTGAGCACATGACCAAAACTGCCCCATTAGTTTCTGGCACAGAATTGAGTATGTGATCAGTGAAGTAATAGAGGTGCTGCAACAGGAAAGCAGCCTATAATTTCCTTTCAGATGGGCTCTGGTGCCCTCTCGTGATACTAAATAGTGTTACTGCACAGCATGTGGAGGGAAGCCAGGATTGCACTGATGTATTTACATAGTCCAGATGGGAAATACCATCATTTCAGCTGCAGAACTTTTTTTTGTTCTTTAGAATGCCATTCCTGTAGGAGAAATTATAGCAGAGTATCACTCCGCACACTGCTTCACCTGCAGAATGTTGGGGTTTTTTTCTTTTGTTTGTTAGTAGCATAGAGTTCATCAATGGAAGCTAAAAACAATAGTTACAAAACTTAGATTTTCCTGTCCATAGAGGATTAAGAGGTTTTAATTTAAAAGAAAACTTAGTGGGTTTTAAAAGGTATTGTGGGGCATAAAGTATTTATTGATGTTTATCACAGAATTTTGAAGACTAATTATAAAATAAATACTAATTATTTCTATTTTAGGGCATAATGCTATACCCTGCAATAAATGGGATGCTTCATGTGTCTTCCAGAGCACTAACATCTCAGATTGTGGTACTAGAATTTGACCTTTTGAGAAAGATAACTTTACCATTAATACATTGCCAGTCCACTGTAACACTGTTGTTGCCTAGCCTTATAAATACTTGGAACCAAAAGAAGGCTTGGCTGGGGCAGGGTCAGCTGGTCTTTTTTTCTTTTTTCTTTTTTCTTTTTTTTTCCTTTTTTTTAAATTAAGTTTGTCATAGAGCACCATTCAAACAGCACATACTGCAATTTGTTTTAAATTCAAATGTAGATAGTTATTCTGTTGACTTCTAAAGGGCTTTAATTACAATATCACTTCCTAGACAAGGAGACAAAATGCTTTCCTTTTCCAATTTGTACTCAATACTTTTAGGGAGTGTTTGGCTTTTTCTTTCCTTAGTTTGGTTTTAGTAGTAGAACTGAGGTTTCTGTGTGGGAATTGTCTTTGAGTATTTCTGCTTGTATAGTAAGAGTATTCCTCTAAAAAATCCCGCAGCAGTTGGGAAAGATGCTTTGGATGTTTTTTATGATAATTGCTGCCTGTTGTAAAGTGGAGGGGAGAGGCCTGCTGGAGGAATTCAGAGTGACACAAACTGATCAGAGAGCAGGGTGTGAGGAGAAATGCACAGGACTGTAGAGTGACAAGAGCTGTAGGTGGAATCACTAGCAAAAAGGAGTAGGACCTAGACACAGGAAAGCAATTCAGTTCTCAGAAAGTAAGGCAGGATGAAGTGAGTGATGAGTGTTTGTGCAGCAAGGAAAGGATTTCATGTTTCTGAAAGGAGCTTCAGTTTGATATATCTGTGGTTGTTTGATAATGAGGTAGAGCATTCTTAGTTACCTGGTTTGAAATTTGACATATTTAGTGCTGAGAAGAGGTTTCAGATTGAAAGCTTGGGATGCTGAAGTCATCAAATAACCTGCAGGACAGGTACAGCTTGACTACAGGCACCACATGTGCCTCCCCAAAAGTGCCCTTAACATGCTGGAAAGGTTATCAGTAGGGACTGAAGGGTAGTTCAGATTTCATGGTCTATTTTGTCACAATTGGCTAACTTCAAGACTGCTAACAAGGGTATAAGCCAGTATGACTCGTCAAGTGGAAATCTGCCCACTAAGCTTAAGGCCCACCCAGTTCTAAAGTTTCTGTAAGGCTGAGTGGGTGCTCACTTTACCTGCCTTGATATATTCTTCTAATGACATTTCTTTCCTGGTGCCCTTCACATAAATTATAAACGAGGAGGAGAATGGTTTTATTTATTGCAAGATAAAGCTATCTAACTCCTCCCACCATAACGAGGATAACAATAAATAACAAGACAACACTGTTGTTTTCTTTGGCTCCAGGGTGTATCCGTAGCTTTAGTTTCACTTGCTGTTTTACTGTTGCTTTGTTTTCCTCCCGGCTGTTACTGACAGAGCTGCTTCCTTGTAGGAGGACTGACAAATGGTAGTGGTCGCTATATTTCTGCAGCCCCCGGGGCCGAGGCCAAGTATCGCAGTGCGGCGAGCACCTCCAGCCTCTTTAGCTCCACCAGCCAGCTCTTCCCGCCCTCGCGCCTCCGCTACAGCAGGTCCGACATCATGCCCTCGGGACGCAGCCGCCTGCTGGAAGATTTCAGAAACAATCGCTTCCCTAATCTTCAGCTGAGGGACCTTGTTGGACATATTGTTGAATTTTCCCAGGACCAGCATGGTTCTAGGTAATTACTGTAAAAATACTTAATAATATTTTACTGCTTTAATACTGTTTTATTAACGTCGAATTTTGAACGAGGTGCTTGTCGTCTTAATTCAAAGCATGCATAATTGGAGCACATACTCTTAGGCTGAGTTTCTCTAAGAAATTTCATTGTAAAAGTGGTATTAATTTAGCTGCCTGTAGAAGTTCTCAGTGTAGAAGTAGTCTCATAACTAGACTTGTAAATTCCAGTATTAAGGTATCAAAAAGGCGTTGATTAAGAAAACAAAATATGTGGCATCTGGAATGTAAAACTTTTTTGTCAGTACATCATCAGGTACTTAGTTACTGTTATTATTTTCATCTGTAATGTTTTCAAATGAAAGTTTTCAAGTCTTAATTTTACTAAAATGTATCCTTTTATATGCAAAGGCACTACTTTCATTTTAATAAATTTTATAAATGTTGACTGCTTTCTTTAGAGTGTTGAGGTGTCTCATTGAAACAGTGTTTGAGAGGTTTTCCTGTTGTTGATGCAAAGCATAATATACCTTTTTTGCATTCAGATTTATACAGCAAAAGCTGGAGCGAGCTACTCCAGCTGAGCGCCAGATGGTATTTAATGAGATCCTGCAAGCAGCTTATCAACTGATGACTGATGTGTTTGGAAACTATGTAATACAGAAGTTCTTTGAGGTAAGCATAGCACTAAGTGTATGGATGGACATGCAAAGAGAGTGCTGTAAGTCTGATAAATTTAACTGGTCTTTTCCTTAACACCATAGCAGAACTTAAAACATAGCACGAGTTCCACAGAACCCAAGTGTGTAACTCTGCATAGGTATATTCTGTTCTGTATCCAGGGTTTTTTTTGCCATAATGGACACAGTTTCTGCTTACACTGGTGTGGTGCATGTGTGAGTGAATACTAGTGGATGCACAGGCTGCACATTGAGACTTCAAAAACTTCTTAGCAGAACTTAGAGAGACTTTCAGCAGATGAAAGGGAACATAAATATTTGAAAGGTGCCTTTTATTGGTTACTCCATCATGGTACAGAATGGGTCTGGAAAACACCCTTGTGCTCAAATAGCTATGTATGAAGAAACTCCCATAAAATGTATTGAGGCAGAAGAATTTTGAGTAACGGGTATCTATCATAAGATACATCCAATATTACTACAACTAGTATTTAAAACAGATTTGTGTTCTCTTAAAACTATGTAGTAAAAAGAAAGTAAAAAGGCTTTATCAAAGAATTACAAGGTTTGGTTTGCAGAGAGAAGAAAAAAAGTAGTAACTGTGTCCTGGGAAAAGTTATATGTAGGAAAGGTATTCAGTATAGTGTACTTCAAATTAAGGGCCGTATCAAAGAGTGGTGGAGAGAAGGTGATGCTGGAAATGTCCAGTAAGAAATAAGATACTTGCTGTAAACAAGAATGTAATTTTTAGTAATCTATAAAACAATGTGCTCACTTTTTTTACTCTTTTTTATTAACCAATCAAGATATCTTCTGTAAAGTGTCACTGACATACGATATATAAGATCTTGATTTTGCTTAAGGGTCATCATTTTCTTTTTTTTCCATAATGTTAAGTTGGATGAATACACAGTTAATCATTGTTAGCTAAGTGTTTTCATCTTAATTCTGCAGAACACTTCTCAAGAAAAAGGTGCACATGGCCTTACATGTAATAGGGGACCTCAGTTTACTGTATAGGTAGGCAGGTAAAGTTGTTGGTCAAGCTTTCTTCAGAGCTGACTACAGGTGTGGAGTTGGACAATTCTCAGCAGTGCTGCAGGTATATTGCTGTGCCACCAGCTGATTGTCCAGGTTGTCACTTTGGTGTCCTCTCTTACAAGATGTGAGATACACTGACTTTTGAGATAGAAAATCTGATTTGGATTCATACATAATAGTGACCTGTGATCATTTTGCTGGTATAATTTATTTGAAAAAGTGATTTATTGCACTTTAATATTCCTACAGACAGATAAACATGAACTATATTGATTTCTTCTGTTGTCTTTCAAGGTCATGCATTTGATAGCAGGTATGTGAACTGGATGTGGAATATTACAAAATGTTGCATTTAGAAAAGGAAAGTTTCTGGTAAATATCCTCACCAAAATACGAAGTAAAAAATGATTCAAATATTACAGTGATGTACATCTTGAAAATACTTAATCTGACATGTAAATTCCAGCATACGTGTGCAATATGTCGTTTGTTAACAACATATTTATTTTCTTTCAGTTTGGAAGCCTGGATCAAAAGTTAGCCCTAGCAACACGCATCCGTGGTCATGTTCTGCCATTGGCCCTCCAGATGTATGGCTGTCGTGTCATCCAGAAAGCACTCGAGTCAATCTCACCTGACCAGCAGGTAATTGTAAGTTAGAGCAATGCTTTTTTGAATTTATTTATTTATTTTTATTGTATCCCCTTTTTTACTTGATTAAATTGTTGATTATTCCCTTCATCATGAAATATCCTAGGGCTAAAATAGTTAAACTGAAAGTACTGAGGTACACAGTTAATACCAGTGAATATGAAGGTTGGAGTCAAGATTAAGTGAAATTTTTCCCCATTTAAGGGAGGCGGGGAATACCATCATAAAGACAAGGATAATCTTTGTTTTTTCCAGAATGAAATGGTGAAAGAGCTGGATGGCCATGTTCTGAAATGTGTGAAGGATCAAAATGGAAACCACGTTGTACAAAAATGCATTGAGTGTGTTCAGCCCCAGTCACTCCAGTTCATCATTGATGCCTTCAAAGGACAGGTAGTGTCAGTGGTTCATTTCCTCTTTGCAGGTTGCTTAGATTGCACAGAAAGAGATTTGCAGGTCTTTGTCCATCATTTGCATGTACAAGACAGTGTTTGCCACTTTGCACTCTTATTTTTAGAATGAAAAAGGGGATGATGACGTGGAAAAGGTGTTGGAGAGATAGTTAACATGCTGTAAAAAGATGATTTTGTTGGAGAGGAGGGTCTAGAAAGACCGGTTTAGATGTATTATAAATAATAATAAATATTGATGTAATATAAATACATACTGGGAACTTCATGTGCCCAGGCTTTGTGTCTGTGTTCTGTGATAACACCATTTCACATTTCCTTCACAACTCTTGTCAGGGCCATTTTTGATATAATAATAACATATGTGCTCTCTAGTATATATTTTTCATTAAAAATTCCATTTTCCTCTTCTGTTGCTTGTGTTGCACGTGTGTCTTTCAGTGTTTCCCAATGAATGTCAGTCCTTAAGGAACTGCAGTGATGAAATTCACTAATCTGTTCCCTACATATGGACTAGTGTGGAGTGAAGGGGATGTCGTATTTGTTTACTTCAGATTGGGGTTTTTGTTTTGTTTCCAAAAAATGTTATTACTGTAAGATTGATATTGTGCTGCAGGCTAGTGAATGTGCTGCAGCTAAATAACATTTTAATCCTCTGAGACAAGTGTGTACTTTTATAGTCGTGAGAAGAATTGTAAAAATCTTACTAACGTGGATATATAACTAAATTTTACTTTAATGGATGGCCAAATGTATTTCCTAATAAATATAATAATAAAATCTACAATGTCTTTCTCATTTTGCACAACAGCAATACCTGAATTATTGTTGTACATAGTACTAAATTGCATACTAAGGTTTCTAGGGTTTGGTCTTTTTACACCAAAAAGTGTGTATGAGGTACATGAGATGCATTTTTTAAACTGTAAATAGAGCCCCTTGACTAAAGTGTGAGTTTGTTTATTTACTGAACATCCATCCTAAGCATCAAGTAATTATACATAGAAAATAGTAGCTAACATAAAATGGCAAGTGAAAAATGACACATGATATTACTTATCATTTTCTCCTGCCTGCATCATTTGAGTTGATGCCTAATCATACAAGATTGTGTTCAGTCCTGACCAGCACTGAAATTTTTGGAATTAGTCCCTAAACCACAAACATAGCTTCTGGAGAAGCAACCAGAAGGAATAAGCAAGATTTGGCAGTATGTTTTGAGTATTTAGAGTTATTTAGAAACTTTGTATCTGTAACTGGGAGTCTGTTGTGTATGCTGTAACACGAAATTGGTGAAAATCAACCACCGTTATTGAATACCTTTTTATAAATGTCAAAGTCTTAAAATTTGAAAATAAAGTAAAAAGGAAAGCTTGGAAGTTGAACACTTCACTAAGAGTCATACTTCCAGGCTTTTCTTTGCAGCTATATAGGCTAGAAGCATTGTAATGAATACTTGGGTTCTTAGTTGTATGTTTTCTGGAGTCCTTGATGCAAAAAAATTGCTTTTTCATCTTTTTATTGACTTTTGCTGGAAATGGAATTCTGGTCTTGGCAGGCAAAACTTTTTTTAATAGTAGTTGGTATGTTCAGTTCCATTTTGAATGCAGCAATATTGCAAGAAATGCAAGCTTCAGTTGGTTTAACTTCAGTTTGCAATCCTGTTTTCAAGGTATTTGTACTTTCAACTCATCCATATGGTTGTAGAGTAATCCAGCGCATTCTGGAGCACTGCACTGCTGAGCAGACTCTGCCAATCTTAGAAGAATTGCATCAACACACAGAACAGCTAGTGCAGGTTAGTGCAATTGTGCTCATTTTTAATGCACTTTAGGGGGTTTTGTTATCATCGTTTACTCCTGTATCCTAGTTTAAATGCATTTACCTCTTTTTAGTTTTGGAGACATTGATTTTTTGTTTTTCTTTCCTTCCATAGTTTTAATGAAAATGAATTTGGAAGTTGGGAGGCAAAGAAGATATAAAAAGCGTTTTTCTTACACTTTTGACTGTAGCTTGGTGTTCAGGGGAATATTACAGCTGTTAAAAAAGTATGATCTTAAATTTGAGGACTTCTTTCTTTAAGAGGATAAAAGATACTCTAGCAAAAGACTGGTTTTACAGATTACGTACATTCTTCATGTAAAATTTGTGGTCTGTTAAGTAATTCTTGATGAAATATTTCTTGCATTGCTTTGCTTCTGTAATGTCGACATTATTGTATTTTCCTTATATTCATGCAAATAGTAATTTCATACTTTTTGCTCATGTACAAAAGCTGTCAGTATTTATTACTTGGTATGAACACAAAAGAAAATTGAAGTAATCTTATTTTCAGGATCAATATGGAAATTATGTTATTCAACATGTACTGGAGCATGGTCGTCCTGAAGACAAAAGCAAAATCGTTTCAGAAATAAGAGGAAAAGTTCTAGCTCTGAGTCAGCACAAATTTGCCAGGTATTGCTCAACTTTCATATATTAAAGATTCATTAACCTTGTAAAGTTGTAATACCAGATTTATTTCTTGTGTTACAAAAGGGATATGATAAATTTTTTTGTTTGTTTATCTTGCCTCCTGAAATTTCATATTTTTATAGAGATGAATGTGGTAGTGATATTTTTATACTAGGTTTGGGGAAGGGAAGAGGAAAAAGTTCTGTAGCAAAACAAAAGAGGTTTTGTGAGTTTATGGGATGGCTTTTCTTCACTTTGTGCAAGTGCAGGGAACAGGTTCCAGGTTTTCATATAAGGATGCCCAGAGCCAGGTGGAAAGCTCTGTTGGAACTTGGGTGATGTGCTGATGATGATAAGCTGGGACTTGCTGACTCTCAATCCATCCTAGCAATTTGCAAGTATAACAAGGCTAGCTTTAAAAAGTGGTAGTTCAGTCTGACAAGGATTTTCTGCCTTAGAAGGTCTGAAAGACTGCTGTAGGAGGCCTGAACTATTCTGAAATTGGAACCTAAAACCTCTCTTTTTGTGCTTTTGGCTGAAATATAGATTATGTGCCTTTTACAAAGGAAAAATACACCTCAGAACTCATTGTAGGTGATTTAGTGACGCTAACCTTGTGATCAGAATGCAGTAGAAATGCACTGTGACATTATGGGGGCATTTGTTTTAAAAAGTGCTAGCAAACTAGTTTATTTGGATTTTATTTTTCTTTGCCTGAATAGAACTCTTCATAACCCTCTAACTTGCTTAATTTCTAAAGCACAAATTTAGGACCAGGATCATTTTGCTATGTTACAAGCTTTGATGGCCTTTCCAGCTTCTGAAATAAACTGGAAGGTCAGAGACTTGCTCTACAAAAGAATATTTGATGAATCTCTGGTGTAGGCATGCTCCTCCTGGAAAGGGCATTTATTCAAAGAGCAAGAATCCTCGTATCTGGCTTTCTCTGTTGTGTCTTCAAAGGGCTCACAACCAAAATAGATGTGCTAGAACACATCTGTGGCCTGAAGTCCAGTATGCCTATATAGGTTTAGTGGAAAAGTCTCTCCTACAAAATAATCAGAAAATAACCTTTTCACATGGGTGAAATAATTGGGATATATAATCCTATAACTTCCTCAGTCATTAGACTGGAGATTAAGAAATGGGGAACTGACACGTTTGCAATATGCTTTTTACTGGCGTTAAGAGCCCTCAAGAACCGACAGACTTCCAGATAAATTGGTAACTGTTACCTGGAAGAACGTTACACCTGCAGCCCCATCACGGACTCGCCTTCTTTTCCAGCAACGTGGTGGAGAAGTGCGTGACGCACGCGTCGCGCGCGGAGCGGGCGCTGCTGATCGACGAGGTGTGCTGCCAGAACGACGGCCCGCACAGTGCCTTATACACCATGATGAAGGACCAGTACGCCAACTACGTCGTGCAGAAGATGATCGACATGGCCGAGCCCGCGCAGAGGAAGATCATAATGCACAAGGTATGTGTGGGCGTGGGTCAGAAACATGTCTGTGACAGCTTTTCTGCCAGAGCGCCTTTCCCTGCACATGTAAAACTGTAATCTAGAACTGGAACGCCTCCAGAGGAAGGCAGCAAACTGGTGAAGGGCTTGGAAAGCAAGCCATATGAAGAACGACTGAGGGAGCTGGGGTTGTTTAGCCTGGAGAAGAGGAGACTCAGAGGTGACCTTTTCACTTTCTATAACTTCCTGAAGGGTGGTTGTAGACAGCTGGGGGTTGGTCTCTTTCTCCAGGCAGCAACTAACAAAAGAGGACACAGTCTCAGCGTGCATCTAGGGAAATGTAGGTTGGATATTACAAAGAAGTTTTTCACGAAAAGAGTGATTAAATACTGGAATAGTCTGCCCGGGGAGGTGATGGAGTCACCATCCCTGGATGTGTTTAAGGAAAGACTGGATGTGGGACTTGATGCCATGATCTAGTTGAGGTGTTAGGGCTGGGTTGGACTCGATGATCTTGAAGGTCTCTTCCAACCTAATGATTCTGTGATTCTGTGATCGATGTATAACCACGACATTCAGTGGAGCTGGGTAAAGCAGAAAACATTCAGGTCTCTGAGCACTCAGTTAAAAAAGGAAAGTTTCAGTAGCTGGATTTCATCTCCTGTCTTTGTGCCAGCTTTTATGTGAAAATACTTTTAACAGGAAAATGTAGTATCTGTCATCACTAGTAATATATATATATATATAACAGAAGAAATATGAGTTTCTCTCTTTATTTTGTGGTTGTGGGTATAAATCCACTCTGCAGTTCCCCCAAAAGAGATTCCTACACTTTCTAACATACAGGCACATTTCTGTTTAAGAATGTCCAGACATGGAGAAATGTGCTGTTGCCATAATGGCCCGAGGTTGTTTAACACAGGGCCCAGGATATTCCTGCAGGAGCTCTGCTTCCTCTGATCACCAACAGGGCTCTCCCAAAAGTACTGCCTCCCTTTCCTGCAGCAGGAACATCAGTAATTTGATGAGTCAAAATCACCAGTTTTACATCTCTCCAGAAACTTCCAGCACTTTGAAATACAGGCTTCTGGCATCTTTTTGTGTAATTTTTTCAAAGTCTAGTCACCTCTACTTAAAAGTGTGGATGTTAAAAAAAACCCAGACATGTTTCTTATTACAGATTCGACCCCACATCACGACTCTGCGTAAATACACCTATGGCAAACACATTCTGGCCAAGCTGGAAAAGTACTACCTGAAGAACAGTGCTGATCTGGGGCCAATTGGTGGACCACCAAATGGGATGCTGTAAACGACAAAGAGAAATGGAAGAAAAATTAAATTGTGAATTATCAAAACCTACAACTTAACTCTAAATGTTCTGATTTTTTTAAATCTATTTATTGACTTTGTTCATCCATTTGTAAAATTTTTATTCTTGTGTATATTTTTGGGGAGTGAATTGTTTAAAAAAAAAAAAAAATATCTCCAGCCCTGATCCGGAGACCTATCAGATTGGATGGCTGGCAAAGCACAGAATGCCTGTATATGATGTAATTGTATCAAAATAGCTGTCACATATTTTGTAAATTTTTACCTTGTAAAGTCACTGAAATAGTTTTTAAAGGGAAAAAGTACAGTATTCTTTTAATACACTGGCTTGCAATCTGGTAGGTCTACCCAGCATCATAGCACAACAGGTTTATAGAGTTGTATATAGAATTAATCCTTATTTTTCCCTTTTGTGTGAAGTCTTTTATACCAGATTAAAATTGATCAGCTGCATAAACATTATTTAACATGTTGAAAAGTTAAGTTGTATTTTGGTGGTTCACAACATCCTATCCCCATAACAAACAGGGCACAGCAAATTAAAGTAGGGAAGAACAAAACAGTGGAAACTTTAAAAGACTAGTTTCTGGCACTTGCTGTGGATACAGGTTTTTATAAATCATGCCCTAAGGTTTTCTCTAGCAATGTATTAAAACTAAAGTGCTGTATATACTTATATATTTAATTGTTGTACAAGGTAGAGAGATTAAAATGATGGTGGTACTTCCATTCAGCAAAGTACTCTGTTGGAAAAGGAGTGAACCCTGTATTAACTTTACAGTCAGTTTTACAAGGCAGGAAGAGTAGAGATATGTATTTTTTTATTTTGCATATAGAATTGTAAGGATTTGAAAGTGTTGAGCATTTATTCTGCTTTCTCACTGTAGATGCGAAAAATAGGTAATGATAAAGAGAAGGGGCCACTGAAAAGTAAACTTGATAGCTCAACATTTAAGCATGATTGATTAAATATTCAGATAGCTTTTTGCTTCCTATAAATATATGCATTGTATACGTGTAGTTAATAGGTGTAAGTTTACAGTTTGAAAACAAATCTCTCGTTTCGATGTTTATTACAAAGCCTTGCTAATTTAGTAGTGATGCTTACCTTGGTTGTACAGATGTACATTTGTAAACCTTCATGCTGTAAATGTAATTTGTTTTACTCCTTTTTGGGACAAAAATTTGCATTTTAGTGTATATTCATATCCCCATTCCCTTCTTTCCCCCTGGCATATAGTGTTGTATAATGTAAATTTATTTCAGCAAATCAAGAGTGATTTTTTTAAAATTCTATCTTTATATGGTTTCAAAAATATGAACCGGCTTTCTTTTTATCTATTGTGAGAAACATTATGTTTTGTTTGTAACATAGCTGTTGAATCTGTTCATATGGACACTTTGGGAAATCAATCTGTTCAAATTTTAAATCAGGATAAATAAGCATAGTAAGAAGTGGACTGAAATATTTGGTTATCACAGAAACCAATGCTTCTTCCATCTTAATAAATGTGGCATGAATTTTTTGTACAGAAGAGTACTGTATTTTTGAATAGCCTTCTCGCAGCGTAAAGCAAATATGTATGATACTGTCGATTTTTTTCTCTGGACATATGACATTGTAACAGTAACATAAAGATGATGTACATATACAAGCGGCCTTATGTACATTTCCCAATGATCTTTTTAAGGCAGAATTGTGACCATATGTGTATAATTAAAATCCTTTTTAATCCTTTGCCTATGGAAATATTTTGGAAAAAGCTTACTTTGTATATTCAGTTTCTGAAAGATAAAGAAAGTGCTTTGTATGTTGTTGAAGTAAGTATTTTGTGTAAAATGTTCATTTGGATGGCTTAACCTAAAGTTTTGATCAACATGGTAGTTTGGAAACAACGTCTTGAGCATTGATCAAATAAAAGGCTGTTTGGTAGGGGTGTGTTCATGAGAAAGAAAATAGTAGTGGTATAAACTTGTATGAGGAGTTCTGTCATGTTACTGTTGATACCAGGGTTATATAACTGTTACTAAAGGAGACATCTGAGGCGCTGCATTTCTAATGGTAGTGATAACTCCTTAATAGGCAAATGGGAAAGTTTCTTCTGGCCTACTTCCAGTGCCTGCATGAAGTGAAGTAGTAGGCCTTGTTATTTTGAGTAAGCACAATTTTAATTGCCAAGTAGTTTTTGCATGGCAGTTCACAAAATTCCTCCCCTGAGGTACCAGCCCTGTCATTGGAGCCAGAGCTTTCCCATAGTCACCCAAAGGATGACTTCTGAGCCACTTCCTTGGGCACACGAATTCTCCTCAGTGACTATCTGTACCCTGTGTACCTGTGCCGTGTGTTATAATCCACAGAGCTGACATTCCTTCAGCACATCAGGCAGTACATCAGGCTTTTGGGGATGTCCAGGCAGAAACTGATCTTGTCCCTGTACTTAGTCCCTGCAGCACTCATGCCATGGTTGAATTTAAACAGTCCTGTAACTGTCATCCTTGGTGCTTTCAGTATCTTGAGTATAATCTTCCACTTGCTCTCCTGAGATCATTTGTGCACAAATTCTATCCAGGAACATGAAAATCACTGGATTTCCTTTCGACTATTTTAGGGTTTGGGTAGAACCACTAGACTTTTTGCTCAAGTATTGCTTTTTGATATAGATTGTTTATGGACCAGTTTGATTAGGTTTGACTCCAGGTGGCTCGTATTGAATAATGTAATGTTCACGTGTATATACTGTAAAAATCAAAATGAAAATGTGTGAATAACACTGTGTGAAATATATCTGGTCTTGCGTTTTTCCTGTAGGAAACCAGCCATATTCTCAGTTATGTGACTTAGCTGTGTCTGTGGAGCTCAGCTTTGGGAAGGTGCTTACTCACTTGTTCTGATGGGAATTGGGCAATTATTGAAGAACCCTGGAGTAGGTTGTTAAATTTTCAGAAGGCAGTTTTGAGCAGCTAAACCTTCCTGTTTTATACAGCATCTTTACTGATGACTAGTTAAGGCTCCTGACAGTTTTTTCTACATCCCTGGATCCAGGATCAGTTCTGGAGCATTTGAGAGGGTTAGCTTTCAAATGAGAGAAGAAATTGTTAGCTCTCTGTGGCATCCCTGGATCCACACTCATTTCTGTTGCTGCCCAGGAGGTTTTTCAAAAGACCATTTCTGGCTGAAGGTGTGGAATGAAGTGGACTGACAGCACAGGAAATGAGCCTGGTGGGGAATAACTCACCTAAGGGGGCCCCTGTGGACAGAACAGTCATGATGCCCATCCCTCCATCCATGACTTTTCCATCAGAGTATGGAGAAAATTGAGGGTTTAGGGTCATAATGCTTAGATATTTTAAAATGCTGATGCAAGTTTAGAAACCAATTTAGTCACTGTTCTCCCTTCTAAGGAACATGCATTTGAAGAGATACTTAAGGCTCAATACAGCATAGTAGCACAACAGTGGGGTTGAGCTGAGCTCCACGAGGATGTTTGATGCTCAGCAATTCCAGTAACTCGGGAAGTGGGTTAACAGTGGGCTGATAGCAACTCCCGCCATGTCATTCGGGGAAGTAAAGCTGAGAGAGAGCAAAAGTATTTTAATATCTAGCAACTGGTTACTGAAATGGCAGATTGCATGCAAGTCATGCAGCTGGGGGGGAAAACTCAGGGCAAACTACAGAGCAGCACTTTGCCCCTGCAGTCTGGGTGGATGGAACGCTCCAGTGCGGAATTCTGCGCGCAGCAGATGCTGCTCTCATGGCAACACGGTTCTCTGCTGCTGCTTGAGGAAGGGAAGGGGAACAACACCATGAGCTGTGTGATCTGAGCTGTCACAGCCCATGGCAGGGCAGGAGTGGCTGTGGTTTGTTAAGGCAGCAGTTCACATCATACCAAGCTGCCAGTACCACCTGAAGTCTCATTAGTCTGTGGGCAGCACTGATGTTGTGACGAGCTACAGGCAATGCTTTACTCAGCCCAAACAGTTTGAGATACACAGGCACTATCTGTGCCCAAAGGATGCTGATTCAAGCGCCTCTTGGCTTGGGAATGAGGAAGCTTGGTTCCTGTCAGGGATTTATCCCTCTTGGGGCTCTGCTTAATTCCTGATGTTGGGCTAGGGAGGTGTGGGAGAACTTGGCAGGTGTAGATCCTGCCACCCAGGAAGAGACAATCTGAGAGATGCTGCAGAGTGAGCCTGGGGTGTTTGCTCTCCTGTGCAGCAGAGCAGCCCCGGCCTCCCCAACTCCATCATCATCAGGAGTTAAAAAACCTGCACTGTTGTCACAGAAAGAGTTACACGTGGAAAGAATGGAAGGATGTCCGTCCATCCACTGTTGACAGGACTGCCAATACAGGAGGTGGGCTTTCCTGAGCTGGTGCAGGAAAAGAGATAACTGCTTTAGCCAGGAGAATGAACCAGATCCCAACATCACACGTTTGGTGTCAGACCACATAGGCTGTGGGATGGGGGAGTGACCACACTTCATGGAGGCAGGGAGAGGTCGGGAATTCCAAGCTTAGGGATTTAACTGAGCTAGCTGCTGGTGCTCCTCAGTGAGGTGGTGCACGAGCGTTTCCTCTCTTGGACGGAGCCTGCTCCCTCTGCAGGCTCGATCTGTGGTTAGGGAACTTGCCCAGCGAACGAGATGCTTGAATTAGTTTCCATTACCAGCCTCAGGGTTTTGAACCCACCTCCCTCACTTCACAGGCATTTTCCTAACCACAAGGAGCTGGGCGGATTTACTTTCTACTCCTGAATTTGGGCTGGGCTTTTAGCACAGCTAAAACCATTCATTGCATCACAAAGAGCACAAGATGCAGCATGACTCCTAAAGCACGCAGGTGGGAGTTAGTAGGTTCTGCACCTGAGATCTTTGTCTCCACCTCGATTCTCCCAGACTCACTTAATGCAAAATATATCTTGGGAGCAACATTCCCCCATCATTATCAGACTGGAAACTTTCCAGAGGCTTTATAAAAAGCAGCTGAAATGCAGGAAGAACTATTCTAAAGACCTTCTTCCTTTCATTAATAAGAACAAATATTGGAATAAAACATTCACCTCACCAGCATCAGTACTCTGAGCACAGAAGCCCTTCTGTCTCTTCCTCTTCTGCTTGCACAGTGCCTACCCAACCCTAAACTTGCCAGATCTGCAAACAAGAGCTGGGGCACATTGCAGGTGACACAGCTGGTGTACAACACGGTTGGACAGGGAGAAACCCCTTAGAGAGTTGAGCCTTAATGAGCTTCGTTTGAGCTTCAAACCTGCCTGGAGGGTTCAGATTTCCTGGCAGCCACACAGCACCACAGCCCTTCCTCAGCCTGGCTGCTGGATCCTTTCCCAGCCCAGCCTCGGGGAGCGAGGCAGCCCTTCCCCAGCACAGCAGTGCTCAGGTGGGGGAGGCTGTGGAGAAGGCTGCCTGCTTGTCTGCTGATCACAGGACAGGTTCACACGCCTCAGTTTCACACTCACACCAAGTACTGGCTGGGGATTGTACCCACAGAGCTGCCCCAGTACCTGACTGCCATAGAGGAATGTCACTGCTGGGGACTGGGGAGGAACTGGCCAAGCCTGCTGAGGTCCCTCTCCTTACAGGTGATGTTGGCTGTGCCTTCTCAGGCTGCAAGGCCACTGTCTGCTCCTGTCAAAAGGCTTTCCTCAGCCTTGGGCAAGCAGAACAGTTGAAGGTGTCAGGTCCCAAAGTAAAGATCCCCAAAGACATACAACTGCTTACTGAGGGCTAATGGAAACTAAGAAGGGAAGTGTTATGGGAAGGGAACACACACAGGTGGTGGCAGAAAACGCTAGCCAGCCTGGCTAGCAGGGAGATGATGACAGCACATTTCATAGCTACATTCTCTTCTCCCAAATACAGGCACCCTAATCCTTGTCTAAGCTGGAGGATCAAAAATCAGAGGTTCCCTGGTGGGAATGAAGATCTCTCTTTCCTCCCCTGTGTAATCTTTGTCCCCCTCTCTCTAAGAGAGCTAAAATACAGCATCAGAAAGTATTTTCATTCCTCCCCACACAGGATCAGTTCAGGAGGAGAGGTTTTGGGAGGCCATCTATTCATACAGGCTGAATCTTGGAGAAGGATTCAGCCCCATTGCCTGGGTTCAGTTTTGGTGGGTGTGCCTAGATGCTGTTCCTTGCTCCACACCCATGTGTGAACTGGATCCACTGCTGGTACAACAACCTGAGCAATCGCTCAACAAGCAAGAATCAAAGGGCTGAAGCTGGGCTGAGGAGCTGAGGATGGGCAAACAGTGCAAATCACAGAGTCAATTCCAACCCCTTGCATGGAGGGATGGGATGAATGGAGCAGAGTTCAACCCTGTCAGAGGTCCAAGCTATACACTGATCTCTTTCAAGTGGACCATTTGGTTCTTAAAAAGCCTTTTTGTATGAAAACTCACCAACTTAAGTACTCCAAAATTCACATGATGTCTCCTGTTTCCTTGAAACATCATGTGTCTCACGAGAACTAAGGGTTTGATTATTCATCCCAGTTTGGCAGCCATACAAGTTCACATCCTGCTGGGAAAGGGTCTATCATGCAGCCCTACCCCATGTGCCACCCCTTCCACATGCAGGGAACCAAAAGTCCAGACATCTGATCAGAGTGTTCAGGGTGACCCACCCCACATTTCTGTCAAGTGCTGCATGATCCCCACTGGCCACTTGGAGAAGGGGTACTCCCACAAGGGCCATGCAGCTGCACCCCACCAGTGAGGCTATGGGGGAAATACCATCCCAGTTTAAAACATACTTCTCTTTAAATCTGGACACTTCCAGGCAGAGTCATACACTGGGAACAGATCCTGTTGCTTACTTAGGGATCCGGTGCCGTTGGAGGAACCCTTGAGCATCTAAGATACCTGGGCAGGACAGGGCAACATTCCCTAGGAGCTTGCCTAAAATAAACCTTTTTTTCCAGCAGAACATCTTAGATGGCACTGGACACCTTAATATACACAGTGGGTCTCTTCACCTAGCATGTACCAGAAAACAGTAAGCAGCATTTTATAAATCAGTGGTTAATAGGGGGAGGAAAGGAAGAGAGAGAGGGAAGGTAAGTCTAGGCCCAAAGAGTTTGTTGGGGGTGAGAGTGAGAGCAACTTTATACAGAAGAATGGAATGGGATGGGAGGTGGTGAAATAAAGCATCTACATACACACACACACACAAAGCTACTGTAACCACAGTGGGATAAACAACCTTAAGGACCTTTTGGATTACAAATAATGGGAGAAGGGGAGGGAAAGGCAGAAGGAGCACCTCGAAAACCAAATGGTGTTTTTAAAAAGTACATAACATAGTAATAATAGTAAAAAGACACTTTATGCATTGCAAAACCTTCATTTCAGGCCTCCCGGTGAAGTATAGCTAATTTCACAGTCACCTATAAAGAAATAAAACTAAAAAAAAGGAAACAAAAGGGCATAAAATATGCAGCAATTAAAATATTTGTGTTCACCCTGCCAAAGTCGGTGCTATCAGACTGGAGCAGGCGTCAGGCACACATACCACACTAAGCTTAACCCCATGCTAAACCCACAGCTTTCTCAGCCCCACAGACATCTAGGTCAGCAGTGCAGGAACCCCCCGCTGCCCAACCAGGGTTACAGCCCTTCCTCCCCTCCTTCCCTGCAGCTCCTCACCCATGTATGTGCCCTGCTGTGCCCCTGCCCTCCTCCCTCTGGCCCTGTGCCTGCCTCCCACCGGGGCAGATGCTCCCATGGAGGTGGTTCACCACCAGGAAGGTGCTGACAGGCAGACACTGGAGCACAGCTTGGTCTCTGCTTCAGCGCCATCCCTGCAGCACACAAGCACCAATCTACCTGGGGCAGAGGCATACCCATTCCCAGGAGCAGGGGAAGGGCGTTCTCCAGATGAATGCACACGGGCCAGAGTGAAGGATGAGACAGGATGGGTGGGATCGCTGCGTGAATCAATGCTCTGACAGCCAGGGCTGGGAGGCACTTACACCACCTGGAGGGTTCGGCCAGGAGTGACTGCATTCAGCCCTCAGACAGCCAATGCCTGAGGAAGGGGGTAAGTGGCCTTGAAATGCTAAATGTAGGGTGAAAGGGTGATAATTGCAGCAAGATGCATCCGTTTGGTTAATCAGGAAGAAAACCTGTATGTTATATCATATCAATTCCACGGCATAGTCACTACTGGTAGCAAGAGGAAATGGTAACACCTGTGGCTGGCCCCAGAGCTATCATTCCTCAAAGACCCTCAGCCAGTCTGGGATCCAGATCACCTCAGCTTGATGAATACATAAAAACCCAACAGTATTTTTTACAATGTTCAAAATATCTGTTCTAAGCAGCTGTAACTGAAATGGAACTAAAAGCTTTGATGCAGCCTAACCCTGCTCTCACAACTGCAGCATCTGCTTCTCCCAAGCCCAGCTCTTTTGCATATGTAGGAGTATTAAAACTGCTTTGGCAGAATTCCTGGAGTTCAACGTGCTCACTCAAATTCTCCATGTAGCAGAAACATCTAACTCAAGACACTTGGCTGTTTAAAGGTGACAGTCTTGAAACTTACAGTCAAATGTTTCATGTGGACTGAATACTTCAGCATTTTGGTTAAAACACTTTCATTTTCTCCTTCATTTGGAACTTTTTAACCAGAAGTACAGCTCTAGTTTGTGCAAAAACTGATAGCTAACTTCAGGGGTATGCTGTATATCGGGTACTGTCAGAGAGGAACAGGGACCACATTCCACAAGATCTTTCATTAAAGTTTTGTGCAGGTTATTAAACCATAACCTATCATAAGATAGAGCATAAGCCTCTGTCACAAATCAGGACATTAACGGAATACAGAGAAAATACAGGAGGCCTTTGACAAGAGATTATACCTCATTCGATCTGGAGTCCCCATCTCTCCCAGGCAAATAATGGGCCTCTGTGACACTGCCAGAGCCAGCTGTAGGATTAAAAATACACATGTTTTATTGTCATAGCACTTATTGAGGTACTACTCTGAAGGCACCAAATATCACAGTTCCTATTTTGCAGGGTGGCAGGCAGCTGTGCAGGGTCCAACTTCTCTCATGGTCAGAGGGTTTGCAACTCAGGCAATCTGCTAAACTTCTCAGCACTTCCCCACTGAATGCACTGAAGAAAGCTCCTGTCCCCAGGGGACCATAGGATCAACGGAAACCTCCTCTGGAGGAGCGGGGCAGCTGCCAGAGGGCAAGGCAGCAGGCACCAAGCAGGGGGTGCTGTGGAAACAGGGTAGCTCTGTCCTCCCTATGCTGCTTGCCTTCTGTCCAAAGCTCCCAGTAGCCGCCTGCCTGTATGTTCCTGGGAGTCGTGATACCCTTCTCTCCATGCTCATTTTCATGCCAGGGCAAATCCCATTCTGTGCTCAAATTATTTAAGGTCATGGAGGTCGAGGGATCACGTACTGCAAGCCAGCATGAGTCACCCTGAGAGAGCTGCCCTGAGCTGACCACAGGGGTAAATGCATCAAAGAAAGGCAGCAGAGCAGCTCTCTGGGCAAGGGAAAGAACAACAAAAAATGTGGTTGTTCATGTGAGTGCTTTCAGAAATACCTGCCTAGTCCACAAGCTCTGACGGTGGTGGACCAAAATCGTTGAACAGTGAAAGCAGCATCCAGTCCTACAGGAAAAACCCTCATTAAGAGAGAGCGAGTCAGTCTTTTCTTGTGGGCAACACCCATGTAACTTCAGGCTAATGGGAAACCCCTCTGTAGGTTTTCATGAACCAGCCCCCGAAATCCAGCTCTGAGGCTCTCTGTAATGAGCATGCAGGATCCTACCAGGCCCTCACATGCAGCATCAAAGCAATGCAGCTGCTTTTATTACAGCTGTTTATGAAAACTATCACAAAAGTGGCATGCCACTGCCAGCTGAGCTTTTGCCAAAGGAAGCTCTGCTTAATTAGGTCAAGAATAATTTGGTTAGTGGCACAGACATATTTATATATAGTTTCCAGTGTCCACACAGAAGTTTTCACTAGCAGAACACAGGGAAAGGGGATCCAACCTCAAAGAAAAGGTTTCCAAACTCTTGAGAGAGGCAGCCCAGTTGATTGAGTTAGCAACTATAAAGCCAACACTACAGCTATCCTGACACTTGGACACTTTGCATTGTTTAAACGGAAAAAAAACCCCAACCTCTGATTTTTTACAAGAAGACTTATTCTTGTCCAAGTAAGCAAGGCCTCCTTTCCATTGGAGCATCTTCCGGGGAGAAGAAAAGAGATCAGAGCAGACATTGCCTCAGGCTAACTTCACACTCCACACCTTAGGGTGGGCCACAGGGGAGTCTCCTTCGGCCTCTCACTTCCTGGGAGTGAAAGCCAGGAGGCAGATGGAGTTGCTCAGAGATGTCTGACTCACTGCAAAGGCGGCCGGACAGAACAAGCAAAATCAGATATCACTGTGCAAGCAAAGTGGGTGTGTTCAGGTGATCCTGCTGCAAGTCACTGCTGTGTGTGAAAGGGTCAGAATCAATTATTTCTACATCAGTGCAAACGGGCATCCAAACCAAACCGCACAGGATTTGCCACGGCATGCAAGGAGTTAGAAAGAGTTCAGTGTATTTGGTGCCACCAGCCCGAACAAACAGAAATGGCCTGGAATATGGGAGCCCTATGTCTGGGGACCCAGAAGATGAGTAGCACAATGGCTGGATGCCAAATGTTGAATGCTGGCAGACAAGCTCTTGGTAATCTGAGGCTGAAGGTCCAGCTTGCTTCCTCTCCAGACCCATTCCTGATGCTTGTATTGGTTTACTGACTGGGCAGATTGCTCCTTCGTTACTGCATGGAGCTAGAAAAAGAAGGATGTGGTATGGGCCATGGATAATAGAGGCACTGGCCTGAAGAACTTGAAAGGGGAAGAAGAAGAGAAGCTCCAGGCTAGCACAAACGAAACTTTGCAAATCTTCCTGGTCTACACAGTCTCCAAATAGACCACCAGCCACCCTGTCCTAACCTACTCCTGTCAGGACAATCCTTCCTCTTCCATCTGCAGGTTTTAGCTCACTGATCAAACTTCTTGTTGCCAGCTCACCATTCTGAGGCACCATCCATGGGAAAAACCCCTCATGTCAGTGACAGTACCTTGCCCTTCCCAGACACCATCCCTTTTTTTGGGTGCATCTCCCACCTCACTCCAAGAAATTTCTAGGGCAGACTGAATCTGAATGGATCCAACTAATTTACTAATGGATCCAACTATTTAACATCCTGTTAATGTCCCATGTGTCCAGAGGCACCCTCTTTCCACTCTACCCTGTTCAGCAATCACTACACAAATTCAGGGTTTCACCTAAAGCCTTGCCTACATGTTATACCTGAGAAGTGAAACACAAGAGCTGTGAGATTCCTGTTCTTACAAATCCCCTTTAGCCAAGTGAGCAACCACATAGGGGGAAAACCAGACTTTTTTCTCTGTCACAAAAGCAACAACAGAGAAAATGGCAATCATCACCACAGAAGCCAACTACCTGAAGCCAACCAGAAATAGCACATGTGAGCAGTGAGCTGTCAACCCCAGTAGTGGGCAGCCAGGACACTTAGAGCAATCTCAATATTTGCACATAACCTCCCACTCTCAATATTTGCACTCTAACCTCCCACTGTGTGGTAGGGAATAGATTTCTCTTCTCCATCCCAGGATGCCAGGCTGTAGCACACAGCTTGTCAGCTGATGAGATCATTGAGATGTGATGTGTGAGTCTATCCAGCTTGATGCCACAGGTACAATCCAGCCCTTGTTAAGGAACTCATAGCAGATCTAACCCGTTTTCTAACCCTACCCCACCTGGTCACAGTCCATTTATAAACCATTTAAGGACACATGGCATCAGGCTTCAGGAGTCCTCAGTCGTCATCTGCACTGCTGCTGATGGGCAGCTGCGAGGTGAGGACACAGAGTGACAGTGGCACATCCTCACACTCTGCTGTGGGTGGGTCTGACACCTGGAAAGCCAGGCAGGCAGCTCCTACTACTGTGTGATACATTCCTCGGGGGTAGGGGATGATAGCTTCTGCTCCAGAACCCAATGCAGAAGGGTGGTGGTTGCCCAAAAGCAACAGTTGCTATTCCTGCTCCCAGTTGGCCTCTGGTGGTTGGGGAAGCAGTGGGCTGGATTCCTTCCGCAGCTGTATTTCCCCTCTTCCCATGGCAGCACACAGTTCAAATCAGCTCCTTTTCCCCAGCGAGACTGAGTTCAATTGGGCTACACTGCTGGAAGTCCTTGATCCAATTCTGGGAAATCCCCACAGCTCCACTGTACTGGGCAGAGGCAACCAGCTCCTATGATCCCCTGAGCTCCAGGCTGCCAAGAAACTCCTCTCCATGCAAGTCTCATCTGGCTTTTCAGCATGGAGTTCTTTTGACTGAAACCACAATACTTAACATGCTTCAATGATCAAGCGGAGGGCACGGGAATGTCACTGAAAATACTTGGCTTCCAAACGCTGCATTGTTCTTCTCTCACTCCATTCACAGATCCCGACCAGAACATCCCGATCAAGCTCTAAATGTTTTCTGGCCAATCCAACAAGAAGCAACACAGCCCTATTTGATTGAGGATGCACACAGGCCCACACTGGCATGAAACCCATCCGCCACTCAACCCCAGCAGTGCCTTGCCACTGCTCTCAAGAGTGCTGTGGAAGCATTCCCGCCCTCCCTCCTCTGTGGCTGCCAGGGTCCACCAGATGCAGCCTTGGCCCAGCTGACCCCTGCTCCACCAAAATCTGCTGAGAAGGCTGGCCGTGCCTGGCATGCATTTCCTTACTCCCAGTGATGAACATGCAGATGGATGTCACCACCTGCCCATCAAGTCTGGGTGACGTTTTCAGCCTTGTGCTCTGCAGGCCCCACCACCTCTGGACCAAGCCCTGTCCCAAAAGTCTCATGTCAAATGTTCTGGTTGCACCAGGCTCAAGACATGGCAGGAAGAAGAA
Organism: Trochalopteron elliotii; assembly: GCA_024734555.1. Lineage (NCBI taxonomy): Eukaryota > Metazoa > Chordata > Aves > Passeriformes > Leiothrichidae > Trochalopteron > Trochalopteron elliotii. The sequence continues at coordinate 2,049,840 of JANPWX010000085.1, read as the reverse complement.
CATGGTGGCTACAGCTCATGAGGGAAAGGCGGGGTGGTAGGAGCTGCATGAGTAATTTAAGAGAGAGGGAAAGAAAGCAAGTTAATTAAAGACGTGATAAAATCTTAACAGTTTTAGCCACATTGAATATCCAATTAGGTCTATAAAGCCTTTGGGCCACAGGTGTGGGAAGGGATCCTGGGTCTGGGACAGATTGACCAACACTCCCTGAGAGCCTCCAGAGCAACCAAGAAACACCAGTTAAGGCTCTTTTTTGGTTACCCCTCTCCCAAGCAGCTCCAGGGCAGCAGAGCCCAATGGCTGCAGCCTTGACCACATCCCTCATCCATCCAGTTGCCCCATGGCAATGCTGTGCCCATTGGCCATGTGGCCAGTGTGTGCTGCTACAGCTTACAGCAGCTGTAAAAATTTCTAAAAACTGACTATTTTTTAAAATAACATTTGCACACACATTCAGCTGCATTGTTTATAGCAAATATTTCAACATGTGCTGGCACAAGCAGAGAAAATAAAACAAGACAAATGAATGGACTGGAACAGGAACTCCAGCCCTGACCCTGTGGCAGGGTGATACAATTTGTCCCGCGGTATGTTTTTGCTGGATGGTTGTTGCCTCATTTTTGCCATCCTCGGCGGGACGTGCGGAGACCAAGCCCCAGCAGCACTGAAAGTCGCTTTTAACTCCAGGAAAAAAAAAAAAAAAAAAAAAAAAAAAAAAAAAAAAGAGGCGAGTTGCAGGAGGGCGCTTCTTTCAAAGCGGCATTTTTTGCCGCAAACCTCTCGCAGCATTTTACACTGCCAGAAATCCCGTTCCGAAAGGCAGAAAAACGCGTGCACCAAGGCACGGGCAGAGGTTATGGGGCCGGCCCCGGGGACCCGCGGGTAGGAGGGAAGACACCTCACTTCCCTAAACACGTATTTTCTGGAGGAGAAGGCCCCGCTGGAGATGACCGGGAGCCAGGAGGGTGCCTCGGGTGCAGGGCCACCGGGGAGCGCTCCCGCCCCTCTCTCCGGAGCGGCGCCGGGGGGAGACGGCCGAGCGCCCCTGGACTTTTCCTACAGTGAAACGGGAAGGGAGGGCTTTTAACAGCATCATTATTATTATTATTATTATTATTATTATTATTATTATTATTATTATTATTATTATTATTATTATTATTATTATTATTATTTGT
>JANPWX010000085.1:1955352-2043671 GCA_024734555.1 Trochalopteron elliotii | reverse complement strand
TGCCTTTCCCACCCATCTGGAATAATTATGATTTTGCATCGAGTGGCTGAAAACCTCTTGTGTTGGACACAGAAGCAGAGTGACCTTGCACAGTACTTTGAATCTGCCAGACTGCAGTGCTGTGGGCTTTGCCTTAGTTGTGTTGGGTTCTTGGTGGTCTGATTGTTGGGATGGATGCCACTGCTGTTGGCACATGGCTTGGCCCTTGGCTCTTGCTGTGTAACTTGACTCATCTATGCATCTTGTCATTGGACTAATAAACAGGGGGCAAGAAAGTGGCCAAACAATAGTTGTTTTCTTCCTAAGTACTCTTACCTGCAGCAATGACTGGGGAGGTTCCTAGTCTCTTTCAAGGTGACACTTTATTGCTTAAAACATTCTTTATGAGAGCAATTGCCCTTTGTTGTTATGATGGGGGCATGGACTTCCTTGGGATAAGATGGCTGACACATCTTACCATTTTAACCTTGTTATTCTCTCAAATGGAAACTTTTACACAGTATGATGCTGTCAGGAAGCCAACTGAGCCAATGCACATCCTGCTGCAGGAGGGCAGTGGGCAATCCAGCCTCTATGGTGAGAGAAGGAGGATTCTGATTGTTTGGTCTGGTGTAGGGGCATGCTGGTGGCTGACACAAGCTGAACAGAGCAGGCCAAACCTTTTTCCAAGGGTGATGTAATTGCTATCTGAATGTAAACTAATTAGAAGAAATTAGGTAGTCCAGCTTGCTTGTTAAACATACAGGCAGTGGATAAGGAGGAAACACTTTCTTCTATAGCATGCACAGAGCAGTGTCACAATATTCATCTAGCACTGTAAACAGAGCTTCTCCATCTGAACACTGACTTGCTGGTGGCCACCTCCCAGTGAAACGGTGACTGCTGTATCTGGCCAGCTCTGAGCCTAGCAGCAGCAAATGGGCTGGAGCTTATATGGTGTAAGGGGGCTTTGGTGCAGTTTTGTAGCCTTTGTTCCAGGTTTCTCTCAGTTTCAAGTGGTGAGAAGAGCTAACGTTTTTAATGGCAGCGCTCTGAAATTTCTGGAAACAAACAATCCTCTCTAACAACCTGAGACAAGTTACAGCAAGTGTAAGAAACCTGTAAGCCTTCTAAAATTAAGTTAGTGCACAAACCTGAAATGTAGGCTGCTGTTTTAGCAGCAAAATCGGTCCATTTTAAATATGTGTTTTGCATTGCCTGTACTCAGATGTCTCCAGGTGGCTTGTATGCCAGCACTTTGTCCTATCCTTGTTTGAAGTGATTCTAGTGTCCAAGACCCATACTAATACCCCTGAGATGGACATTCCACACTTGTTTCTGGCATCTGAGGAGCTGGGATTTTAGGCCCTTCTTACAGGGAGGAGGGAGCTTCTTGGGAGAGAGAAGATAGGGCCTTTTCCTGAGTAGGTGCTGCCAATTATAAAATTGCAGTGCTTCAGCACTGCAGCGTTAGTATTTTCATCCTAATAACTTTGAGATAATAAAGAGTAGAAGATGTCTAATACAGCACTCCATGACAGCTGAAGATTGATGGGCTTGCTGTGTTCAAATGGCACTAGTCCCTCAGGACAGCGTTCAGCTGAGGCACCTAAATGTAGGTGTCTGTGTGTGCTGGGTGCTTAAGCCCTCATTAGAGCCAAGGCGATGCAATCAGTGCAGCCAAAGAGCGATTATCTGATCAGCCCCTGCACGTCTACTCCAAGGTGAGTTGCTTTGTCAGGGCTTTATTGGCTAGATCTCAAGTTGCCTATAAGACACCTTTACTCTGGTGCCTTTATCTGAGAGTGATTTAGCTCAAAGTGATGGACTTTTTATCTGTGGAGATTTGTGGTGACTCTTTCCATAAACAAACAGACCGGACAGGTGCTGTTCCTGCCAAGAGAACTAGCAAAGCAGTGGAGAACATCAGCTAGCTAGAACAGCAGCTCTCTCCTGTTCTACTGTAACTGTAGCCTTGCTCTGCTAAAGGTTGTGGAAGAAATTAGGGATTATAGCTGGGTCCTGTCTCTGCATTCTGAGATGAGCAGAAACATAAGTGGTAGTATTTGGGGGGGATGGTTGTCAGCTGTTGAATAGGCATCAGAGTGTTGACCCTGATTATTTGTGGATTAGATGTGAGGAGCTTTTGTTACTCCCTGGGCTTTGATATAGGCAGTGAACTTACAGTGGGGCAGTTGTTTTGACCAACAGTGCAAAGACTTCTGATGTTTCTTATAGGTTCACTTCTGAGCTGAGAAGATACTCTTAAACGCAGAAGGCATGTGGTGCCTCCTTTGGAGTGCTGAGTGTCAGCTTTGTTAGCAGGTTTTTAAATTAGGGCTGATGAGTGTACTTCACTTGAACTGCTGCTCTGCTGGCTACTGGTGTACCACAGCAACGAGCCTTATCTGGCCTGGCTAGAAACCTGGCATAGTGCACTTTCTACTGTGAGGGATGCTAATGGAAGAGTTACTGCTCTGTGAAGCCTCACCTTAAAGTGAGATAACACTTGGACCTCCTACAAGCAACTCTTGTGGGGCAACATCTGCCAATGTGGTGGTTTCCCAAGCTCTCTGTTTCTCAAGCAGTGCTTGGCTGCAGTCGGTGTTCTGGGTCTTGTGGAACCGGCATGGGTCCAGTGGAGTCTGTTAGTTTGGGCTCCTTGCCATGCTCGACTGTAATGTTTGTATCTTGCTGCTGAGACCAGTCTCACCAGTGAGGCTTGCTTTGCTGGATGGGAACCAGTGTGTTAGTGGGGTTTGGATGGAGTTGGCAATAGAACTTCCCTTTGAGTCACTGGAGCTGCAGTAACAACTGAGTCATGGAGGTGTTGTAAGTCACGGCTTTCCCCGCTAGGCTTCTAGTTAGAAGCTCCTTGGGGTATTATCAGTTGAAGAACTCTTGCTGCTCTGCTTCACCTCTGTGTCTTGCTGCTCTGGTCTGTGGCAGAACTGTCTTCTGCATAGCCTGTGTTTTTGCAACATGGTTCTCTTTAATGTCCGCTCATTGTGTCTTGGTGTTCAGGCTTTTCTAACTGTGAAAATCTTCTGGATTGCTCTTGCAGAACGACTCCTGACTAAACCAAAGGTGCTGAGATAACACAGGAAACTGCCTGCCAACCACCTTAAAATATACATGGGTATCCTGCCTTGCATAGGGGCTCCTTGTTGTCATACTCCCCTGTGTGGCTTTTCTACACTGCCTGTGCAGTAATGTCAATGTCTGGATTGCCATAGAAGCAAGGGCTGATGATTTTTGGCTGTGGGAAGTCCCAGGCACACACTCCTGTCAGCCAGCCTTCTGCAAAGTACAGCCAGTTCACACAACTCCTCAGAGTACACTGGCTCCATCACCTGAGCACACACAAACCATAGCTGCAGATTGGGGGTTGCTCTTTGTCTGCCTCTGCCACGTGATGAGGAGCTTATTGCCTCTTTTAAATGTAAGGAAACTTGAACTCCATTCCACTTGGAAGGGAAGCATGCTGAATGCTTTCTGGGCAGTGCTGCAGATGGTGATTGTCCTGTGCTGTACACGGGAAAGCTCCTGCTAATTAGTTTCTAATGCTGGTGACTGTACACATCCTGGTCAGAGCCAGGCTGCAGCTCCAGTCCAGCCCCTTGCATACAGGCATTAGTGGAGGAGCAGAGTGTAGATTGAAGCCAGAGGTGGGCAGGGGTGAGTGGAGCCAGTCTGCTTTCTAGAGAGCAAGTGGTGATTAATGTAACAAGTTCCAGATGAGAGCTCTTGTGAAGCTCCATGTCGTAGCAGTGGTGCTGCTGTGGCTGTGCTGGTAGGAAGCCTTTGTGTGTTCTCTGGGGATCAGAGCTGGCAGCTACAGTGCTGTAGGAAGAGACTACATGGCTCTTTCCTGTTCCAGAACAGGATCCCATGCTGCCTTTTTGTATGCTTTGAGATCAGAAGAGTGGAGAAATACAAATATAGGTATGTATATATTTATAGAGAGAGACATCTATACCTGTCATGTGCTACTTGTTATCCAGCTGACAGCAGAGTTTGGAGGCTGTGTGCCCTGGCTCCAGCATGGTGGTCTGGGAGATTGTGCTCTGCACAAACACAGGAGCTCAGAGCAGCCTGTTGATCTACCAAAACATCAGTCTCTGGTAAAAGCATCTGGAGAGGAGAGAACCTGTTATCCCATTGACCAGCTAATGGGGATCTTCTTTAGGGACAGAGTCCAGGCTTTCTTCAGTCAGGAAGCTGATGGGTAAAAGCCCAAACTAGAGGAACCATGAAGCTTGCTTGAGTTCATATCTAACACAGATGCTAATATATGTGATATTCTTCACTCACTTGCTGTGCTCTGTTGCTTATGAAACTGTGATAGAGACTCTCTCACCAGCAGATTTGATGGACAAGTGAGATTTGTCCACCTCACTGGCTCTAGCAGCGTGTGAGTGGCACCCACATGCAGTGGAAAAGTGGTTGGTGAGGCTTGCATCGAAACTTGCCCAACAGCCTGCAGCTAGACAGCTTTGACTTCTAAATCTCTTTCTGTCCTAACGGAGGAATCATCTAGATCGTGACTACTTTCCCATCAGTGAACAAAGCATGGAACAAAAGAGGCTGACTCTGGCATGTCTGGGCAGTGGCAAGGAGTGCTGTGCTATCGTGCGCTCGCATCGACTGACTCATGGCCTGCAGAAGAAAGCTGCTGGCTTAATCCTGCAGCAGCACTGGCTCCCTCTGAAGTGTGTTTAGCCTGCAAAAAGTTCCCCAGTTTGCATCTGTAGTTGCACTGAGCTGTGAAACACTGGTGAACTTCTTGCTACACAAGCTGGAAGATGCGATTATGAACAACTAGAAGTTATTACTCTAGTAACTCCAAAGTGCTAAATGCTCAGTGTGCCCTTCCCCCACCCAGCGTGCAGCCAGAAGGGGTTAAAAGGACTCACCAAATGTTCCTACACTGGTGCTTGTAAGTAAATGTGGTGGGTTGACTCTGGCAGGGCACCAGGTGCCCACCAGAGTTGCTCTGTCACTGCCCTTGTCAGCTGAGCAGGTAGAGAAAATATAACAAAAGACTTCTGGGTCAAGATAAGGACATCCCTCACCAGTGACCATCGCAGGCAAAACGGACTCGGCTTGGGGAAATAATTTATTACCAATCAACACAGAGTAGGATAATGAGAAGTAAACCCAAATCTTAAAAACACCTTGTCTACATCTTTCCCTCCTTTTTTGGCTTAACTTTAATCCAAATTCTCCAGCTTTTCCCCCCAGGAGTTCAAGGGGACGAGGACTCGGAGCTGCGGTTGGTTCATCACACATTGTCTCTGCTGTTCTTTCCTCCTCATGGGGAGGGCTCCTCACAGTCCTCCCCTGCTCCAGTGTGGAGTCCCTTGCACAAGAGAGTCTCCATAGACTTCTCCAATGTGAGTCCTTTCCATGGACTGCAGATCTAAATCAACTGCTCCAGGCTGGATCCCTTCCATGGGCTGCAGTCCTTCAGGAACAGGCTGCTCCAGCTTGGGTCCCCCGCAGGGTCACAGGTCCTGTCAGCAAACTCAGTCTGCTGTGGGCTTCTCTCTCAGTGGGGGCTACAGGTCCTGCCAGGAGCTTCTTCGAGCATGGGCTTCCCATGGGGTCACAGCTGTGCCAGGGTCTGCAGGGGAATCTCTTCTCTGGGCCTGGAGCTCCTCCTGTCCCTCCTTCTTCACTGACCTTGGGATCTGCAGGGTTGTTACTTTCAAATATTCTCACTCCTCTGTTCTCTGGCTGCAATTACTCCTGTGCAATAACTTGTTTCCCCATCTTGACTGTGTTATCGCAGAGGCACTGCTGCTGTCACAGATGGTCTCAGCCTTGGCCAGCAGTGGGTCTGTCTTGGCTGGCTGGCACTGGCTCTGTTAGGCATGAGGGAACTTCTGTCTTGTTAGAGAAGCCACCCCTCCAGTCCCACTGCTACCAAAATGTTACCATGCAAACCCAGCAGGGTAAAGCATGTTACACACAAGGTGTCTTGTGATCAACTTAAATGCTAGTCACAATTGTGTAGGAAGTCTAATTTTCTGGCCTGTTCTGTAATGTACCCCCCTCACCAGACTGCCTGCGGAGAACCTTCCTGTGCTTGTTTGGGGGCATACTGGTTGGCAAGGCTCAAAACTATGCCATAAATCATTCTAGTAATACGATGGTATTGGTTGTGTTCTAGTGCCTGGGGATGTTCTCTGATGTTATTTAATTTACTAGTGTGTTGTAGCCAGTGGGTCTCTGGCTGCAGGCCCAGAATGTTATGAAGTTAAGAAAACTGCAGTATCCAGTAAAAGAAAGTGAAACTTCACAATGGAGGATCACAACTCTTCTGTTGGAAACTGAACCTGTTTTGGATACTTCAGAGAGATGAGCAAGTACAGTTGTGTGAGAAGTCCTGAGGTGGATTCCTGAGAATCCATCAGCTGAGGATTGCAAGGTGAATGCTACACACCTGAGACAGCCTTCAGTGTTGTTGTGATGGTGCTGGTACATGCCAGTGGTTCAGTCTGTGTTTTTACACTTGGCCAATAAAGTGGTCCTTCAGCATTTTGTGCTCCGCTTTATTTAGAGCGATAATGTGCTGGCTAGAGTTGGTAGTCAGTGAGTAGACCCAGAAATTTATTTATATATATGAAATATCTTCAACTTAGTGATGTTTGAACAGTGTCTTACAAGTTTGATCTGTTGTTATATCACATCTTGGCTGTGCTGATGGTACCTCTTGACAGAAACTGGTCTGGACTAGGGGACATGCTGTGCTAGGAGTAACTTGATAGTAAAGCATTCACCTTGCCTTGCAAGTTTAGCACTGTTTTATTGACTTGTCGTGGGTCCTGTCAATCTTTCAGAGGTGGCATTAGTGGTCTCTGTCTCTTCACAGTATATATGTGTAAAACTCAGGGATGTTCAAATCACAACTTAAAATCTTACAGTTGCTCATATGAGGCAGGAGAGCATCCAGAGTGCACAAACATGGTAACATGTCCCACTAAACTCAAACCTCCCCACCTGATTTGGTGGCTGCTCTGAAAGAAGGCCATGGGGAAGACAGGTGAACAAGCTGTATACCCAAAAATGACAGCATGAGGTGAGACTTGCATGACAGCTGAGATCAAAAGGAAGCTCTGATTTGTCTTGCCTTTGTAACAGTCCCTTATTCAGGGCTCTGCTGTACAGATGTGGTATGAAACAGTGTAACTGGGTGACTAGGTCAGAGTTAGTTTAATCCAGTAGGTGTTTGGTCAAGATGCCTAATGTCCATTAATTAAATGAGTGGAACAATAGGTGACTGGAGCACAATTGCAGCAGCAGATTTTTCTAAGACTGTTTCAGATGGGAGGATTTCATTTGGTACTTCATCACTGAAGTGATACTTCAACACCCTCATGACTCAGCGTGGAAGTGCACCAGTCAGCTCTCATAATCTCACTGAGGTGTTGCATAATTTAACTGTGAGTGGGGCAACTGCTGTCAGTAAGGAACTGCTGTTAGAACTTTGTAGTATGTGCAGGATTAGCAAAGCTTCTGTAAACCTCAGCACAGAGACCATTAGTGTCCTAGGAGGCAGTGCTGTGAGCTTGATCTGTGCCATTTCATTTGGGGTGATCCCTGGCTGTGTGCTCCAGTGGTTGTGAGCATGCATGTTTCTCAAAGGGAATCCCATGCAGTCTGAACTGTGCTCTACCTTAGAATAGCTTTGTGAAATGTGTTCCAGTCCATGCCCAAAGACCATCTGAGCTACTGCTGCTTATTTGGGAGACCTGTAGCACCCAAAACACTTGCATGATGCTTTTCTTCAGGAGCTGCTAGGACTGTTGAGGAAGGAGGGGATAATGGTGAAAGCTGCCTCTTTGAGAAGACTCTTGGGACAGGGGAACAGGGTATTCCTGATCTGAGGTGTGCCTCCTGCATGCGGTGATGTTTCAGTCCTTTAGTGAAGGGCTTAGTCATGGTGGTGTAACTACATCTGTTAGCAAGGATGACTTCTGCATTATTGGCCTAGTCAACACTGAGATCCTGTAGATAAAACAAATGTGATAGCATGCCTCATAATGTAGGGAGAAACTTGATTTCACCAGATCTAAGCTGGCAATGGTGAGCCATAGAAACAAACATGAAAAGGACACCAAGAATCGTGGGATATACTGAGCTGGAGTTCCACAAGCATCACTGAGTCCACTATGTGCTGGTGCAAGGCCTGCCAAATGCAGGAACTGCCTTGCATTGAGTCAAACCCAAAATGTAAAGCTGCCTGCAAGGTCTGAGTCCAGCCACTGGCTGTTGGTTGAGACTCATCAGTTCATTCTTAACAGACTGATGCTGACTGCTGTGCAAGAACAGAGTCCCTTAGAACTGGTTGGAGCTTAGCTATGACTAAATCAGAAGGGTGCTGTGGAATGCCAACTCTTGGCTCATTTTGCTGCCCAAGTTTTGCTCCTGTAGCTCCCTTGCAAATAGTCAAGGTCTTCTGTACCAGACTGACAAGTAACAGCACCAAAGGATCAGGTTTTGGGATGTCCCTGGTCCTGCCACCTGGTGTGCACATGTGAGAGAGAGATTGCATTGGTGCCTGTTCAAGCCAGGCAGCTCCTTCTGGGTGCTTCCAGTCCCCTGATCCATCAGCTCTCAAGTGGAGGTTGTGGTTGAAAGGGCTGGTGGTGATGCTGCAGCTGGGAAGTTGAGTGTGAGATCTATAGTGAGATACAGCATTCCAGGGGAACACATGTCTGGGATGTGTGTATGGAAAATACAGATTGTTAGCAAAAAATAATTTCACAAGCATTGGAGACTTGGGACTGTGCATCCTGCTGAACAAAATGTGGAATTTTCACAAAAGCAGTCAAGAAGGCCTTGTCTTGGGTTGTTGAGGCTTGAGCTGTTGTCATGATATGAAGAAGCTGATATAAGTTCTGTAAGTTAGACCGTGAGCAGATCATCTGGGAAGATAAAGCAGTTTGATAGCAACAGGGCTTGCAGCTGGCAGGTGTTTCTGTCACTGAAGTGTAAGCAAATAGAAAGTAACTTTTGTTGTCTTGTGCATATCCGGTTTCTGTAGGATATATCCTCTTACAAAACATTGTCTGGAAAGTTCCACTGTAACTCTGTGTAACTAATTGGAACACCTGGTCTGCTTTTTTGTTGTTGTAAGGCCAAGTATTTCTAAGTTTGAGTAGTCTCACCTAATGAGACTACTTTTACCAATGGCTTTAGCTGAGGCCTTTGGTACTCCAGGGTTGCAAGTTGATCTTTCTGCTGAGGTTTAAACAACATCCTAGCTGCTAGGAACCACGAGTCCTGCCCTAAGTATGCTCTTAGTTTGGTACACTGGGGATTTTTATCTGAAACTTAGATTTCACTAATTTAGTATAGCACTGCAACCAATTTGCTCAAATTAGAAACATGTATGTATCAGTTGAAAATGCTCCTGTGATCCTTCAAGAAATCTTAGAGCTTTGTCTCCCGGCTCCTTGGCATATCTCACCTTAGGTAACAGCTGGACTTCAGGGTGGAGAAGAGGGGGAAACTCTTGAGATAAAAACCTGGGTCTTTTCCTGTCTGTGTGTCTGGACACTGAAGGCTGTTGCATTTACTCTCGTCTGACAATTGTTCCTGGCTGCATGTTGGCTTCCCTTCCTCAGGTGAAGCAGAACAGCTTATTTTCCTCTCAGAATACTGTGTAGCATAGTGATGAGGTGGTTTTTGACTTCTGGGGCCACATCTGCTCAGGTCAGAGCACTTGTGCAGCTGTAGCACTGATTGTGGTAGTTTGCCGATCACATAAAAGCTGGCATGGAACTCATTTGAAATGGGTAGTAGTTCCACCAGCCAGATTGCACAGCATTTGTCACCAGGAAACAGGCTTCCCTAGGCCAGGGGCACACGTGTTCTGGTGCTGCTGAGAGGCATCAGTGGTGGACAGGGTGCCACCACCCTAATTTGAAGACTTGAGATGCCACAGATCACATCTTGCTTTGCTATAGCCACAGCTCTGATTTCTGAGCTGGGACTTCCTGAGCTGAAGATTGCAAGAGCAAGTTGTGCTCCTGTGGGACCAAAGTCCCTGAGCTGCCTCTGCAGTGTCCTGACACTGGTGAGCTGCAGGTTTGTGCTCTGTCCTGCAGTCAGGCCTGGGCAGGACGAGTGTGCAGGGCTGAGCCTCTCGGCGTCCTGGCATGTGGCTGACAGCCCCAGGCTGACCATTTGGAGCTCCCAGGACTGCTGGGAGAAGCCAGTCCCAAATGGAACAAGTGGGGGCACTCGCTGCTTGCAGCTCTTCCCTCAGAGCCAGCCTTGGACTCCATTCAGCAGCCTCAGGGCTGGAATGCCAACTGGTCTGCCCCACTGGGAGCTGGCTGGTTCCTGAGGTGTGTGGAGAGAGGAGACTGACTGGCTTCTCCAGCTCACACAGGCTGTTAAGGAGCAATCAGGCAACCTGAAGCCCTCTGTTGCATTTGTCAGAAGCTCAAGTTCTGTAGCAAGTTTAACTGCAATGACAGTCCTCAGTGCTGATCACTAAACAAGGTGAGTGGGTGTCAAGAGATGGGGCAAAGAAAGGAATTTGCCTCCACCACAGGTCTGCTGGCTGGGAATAATTGGCGAAGAATGCTGAAGGCATCAGCTCAGTGTGTTTACATGTGCTGGAGGCAACATTGCAAAGTCCAGTCTCTTATTTAAAGTGACTGTGGCTGCTGATGCCTTGTGTGAGATGAGTTGCTCTTTCTCACCTGAATTCTATAGCAGGGGCTTCATGTGTGCAGGGGGAAGAGGCAGCAGGTGTTTACATACTGTCACTTCTAATTTCTTCTGGTGGCAAGAGGGTCACATTTATCTGTGCTGTAGTTACCAGTGTGTGTGGGTAATGTGGTTTGGGCTGCTGAAGTCCTCTGCTGGATAGGTTTCCATATCATAAAGATTTTCTGCCTGCCAGCACGCTCCCCTCTTTAGCCTTACTTTGTCAGGTTTCAGGGATTGGTGACCCACCTCTAGCCTCTGCTGAAACCAAGCAATTCTTGCTCTGTTCCTTTCTAAACAAGCAGGTGAAGTGGCTGTTGCTGTAAGAATGAATCCTTGCTGGTTTTGCTACACTGGGCAGGAAGAAGTGCTGGTGACTTTCAGTCAGAGGGTTTTAAGACACGCTAGGTTTGCCTAGTCTTGACTCAGGCAGCTCACTGCTCATCTCTCAAGCCAGCTTAAGCAGATTGAAATTAATTTCCCAGGATGGATGGCCTCAGTGAGCTGCACCTACTTTGCACAACCCTTTGAGCTTATACATTGGCTGTGGCTTTCTTGTGCTAGCTCAAGAAACAAATGCCTGAACTATCAAGTATGTTAAAGAGCTGCAGGCAGGGATCTTTAAAGGAAAGTGGTTTATAACATAAAATTGAACTGGCTGCTTCTCATGAGATTAGCTGCAGGAAAATGAGCTTTCTCATTAGACTGCATCTTCAAAGCACAGGCTGCCTTGAACGTGGGAGACAAAAGGGACCCCACTTTTGGCCATATTGTGACAGCCTGTCACTGATGTAGAGTTGAGTTATGTGCCTGATGTGTGCCACATCTGTGGATGTGTTGATCTGCAGTGAGATTCAGTCTTTGGCCTGGGCTGCATTGCTTGACTGGAAGGAGCAGGTTGGTGTGAGTAAAAGCAGTGTGTAGTATTTTATTGTTTGATATATTGTCCAGGTGAAAAAGCAGGAGCACAGGCTGTAACTCACTTCTGTATTGCTGAGGGACTGAGCAGGCTTCTGGTGGGGCTGGTTGAGAGGGAGCTGAGCTCTTCTGCATCAGAACTGGCAGGGTGCTCTGTGCACTCTGGCTTAGAGGACTCCCATGCAGAGCTGGTGTGCTGTCCCTGCTGCCATGTGCACAGCCATGAGCTTCCCCTGCTGAGGAATCCATAGCCCTCTGGGACTCCAGCTACTCCAGCTTTGCTCAGCCCTCTCTGATGAAGGATGTTCAGTGTACTCTTTGTCCAGGAATAAATGGCAATTGCACTGGGCCTCCTGTAAAGTTCAGATGGCCCAGGATTAAAGTAGGACTGCTCCCTGTTTTAACATCTGTCTAGCCTTTGCTACTGTGTATTCCTACTCCCAGGGAGACTGGAAGGACTCAAGCACTGCTGTCAGACCTTGGAACAGATATTATCCATGGTGAGGAAACACTGCAGAAGAGAACTCTCCCTACAGCCCCTGTCCTTGCTCATTTTTCTGTATAAACCTGTGTGGCCCTCTGAGTCAGCCTGTGATTTGTGACTTGCCTGCAGTCTGGTGATGAGCATTTCCATAATGCACGGCGGGCTGGGGAATGAGTGTCAGCATTGCAGAGCACAGGCTCTGAGTCTGTGTGAATGCTTAAGCAGCCCTGGCTGCCACGCTCTGCCCTCTGCCAACACAAACACTTGTGCGTTCATACGCTGAGTAGGATTGGAAAACTGGTCCTGCTGGAAAATTCTTTGCATGATATTTTATCCTCTTTTTACTTTCTTTGGGTGTTTTTTTTGTTGTTGTTGTTGGGTTTTTTTGTTGGTTTGGTTTTTTCTTTGCTTTTTTTCCCCTTTTGTTTAGTTTAACAAGACCAGTTCCCTGATCTGGTTCACCAGGAGAGTGCACAAACAGACATGCAGGGGATGGTCCAGGAAGCATGAAGTGACATGCTCTTGTGGGAGGTGGGAGTTAAAAGGGCCCTGCTGTGCGATGTGAAACTTAACCTGATGGCAACAGGCTGGTTCATTTTTGCTCTTGGCTTGTTGATTGCTGTGTTTCTGCCCTACTTAATTAAAAAAGTTGCCCTGTCACTCTGAGAAAATGTAAAGCTGATTGGGCAATAGTGTGGAGCCTCTGGAAGCGTTGGGACACTGGCTGCTCTGCCTGTGGAGTACCTGGGTGCTCTTCCTTGGCCACTGCATCTTGTGCAAAGGGTCAGAGTATGCTCCTACAGCTTGAAGAAAAGGAGGATCAAAGCCTAGTGACCAGTGGGCAGTCTACAGTCTGTTTTGTTCTGCCCATAGTGGAATAGGTCCTAAGAGCTCTCATCCTATTTTGAGCAGCTGCAGGAAGGTGTTTCGCTGCCTTTGAGAGCTGATTGCCAAGAGGAAACTACTGTGTGATGATCAGGGAGTGCAAACACAACCAGAACTACTCCTTCAAAGATAGTTCCTCTCTCAAGTCACCAGGCAAAAATAGAAGAGGAGGCCAGTAAGAATGCAATTAACCAAGATTTTCTGTATTTCTTCACACTAATAATGATCTGATAGACAAGCAGCCAGATTAACTGGCTTGCTTGCTCCTGTCTGCTAAAATGGTGCTTGCCTTGTTGAGCAAAAGAGCCCCCTTTGCTTTCCATTTGCTTCTCTTTGGAAGGAGCACCCTCTGAGCCACTAACCAGCCTTGTTCCAGGTGCCATAGATTGATGGATGGAAGGGTGGGGATGCTGAAGCTTGTTGATGCACATCAAAAGATGGAGGGGAACACCACCATCTGAAACAGGGAGGGCACTAGGAAGTAAGAAGTGCTGGTGACTTAGTTTGTAGAATCATAGAAGGGTTTAGGTTGGAAGGATCACCTAGTTCCAGCACCTCTGTCATCAAGGCAGTCCTTGATTGGAACACTAGCCAGGGATAAAATACTGCTTAAATCTAGACTGTCCAGCCTAAATCCAGGCTGTTTGTGGGTGGTTTGTAGCTGTCTTTGCACTCTTTGGCCTGTGCTGTTAGTTTGCATCTTTGGCTCCTCTAGGAAGAGAAATACTTCATTAGCCTACATGAGCACCAGGGTTTATTTTGACCCAGCAGCAGGAGAATTTAGGTGAGGTGGTGCCACACTGCTGCTGAGTTCTGATGTAACAGCCTTGCATGCAAGCTTCATTCTTGACTTGCCATATAAAAGCATCAGCTCTCTTTCTGCTATTCTAGAATTTATGGCTGTCTGTTAAAAGAGAAGGTCTGCATGGCCAACAGAGTCTGTGTGCCTGTAAAAGAAGGGGGATAGGTGAGGATGCTGGTGGTGTTTTTTATATGGTTTTTGTTTTTTGGTTGGATGGTTTTCTTTTTAATTTTTTTCTCCCTTAACTATTTGATCTGTCTCCCAACCATGAACATCTGGAGTTGGAGTTAATTGTTCATGGGCTATTAACTGCAGAATATCAAGGTTTAGCAAAGCTAGAGTTTCCTTTAGCAGGTGGTTTTGTCTTCCCCCCACACTAATACCAATATTACTTTGAGCTTAGGAGCTTTTCAGGCTACTCTGCCTCAGACAGCATTTCTTCTCTTCGGTGTATAGGAAAAGACAACGACAAACCTTTCTGTTTGAGTTTATTTAAGAATTAATTGTTCAAACTCTTGTGAAAATGTTCTTCTAGGTGCTCTATTGTAGCCAAATTACAGGGCAAATGCTTGTCTTGCTCTTGCATATCTCTTAAACAGGAGCAAACTTGGTTTTCCTTCCCATACAGTTGGAATACTCTCGCAGGATGGTTAGGGAGGTGGTTGAGGTAGGAGAGCTCATTACAGTTCATTCTTTTTCAGCTGAGTAAGAAGGATTTATTAGGAGAAATAAACGTGCAAATTTAACAGCTTTATTCAGATAATGGAGGATTTCAAGTGTTTTTGACACTGCAGATCACTAACTGATAAGAGCTGGATACAAATCATCCTTAATCTAGTTAAGGGCTTGTAGCAGCTTGTGGCAAAGCCAGTGGTTTGCTTACCTCAAAGAGCAATTTGAAAAAAGCTCTTTCCTTTTGCATGTATCAAATTAAATAAATGTGGTTCCCAGTTGGGGCAGGGTTAGATCAACTAATCAACTACAAATCTCCCTCTCATCATAAGAGAATGCTTCAGATTTCTGCTGTAGCAGGAGGGAGCTCTCTATCAGCTGATGGGATAAGCCCAGAAACATTCATGTTTTGAGACTCTGACCAAGGTGAAGACTGAAGAATAGTTAAAAATGATACTTTAAAAAAGAAAAAAAAAGTCTGGAGGATGTCAGCCTTCTGGATCCAATAATATTGCTAATGAGTTGTGAAAGCCTGGCCCATTGTTGATTAAATTGAAGATGCCACTAAGCAGCTTTCTGGTTGTCCCAGCAGAACTGAATAACTATTGTTCTGCAACAATACAGTGCTCAGCAAGAGCAGAAGCTAACAGTCACCCCAGGGTTTCCCCTAAACAGACTGCTTTGATCCTTGCAGAAGAGGGTCTTCCACTGGTTAATGAGAACTGGTTAAAGCATATCAAAAATGTAGTTAAAAATTTTACCCCTCACATGCGACTGAATTCAGTGACAGCAAATGAAAAGTATTTCCAAACAGTTGTCTGAACTGCTTAAAAAACCCCAACAAAAACATTCAAATTTGTTAAATGGTGAAAAAGCAACATCTTGTAGGTGCTCAGTAAGAATGTAAAGATTTGACTCGAGTATGTGAGATACCATAAGAGATCCTTCAAAGGATCCACTGTCTGAAAGGTGGAGTAAGCTTGTTTTAAGCTGGAATTATTTTCAACTCTTTTGTATGATAACATAACCCAGTGTTCTGTGCTCCTAATCCTCTTGGCTAATCAAAACCTTTCCCATTGGTGTAAGTCAGCTTCAATAAAAGGTCATGGACAAACCTTGACCGTGAGATGTTTGGTGTTTGAACAGCATGGTCTGTCTTCCTGATGCAGACCCAAATTTGTTCAGTCCCTTCCAATGCTGTCCTGAGTCAGTGTTTTCTAACCTTGCTGTGTCTGAAATCCTTCAGTAGCAGATCATTATAGAAGTGTGGCCTTTCTGCAGTACTTGTATTTTGTGGGGAGGTTACTGTCTTTTATGCCTATTGAAGCTGTAATTTATGGAGCAAGAAATGTAGTTTTTGTGTAACTATACAGTTACATAAATTGGGCAAATGTTCCTTAATGCTCATGTGTCATGAAATTGGATGATGTCATGAAATTACAGCACTTCGTGGGTATTCTGACTGCTATCCACATGTACATAATCCCCTATACTGTCCCTTGAGTATTTGGGCCAAAGAAAGTCCCTCTCAGATCCCAAGCCTCAAACTGTCTGGTTAAAGGGAGGTGCCACAATGCCCAGAGGAGCAGCTGAGGATAAGACCCTTTGGGACATGTAACTTCACTAAGTTCTCCTGTAAAATTGTGGAAAGCAGACCTTGCTGATTCTGATTCACGTTTTCTATTATTCTCTTAAGTGCAGCTGCCAAACCTCAGGGGACTGGGACTGGTTGTGTTTGGAGGGTGGGTGCTGGACAGCTCTGCACTGGGACACCACTGGGCTGCTCTCCTCTGAGGAGAGCCCTTCTATCCCTGCTCAGATACAGAAATTAAACTGGGAATCAAACAGGTCCATACCAAAGGCTGTGGAGAAGCAGAGGTTGCAGCAGCCTGGGAAGAGGCTCAGAGCTCAGGTGTGAGGGGAGGGGTAGGGGTAGGGTGGCTGGGCACACTCTGTAAGAGCAAAGGAAGTGTGGCACAACTGAACAAGCCTCACCTATTAACCCCTCAAGGGGAGGGGGTGCAGGCTCAATAGTCAAGATGAAGAGTTGCCATTTCTTGAGCCTGTGATCCTTCCAGGAGGATTGTTGAGGTCTGCAGATGACCAGTGTCTTCAGGTGTTGTTGGAAATCCATATGAGCTACCTTTAAATATTCAGATTTGGGGGGGAGGTAGGTAGCCTCGATCCTAGCTGAAGGTGTATGGTGATACAGTCTTATGCTGTACTGACAGTCCCTTACTTCAATAAAAAGCTGGAGAGTTTGCTTTCTAGCTGCTTAAAGGAAGTCTTCCCACCGGGAGGAGAATGCAACCCCCACCTTTAGCAACACATTCCCCTTTTGCACTCAGCCAGGATGAGTGAAAGAACAAAGGGTTGTGCTTGCCACTGCTGGTGTGAGAAGTGAGGAAGAAAAACGGTCCCCAACCCTGCATCAACAAAAACAGTGCAATTTCTAAGGCCTCATTTATCTTCTGAACGTACTGGAAAGGGCACGCGAGGGAGCCAGGTTTGGGCAGCCTGGCAGTTTCTTCTTTATTCTTTATGCACCAACAGTTCGTACTCTTTAATATTTGAAGTGTAGTGAGATCAGACTGTGTGAGTCACCACCCTTCGACACAAGGAGGAAAACACATGGGAAGTACTTATCTGACCTACTTTCCGTGGAAGGGTGAAAAAGCACAGTGCAAACAAGCAGGGACAAATCTAAAAATCAAAATTACCTCATGACTTGCAGTTAAGCAAGAGATCGAAGGGTAGTTCACTCTAGAAATATGCTTGCAGAAGCTTAAGGAATAGTGCTTTGGGGGTTTATTTTCAGTAGGGAAGAAAAGAGCTAAAAAAAATTATGTCCATATGAGGGGGTTTTGTTCCTAGTTTCTTGTTATTTAAAAAATCATATAACTACAATAATTGCCTGGAAGGGGTAAGATCTTGGGGCTGAATAGGCTGGTGGCAACTTGGTTACTTGTCTTCAGAGAGGTGGAATCTAATGGGCTAGTTAACCACCTTGGAAACTAGTTATGTGGAAATGTGGGGAATGGATAAGGTATTAAGGATGGAAGAGAAAACTGGATAAACCTGGTATCTTAAGAATAAGAAGGACATAGGACCAATAAACACATCCATTGTAGGTAATAAAGTGACAACTCAGAGCTGGATTGATTTGACAGTACATACTGATGCTGGCTAACTTCTTCCTGGGATGAGGATGAGTGTTATATTCATTTTTAAGTGACACTATGTTAATGCAAGCTAGAGAAATACAGTGGGCCTGGCTGCAAAGCTGGCAAGAATATATGTCTTTTTTTTAACATGATAAAATGAGACTGCGTTTCTTGGGATCATAGGGATCCCACAGCTTGGATGATTCAATGCGACCACTAAACTTGCAGATGGCAGTGCTGGAAAGGGGTGACAAAGGTGGCTTGAAGTCAAAATTTGTGAAAACTGGGAATATCATTGGATGTCAAAAAGATGAAATTTGGAAGAAGTAACTTAGAGGGCTTTGGTTTGAAATCTGAGAAGAGAAAATGACTGGTTAGGTAATGGTAGCCCTGCAGAAATAAACCTGAGGCTAGTCATGAGCTGAGAGTCATGTTGTAGTGAT
Source organism: Trochalopteron elliotii (assembly GCA_024734555.1). Taxonomy (NCBI): domain Eukaryota; kingdom Metazoa; phylum Chordata; class Aves; order Passeriformes; family Leiothrichidae; genus Trochalopteron; species Trochalopteron elliotii. Next base: position 2,025,596 of record JANPWX010000085.1, on the reverse strand, counting down.
AGGAGCAGTAAGTGTATATAGCACAGGCCAATGAGATGCATGAAATAATCATTCTGTAATTAGTGAATTAGTAAACACTACAAGAGTCTTGTCATCTTTGGAGATCCTGAATAGCTTTGGTGTTGTATGCTCTGACAAAAAAGTGCCACAGAACAGGGGTTTGACCTCTTGTTTCAGCAACTGAATTTCAGTGCTGGTTAGTGCACTCACTCCTTGGAGTGTAAATGGAGAAAGCTCGGGGCTTGTTCTCCAGCAGTGAAGGCTGGCTTCTATCTCTGGACTTATTTTGAGATCCCACACTTAATAAAAAGGGACTTTGGTTCTCCTTCCACCTGGGTGCTGTAGTTTCAGATATGTGTCCAGTATTTGAGTCGGAAAGAAGACAAACTACTTTGCCTCCCCTTCCCTTCTGCTCTTTAGAATTAATGCAGTGATTTGCAGATGGAGTGGTTGGCAGATAGGGAAGACACAAACAGTCAGCACCTGAAACAGGCTGAGCATTGCCTGCATTACCAGGATGCAGCACTGAATGGATTCCTTGCTTTCTTCTTTCCCAAAGCAGCTGCAGCCTGGAAGCAGTGCAGAGAAGGGAGACAGCAAGACTGACCTTTGCGGCACCAAACATATTAACCAGAGTTACTCTTTTGGGGAGGGAAGCTGCAATGAGGGAAGATGAAAAAATGCAATCTGAGCAAAAAAAGTTTGTGTGACCTTTAGGAACCCCTAGAGGACTCTGTGCAAGCAACCTGATCACTTCAGTCTCATCACTGACACATCTTTTTGCTCTTCTCTTTAAAGCAAACTACAAATCTGAACCTTCCCCCTGAAGACCTTGATTCATCTGGTGATGAAGATGACGCATTCTCAGGTTCAGGTGCAGGTGAGTTATTAGCACTTGTGCTTGATCCTTCTAGGATGTGGCAATTGACATCTCAGTAAGCCCCCAAGTCAAGGGGTGGGGGGTAGAGGGAGGAATCCACACACACCCCCCTGCCCCAGAATATGAGAGCTGGGAACAGAGAAGGCACCTAATCTATTAATCTTTTATTCCTTGAGATGCTAACAATTAGTAGAAAATGAGCTGTAGGAAACTTGAAAGGGAGCAGAACCAGAGGTAGACTCTGTGTGACTGCTAAAGTGAGATGTTGTGTGAAGAATGTTACCATAACAAGGCCCTTTATGAGCAGGTAGGAGATAATGTTTGAGGGTGTGTAAACCCCAGCCTAACAACATGTATCAAGTGCAAACTTTATCTGTCATCAGATGTGCCATGTTCCCATAGGCCATAGTTTTTGAGAAGTGATAAAGGGGATTTAGGGTAGGAGAAAAAGTCTGTAAAAATGATTGCTAAACTGCATGAGAGAGACTCTTGGTGTTCAGTACTGAAGTTGAGGGGATGCTAGTGAGAAAAGAGCAAGCTATTGGAAGCTGAAGCATGCTATCCTGCTTCCTCCCAGCCACAACCTTGTATTTTAGATTAAACTCTCCAGAAATTAAGACCCTGAAATCAGTGCCAAATGCAGTAGAGACTGAAGGTGTGACTGCTCTAAATCAAATAAAAGTGTTTATGGAAAAAGACTCAGATAACCACCCTGAGGAACCAATGTACTGAAAGCAGATTTCCCTTGTCAACCTCACCACAGACAGGCACTTCTGCCTTGGGGGGAAGCAGATGACTAACAAAGTATTGCTGAATAGCACACTGGTCTGTCCCTTCCTTATTCCACTGAAAAGGATGAGGAATTACAAACTGAACCACTGTTATTATGAAAATTGCCTATGAAGGTTAAGCATCCTCCTTAGACCAGTGTCCTGAAGATAAAATTAATAGGCCTCTAAACTGGCCAAGGATAATATTTGGTTGCTTGTTTGTTTCTTTTGCAGGTCCCCTGACTGACAAGTCTCACACCTGGAGAATCCTAGGAGAATCAACTAATTCCTCAGTACTGGCAGCACCAGTGGATTTCAGTGAAAGGCCGTTTCCTGGGATTGAGAGTAGAACTGAAAAGGAAGTAATATCTCCTTCTGCAACCAGTAATCTAGTGACAGAGGAACCAGTTGTAGCTGTGAAGGCCGAAGTGCCCATCCTGGGCTCATCTGATGGGAAACCAACAAGCCACGTAGTGACAACAACAGTGAGAAGCCCCACTGCTCACTTTCCTTCTGTGGTTCATGTTACTCCCTCAGAAGCCTCTGCTGTGGTCCATGAGCTGGAACCCAAAATCCCCAGCTCTGCTGTGCCAGACACCAAGGACGTGCCCGAGCCCCACTCCACTGTCCCTGGTGAGGGGGACGTGGCTGCCACCCCCGTGGCCACAGTGCCAAAGGAGGTCGTTCCTACACAGGAGGAGGTGTCTGAAGATGGCTCTGGGGACCCGGTGAGGACTGATAGTTACCACATTCTTTCCAGGGAGATGATTTAGTAGCATGTAGTAAGTTGGTTTGGTGGGCATGGGTGATGCCAAAAACAGTGATTGGTTTAATAGGTTGTGTTGGTGGAGGGTTTTAGGTGAGAAAAACAGTGTGCTGGAAAATCTCCAGAAACAGATGTGATGAGAAACATGAATAACCTGCCTTGTATGTCCCAGCAGGGAGACTTCATCTTGACTAAAGATGAGGAGTTGGTCCCCACCCAGAACTCAGAAGTACTGGCTGACTCTGAGAGGAATGCCAAAGCAGCAGGAGCCTCAGGAATCATGGACAGAAAAGAAGTTCTTGGAGGTACCAGATACTTTGGATTTCTAGCTGGTGAAAGCAGATTCCTGTAGGAGTCTCCAGGCAGCAGAAGCTGCAGTTGTGCAAATACATCTCTGAGCAAGGAAGCCAACCTTTTATGTTAGACCTCTGAAATGAGGGTGATGATTCTGTGTTGTCAAAACCTTAACAGGGGCAAATATTAGTCTGCTAATAGCAGCTAGCAGTGGCTGCTTTGGCTGTAACTTCGTTTAAGCCACTTCCTTCACTCCTCTGAAAAATGACAGTAAAATTTCTCTGTTGCTGACTCAGTCAAATTACCAGGGTTGAACACCATAGCCTTGTGTGCTTTGCAGCACAGCCCAATGGGAGATCCATGTCCCCAGGACTGGCTGCTGTATTTGGGCAGGTGCTTGGTAATGGTGTTTGGTTTGGGAGGGGACAGAAGGACAAATTAAGTTATTAAGCTAGGCACAGGTAAGGAACAATCTAGAACTTAAAATCATAGTAGCACTATCTGGTGTGGCATCTAGAGTAATCTGTGTTTTATTTTCCCCTTCCAGGTGTTATTGCTGGAGGACTTGTAGGCTTGGTGTTTGCAGTGTTTCTAGTTGCATTTATGCTGTACAGAATGAAGAAAAAAGATGAAGGCAGCTATTCACTGGATGAACCAAAACAGTCTAACGGAGGATACCAAAAACCACACAAACAAGAGGAATTCTATGCATAAACACTGACCTTCAGGACGCTTCTTATTCCATCTTTCTTGGACTCTTCTCTCCCTGCACGTGGACCTCCTAGTGTGCTTTGCATTAAACTTAAGCCATATGATCATTGGGTTATTTGCCCTTACCACTTTGCCATTGGAAATTTTATAACTACAAAGTAGATCTGGATTCATTGAACATTCCCTGCTTTCTTGCACAACTTTATTTTTTTTTTTTAACAGAATTGGAACTGCAAGTTCCTAAACTCACTTTGGTTTATCTAAAGACTGCTGGGACGGGCGGTGGGGAGAAGATAAGAGAGCACTGTATGTATAAAACTCTTGATATTTAGGGAAAGGGCTAGCAAGAATAACCAATTTTCAGTGCTCAAATTCTGTATAGCAGGGATCCTTCCTATTTAACTCATAGATGTGTTTTGAGTGTAACAAGTGGCTGTGCTGGGCAGACATTTGGTACACTGCTATCCTCTAGCTCTTTCTGACAGCTGTATTTGGAGCACTTAATGCCTATGAAACATCAAGCTGAACTTGATCTCTGCCGAAAGGAGGTGTGAGGGGCAGGGTAAACAAATGACTGTCACGTGGTTTAAAATAACTTATATTTTGGAAGCATTATCCCATACTCAGAGCCAGCTCCTAAGCAGTTGGTACACACACTAGCAAAAAACAAACCCCAAGAACCCCAAAGCTCTAAGCAGAGAGTTAATTTTACCAATAGTGTTGGGCTATCCCACTACCTTCTCTCTTTCTCTCTGAAGGCTTAGGTAAGAAGTAGATTTTTCTGAGCAGTCTCATCTCAGACATTCCCTTTCCTAGGTGCTGAGTGCAGCTTGGCTGTCCTGCTGCAGCTGATCTTACCCCATGCAGTACCAGGTGACTGGGGGCGTGTTGTAGCACCTCTGGTCACTGTGGCTGTCTCAGAACATGGTCTGCCCTCTGTGCCACAGGGGGCCGTGGCACACAGGGCTGGGAGATGGGAAGCAGCACATCATGACTGCAGCTAAGGAGTAGAGAAGCATCTGAAATGAGCCTGGGGCAGGCTGAGTGTAGGTGGCCTTAAACAGATTTAGCAGTTGGTGTTCTTGACTCTCGCTGCTCTGGAGCGGCTCCTTGGAAGCTGTTCCTGCACTTTGGAGAGGAGCCTCTCCAGGGATGTCAGGCTAGTAAGGGCAGGAAAGCACCTCCTGAGCAAAGTCGGGATGCCTGGAGCTGTGTGTGGTCAGTGTGCTGTCAGGTGTCAGGCACTGGGGCCTCGCTGGGGGTCTGGAGTTCTCCAGACTGACTCAAACCGAGCGAACACAGACGTGGTATTCTGGACAAGTCTTACTTCTGCTCTGCCTTTGGGAAGCTTCTTGCCACTTCAGTTCCTCGTCACTCAGTGCAGAAGGTATGGGGTGGGTGGAGGAGTGTTTACAACTGATGTAAATATTTGTACTGCTGAGCCAGAGGGAATGATCGGAGTATATTGGACAATATCGCAACAGTTGGTACAAATGTTGCACGTTAACAGACAAACTTTAAAAACCTGTGTAATTTAAATGAAGTATAAAACACTCCTGAGCTGCCATGCAGCTAAAATTGGTGCCTTCTCTGCAAACACAAGAAAAAAAACCCCAAAATATCTTGATTCCAAACTCTTCTTTATGCACATGGAGAACTTGTGCATTTGTGTAGCTGGCTGGTTTTTTTAAGTAAAGCTGCAACAACCATTATGTTTTATTGTTAGGATTGTTTTGTTTTCAGTTATTTTTTTGTTTTGGGTTTTTTTTTTTACTGAATGAATTTTTATAGGTTAATGCAATGACCAGATGGTGTTAATTTCAGCTGTAATTCTTTGCTTTGTATAGAAATGTAGAAATGTTTGATAGGTCTGTCTATGAAAAGGTTCTTGTAAAGCACAGGAAGATAAAGTAGTAAAATTCAGTTGTACCTCACAACCTTGTTAGGGGGAAAGGAAAAAAACTGTATATTTTGGTAGTCTTAACTGACAGTTTGTGAAACAAACATGACATTCTGTGTTATTTAAGTGGTACAAATGAAATATGAGTTCTGACAGAAGATGCAACATTGGGTTATGTGTATGCCATGTAAAGGTATACTGCAATAAATGGCATTTTGGCAAGAAAGTGTCTGACGCAATCTGTCTGTGAACACTGATGTGTATAATACTTCAAAAAGTAGATATTTTTAAGACTGCCTAGATCTTTAAGGAACTTGGGTTACAGAACTGTGAAATTTGGGGCTAAAGACACAGAGATTCAGTGTAGCGTTTGTAGGGTAAGAGTGTGGCCTGCCTTGGGTGTCCTGCTTGCAGTGAGCTGCTGTTGCTGGAGGCACTGGTATGGAATACAACTGGGCTCTGGTGGAGGCTTGAATGAAATGCCTTTGTTAGAGCCCTGCAACATTTCATGCTGGTTTTGGGACCTCTCTTTGTGCAGAGTGTCACCATCCCCATAATGGTGATAAAAGTTGCAAATCTTCCACAGGGCTTCCTCTTGCTCCTGGTGTTCTGCCCTCAGGAGTTTGAGAGCAGAGAGGACTGTAGAAGGGCAGCCCCAAGCCTTCCATTAAAACCTGCTTTCCAAGATGAATTGGAGATTGTACCCCCAAGGAAGGAGAACAGAGCAGGCCTGTCCTCAGTATTCTGCCGTGCAACATCAATTACTCTGAGGTGCTATGGGTTGTGTGGGGGGACATGGAGCAACACAGAAGCAGAGGAAAATGCCCTTCACAAAACAGGGAAGTCAGGAGCTGCTTTCTGTCTGGGTGGGTCTTACTGCAGCTTTACAATTATTTTCTTTTGTAAGGTTTTAAACTGCAAGAAACATTTTTTTTTTGCATTGTAACTGGCCACTGTATTTTCAGTTTACTTACATTGGAACCATGGGGGGCTATGTTTACAAAAAACCACAAACATTTGGAGGAATCTTAGTAATGAGAAAGTTTTGAGATCAGGCAAAAGGATTGAATTCAGAAGACTTGTTTCCATAGCTAAATACAGCTGAAAAGTGCTTTTTAACTCCACGCCAGTTTTGCCAGACGTCCCTTAAACTGGGTAAAGACTTTGTAAGATCAGAGTTGGCTGGTTTGCATTGCAGGGCCTTACCAGCTGTGAATTCACTTCCTTAGGGGCTACCAAGACTTGCTTCCCCTTTTCCAGTCAGTGATAATGTGTGAAGTTAAGGTGGCAGGGAGGGAATGAAATGAAGTGCTAAGGGAAGTGGGAAATTCCTGTGTGAAAATCCTTGCAAGTGCAACACTTGTCTTATCCTCAGTGTGCACTTGAAAGACATTTTCTTCTACCAAGAGAGAATTATTTACAGGAAGGCTGGTCTGCCTCTGTACTTTGGCACGGGTTGGCTTGGATTTTCCTGAGTCACATTTCAGTTCACTGTGCTTCCTGACTTTCTTCTTCATCCATGCTGGAGCAATTATCACATTTGCTCTTGTTCACAAGTGAGATGCAAAGAATGTGGCTGGCAGAAAAATTTGACCCCTTCTTTGTTCTGGAAAAATGAGCTGGAGGGTGTAAATGCACTGAATGTCAAAGAAGGCAAACTATGAGAGAAGGAAGACTTTTCACAATTCTCACTTTGTCAGGTTGTATTAGAGCCTATAAAGGAAGCTAAAGCAAATCTATAAGGCTGTGTAATCTTGTAATTGAAATAGAGAACAGGAGAAAAAAGAGGGCCACTCTGCAGGGGTGCTGAGAAGAAAAACTATGTCAGGCATTTCATAAGTGCCTTATCTGAGGCTTCATCAGGACTAGTGTGTATATTGATGAAAATGAGTAGCGGAATAAAGGTGCAGGGTGAAATTTGCTCCATTTGAGATAGCTGAAAAACAAAACAAAACCCCACAAAGCAAAAAACAAAACAGAACAAAAATACACAAGAAAAAACCCAACAAAAAATACAACCCAGGCTTTCAAAAATGCAGGAGGTGAGGTAGAGGCTCAAAATCAAATAGTTACTTAGCATTCTGGGGTAGTGTTTAGGTCATAAAACTGCAAGCCTGATGGACAGAATTTCTAATAAGTTTGTCATGTTAGAGGACAGCAATTTTACTGCAGCAAATGAAATGCAGTGTCTTCACTAAGGAAAGAGGAAAGGAAAAGATGCAGCCTCAGCAGTATGCAGGGTCTTACAAAGGATCTGATGGATAGAGAAATTAAAAGGTAGGATGATGATAATACAGCACAAAACAGATTCACCAAAATTAGATTGTGCCTGACTAATCAGATATTTTGCTTTTTGATAGCAGGTTTTTTTTTCAGTCAAAGGCAATCTTTCCTAATTGAACTTCACTAAAACAAGTTATCGGTGCCACCCAGAAAATGAATAGTCAAAAGGAGGAAGCTAGGGATTAGTGAAAGAATTGTAAAGTAGTGAGGAGTGAGCTGAACAGCAGCAGACTCTGCAAGGCAGAGAATTAGTAGTGAGATGAGACCACATTTTGGCAACATCTTTGTAAATACTGTCTGACATAGAAGGAAATACACAGAATTACATTTGCTGTTGGGAATTCGGGCACCTTAGACATTTTAGAGTGTGAAGGATACGTTAATATTCTGACAAGTAACATTTAGGGTCAACTTCAACCCAACGAGGTCAGGCTTGAAGAGGATAAAAGGAATTTCTGCTCTAACCTGGGAATAAAAGGGGAAGAAAAGGCTAGGTGAATTAGTCAATTTTAGAATAATTATGTGAGATGTAGCTGTAAGAAAGGAAAAATAAGTCAGTACAGGATGTAATAGCCAGCAACTATTTCCAGCAAGTAGAGGGAATTGTTGGCGTCATGGGTGTCATTATACACAGAACTAATGAGCCCTTTGCTTACCATCACCTACATGGTCTAGGGTTAACTCATGTTGGGAAGGAACAGAGGAAAAACCTCAAAACTATGTGGGAGAAGAGAGTCTTTTCCCACAGTAAACTAATGGTACTTGGTATATCCAGCACAGGAAAACACAGACTGACAGGTCACAGTTGCTGTCTGCATGTTTGTCATGGTACAGGACAGTACCAAGGATGGGGACGAGCAATTTAGGCAAAAGAATAATATGGGAACAAGAAAAAAAAAAAGAAATTAGCAAGTATAAACACTAAAAAAATTAGAAACTTTGACAATCATTCCATTAATGGTGAGGGGAAAAGGTCCAAATGTACTGAATACAAAGCTGGATGCTCAGGAAGATTACAGTATTAAATGTTCCTGAGCCAGTGGGCTGTCTTTCAGCCAATAGTCTGGACAAAGAACATGGAGACCAGTTAAAAACCCTTCCCCTTTCTTACCCAGTTGCTGGTTTTGGTTGGTTGGTTTGGTTTACTTTAGTTTATTACTCTCCTCCTTTAGCATGGAAAAGCAGATGAGCAGCCTTCTGGAGCATTCTTTGAGATGATAATAAAAGGTGATTTTGACCAATGTACTCTGCTTTGTGCACACACACATATATACATGTACATGTGATTATGTCTATGCATCTGCATGGACACACAACTGTGTGCTAATGAGAAATTAAAATAGGAACAAGGGAAGGGCAATCACTAAACCACTAAACTTTTAAAAAGTCAGAAAATATTAAGTGCCTTTAAAATTAGAAAATCCTACTTCAAAATGGCATAGAGCAAGGGATAAATAGGTGTGATTTAAAAATAAATATTAGGATTTGGGTAGATCCTGAACCCCAGCACACAGCTGTTCCAGTTTAACCAAAGCCATGTGACACTGTTGTATAAAAATGTCCTCAGCATGAACCCCTACTTGTCTGAGCCAACCATCAAAGCATTCCTGGCCCCTGAGAACCTGTGTGGGAGACAGTGGTATGCTTAACATGTGCCACAAGGCCAGGGGTCCCCAAACTGTGGTACCCCTCTAATATGCAATGCATTTGAAAATAGTGTGCAGAGAAAAACAATCACAAACCCCCAAGCCTCAAAAAATCCACCACCAAAACCTATCTCACCTGCTTTACCTCTGGAAGTCACAGGCAGGAGCCAGCTGGATTCCTCCTGTACACAGAGCTGGGGCTGGTGTTTGAGGTGAGGGCAGGGACACTTAGGAAAGGAGTGGGTCAGCCTGGAAGAAACTTATGCTGATTTCACTACTGCATTTCTCCCTCTAAACAAAGCCTGAGAACCCATGCCTTAGGAGACTGGACAGATCTTTCCTTCATGTGGCAAACCAGGCTGCATCTCTTCTGAAAGGAGAGGGTTTGAGTGCCAGCAGAAACTCAGCAGGAGCTGAGAAATGCAGGCTCTTCATGAGATACTTCTCTCTTCTGGCACCTGACTCCCATCAGATTTGGAAGTGGTATATGCTGAGAGCAAGGAGCTGCTTCTCTGGAGTTGCTCCCTAAACATGAACACATGCTTTTCATGAACCTGCTGCTGTGCTTAGGGGATGTGCTGGGTGCCAGTGTGTGACCACAAGGAATCACACAGTTTGTTATTCTAACAGACACACACAAACTGCCTCACACAACACCTTAGCTGAGGAAAGCTTAAAAGTGTTGAAGCTTAGGATGTCTGTACAGAACAAATTCAAACCAATCAGAATTGAGGTTGAAATAATTTCAAAAGGCCATTAAAGAACGTTGCATTTTAACACCACCTCCCTGGCCCAACCAGACTAGAACCCCTCAAAATAAAGCAAAAAAATGAAAGAGTTTGCATATATCAAAACAAGGGATGGCCTATCTAATTGCTTATCTGTCCATACCTGGAGAAAATCTGAAAAGCTGACTTTGTTGGGAATCAAAAATCATCTCAGTCAGGGTCAGAGGCCTTCAAAGCCCACCTCTGAATGGACACCAGAGCCTGGCCAGCCCTTCAGGGAGTGTCACACAGAGAGTAGGACTGTACGTGCAGCTACATGCAGCACACAGCCCTGATGTCAATTCTCATTCAGTACATCCAGGCCTGAGGCTGCCTTTATGAATAACTTGAAGAAACAGTTGATTGTTCAGTCTTCATTACACAGAGCAATGGTTCAAGGACTTCTAGGAGTTTTATTGTTCTCAGGGTGGCATTGAGAAAAATATATCTGTTTTGGAGCAACATTACCTACCTGCCTTTTATTCAGACTTAAAATGTGGTTTTATTATTATTATTATTGCCATTCGTGTACTACTGGAGGAAAAGGAAGTTTGCAAATGCTCTTGAAAGTGCTGGTTGAGTCTGCTCTTCCTGCTCAAATAGTGCTGTTAATGTTTGATAGCAGCTGCCTGAGAACACAAGCCTTTGAACTGTTTATTGTTCTGAGGGGTGGTTTGTCATTTTTTGTTATACATATATACATACACTGGAGCCTGACTGCAAGTTTCTCAGGCATGACATAAATGATTAGAGCCCTGCTCAGAAGTGCTGTCAGTTTTAACTATTCCTTTTCAGATGTTGCCATGTCTACTTCCAACCCAAACCCGCCGTGTGCCCGTACCACTCTAAGGAGTGGTTGTGTGGTTACTGCACAGTGAGGATTAGTCACACATTAACCACAGCTGTAAAAGCACATCTATGGGAAAATTACAGCCAAACACTGAGGCCTTTGAGGCTGCAGCTCCTTTCCAAAGAGGTGGGTTTTCTGTTCCATTTTTCTTCAGCATTGTGCAACAGAATGTTCACTGGCATGTTCACTTTCCTGTAGAGGTGCATTGTAGCTTTTCCTCTGGCACTCCCCCACCTTCTCCACTTCCATGGACCATGGTGGACAGAGGTCTTACAGGTAGTGCAGGGTCAGCCAGTGTCTCTAAACCAGCAGGTCCTGGCAGGGGAAGGGGTACAAACTGTTCCAGTGTTAAGCCACCTGATTCCTGTGCTACCTGAGACAAAGCAAATGATGTCAAAAGATGACAGGGCTAGAAGCTTTTGGTTTGGGAGGAACAAGGGCACCCTTGTTCATTGCCAAGATGACAACTAAACACTGTGGCAAGTTCTCTTGCTTTTTGCTCAACAGGAAATCCTCATTCATCACTGTTGTCTTTCCTTCCATTCATCACTGTAGTCTCCATCCCTCACTCTGTCCTTTTCATGGAACATGTCCCTTCTGCACAGTTCTCAGCAAAGTATGGATCCTGCACTCAGTTTCCAAGTCCTCCTCTTCACATCTTCTTAGAAGCAGTAAAGCTGGAGAGCTTAGGGAAGAAGGAGGAAGAGGACAGCAGCATACCCCCCAGGAACATGTGACGTGTTAGAGCCACTCTGTGTCAAGCTTTGGCCTCTGAATACTGCTGGTGTCACAGTACACACAAGTCAGGGTTTCCAGGAGAGCATCCCAGATCATCATCCACCAACCATGGGTTCTGTTATCCCCCCACTGCTCTTGGATTCCATGGAAAGAATGACAAACCTTCTTAATGGGAATATATTTTCAGGGGAACAAAAAAGGCAGTGCAAATGAGAAATACAAAATTAGGAATGCTTTCTGCAAAGCTGCTTTGGGCAAACAAAGAAAAGCAGCACTCATGGAGAACATGTATTTACCGTGTCCTCTGCCCCACCCTTGCCTTCTCAAAAGAAAATTTCTGTATTTGCTGATTTGCTTCAGGCCTATGTCACATGTCCCATTGCAAGTCAGCAACCAACAAAGTCCCTTTCACATAAATAAATGAGGTTCCTTTAGATTCCTCTTGAGTACCTCAAGGAGAACTGGGCACTGGGAACAAGGCAGTCCAGCTCCCTGGTGTTTCTGAAAGTGATGTCCCTGTGTTTGGGAACTGAAGCTGGGAATCCTCAGCCAGTTTTTGTGGTTCCATCAGGATTTCTGAAGCCAAGTCCTAACCCTGGCTCCTGCCTGGAAAGGGAATTCAGGCTGGGTTAGGAACTTACATAGTACCATAATGTGAGAAGTGGTATTGTTCTGAGAAAGTCTGTGTTTTCTATGCACTGAGCTGGTTTCTCTCCTTACCAAGCACCACTGCCTCTAATGCCTGCTCCAGCTTGTTTTCCTGTTACCTCAGTAGCACATTTCAACCATGCCTCCCCTTCCCTGCCTGCAGTAATAGAAGGTTACCTGGGGCTCCTCACGTTTTCTCTGAATGAGGCAGCACAAACTCCAACTTCACCTTGAGCATGGAGGCATTTCTATTGATCTAGGACAGAAAAAAAAATTGGAAATCGTTCCATGCAGAGGGTTCCTACACTGATCCCCAGTTTCATAAATGGGAAAATAAATCCTGCTCAACACAATCCTCTGGTCAGTTAGGGCACTTTGCATGTTATTTCAGCACTGCCTCTTGAGAAGTTTGTTTGTCTTCCCATCAATCCTTGAGCTCCTTTCCATTGCATTCATCCATGTTAAACAAGGTATGAGCAATGAGAAACACCATGGTACAATCTTAACAGGGCACTGCTGGCATCTCCCCTCCAGAGGCAGCTACATAGCCTCCTGTGCTGTGGCTCTTCTTCAAGTACACAAGGACTGAAGCAGGGCTGAAAAGTTTGCTGAAGTTTCAGGAATAAGTGTTTACACTTTTTCCTGTCCCCCTGCCTTCCCTCACCCACTTTAATGCTAATGACAATATTGGACTCAAATATTCTCCTGCATATTACAGAGAACAAATATATGTTTTCAGAAGTTCTTGCTCTACATAGTAAAGAAAGGCATCTGAAGACTGGTTCCTGCAGACTGGAGGTGGTGGCTGATCTGAGGGTCTCTAAACCACACACCCCTCTTTCCCTTGTATGTAAACAACAGGAGGAAACAGGAAGAAAATATTGGCCTGCTGTCCAGCAGGAGAGGTGAATTAGTCACCAATAACACTGGAAAGGTTCAATACTTTCTTCACTCCTGTGTTTACCAGCACTGCTGGACCCTCAGGCCTTCAGAACAAAAGTCCAGGCTGAGGTAAACACAGACCCACAGTTGGTGAAGGAAGAGTTGGTCTGTGAACTATTTCAGGAGCTTGGCCCCTGCACATCGATGGGCTCTGACAAAATCCACCCAAGGGTGTCAGGAGAAGTGGGTGATGTCATGGCTGAGGTCACTGTCCATAATTTTAGAGAAATCACAAAGATGGAAGAACATCCCAGAAGACTGGAAGACACTTAAGGTCACCCCCATCTTCAAGAAAGGCTTAAAGAAGGACTCAGGAAATTTTAAGCCCATCAGTCTTACTTCAATCCCCGGGAAAGTTATGGAGTGAATCCTCCTGGGGGCTATCACAAGTCACATGAAACGTATTATTGGGAAAAGTCAGCACAGATTCACCACAGGCAGACTGTGCTTGACAAACCTGATTGCCTTCTACAATAAAGTAACCTGCTTGGTAGATGTAGGGCGAGCAGTGGACAGTGTTTACCTAGATTTCTCAGAGGCTTTTGATACAGTTTCCCACAGCTTCCTCCTAGAGAAGTTGATGTGTTACAGTCTAGACAAGCCATTGGAATAATCTCTCCAGGGAAGTGGTGAATTCCTCAGCACTGGACACTTCTGAGGCTCGACAGGGTAGAGGGCCATCTTGCCCAGACTGTGCTTTTGCCAAGAAATGTTGGACCAGATGAACCTTGAGGTCCCTCCCAACCTGATTCTCTGATACACAATTAATCTACTTTGGATCTTGTATGTGGTAATGCTGTTCTTCACCAAGGTTATCTGTGTTTAATATCGTTCTCTATTAAGGGAAAAAACCATTGCCTTACAGTACTGATTGAAAAGTTAATAGAGAGAAGGTTGAAAAGTTTTTACGATTCTACAGCAAAAGTCTGTATATATACAAGTAATTGAAGAATCTGTGCTCAATCCTAAATACAGTCTCAGCAGCTGGCACCACTGCTGAAGCAAAAAAGGGCATGAGTGCCTGAGTCTACATTACTCCTCAGTTACCAGTCCCACGTCTGTGAAATACCTGTCTGGGTTTTGGTGGAGTTATCTTCCTGCCCTGCCTCCTGCCCACAACACCACTGAGGTGCTTGGTCATCCCTAGGGATGAGTGGCTTTGACAAGAATGAGGCATCTCTCAGGTGCCCCATCCTGTGTGACCTCAGACTGAAAGTTTGTGAGGGGCTTGAAAATCATATTTATTTTGAAAAAGAAGTTTAGCTAAACCCTGACTGGTGCTTACACAAGGCACATAGATTACAAGGAAGATCTTATAAATACACAGATTTAGGTATACACACCAGGAGAAAAGTTTCATGGAACTTACTAAACCTGAACCAAATGTAATTTTCTTTTCTTGAGAAATTACCAAATGTCAATTATGATAGGTCATAACCAAGAGAAATAAATACAACACCTGAGATCAGTCATACTCTGCTTGCAGTGCTCTTCCTTTGGCTTCTTTGGTTGAAGCACTGTGCTGTTTCATGTACCCAGTGAGCATCACCTGTGGTGTGAGGTCTGACCCCATTCAGATGTAGCTAATGCTCACTTGTTGGGAAACATCACACACCACCAGGATCTGCCAGTACTTCCTGACTTTGTTGCTAAAAAATGAAGTAGTTTTACAAAAATCTTTGCAAAACAAAGTGTATATGACTAAAGGAAAAAGAAAAAACAAAAACTGGAGTTCAGGATGGAACTTCTCTTCTAGAATAGCTTACCAGGGCCACCAGGCAGGACAGTGCATGAAGATGTGAGCATCTGGTGTGGTGAATCAGAAAGAGCAGGAAGGAATCTGCTGAGGGGGCAGGAGTGCAGCCTCACGCCAGCAGCCTGTGGTTGGTGGAATTTCCTGTCTGTCTGTCCGGCCTGTGGTCAATGTCACTGTGTGGCTTTTGAAGTCTGGAGAGCTCAGACTGAAGGAGCCTGTCCCATGCAGGTTCTCATGTTCCTGTTGTCCTTGCATGGTTCTGCTTATGCAAGGGAGGCAGGCCAAAGGGTTGCCCAAAGTCCTCCAGGAGCAAGAATCCTGGTGAAATACAGCACCAGCTCTGAAAGTCTTAATTGCTGAAACCTAGGCCTTTGTGTTCTTCCCAGAGAACAGAATTCAGGAGGCAAAAGCTGGCTGATGGAGCTTCATGTGTGCCTGCCATCCTGATGGAAAGCCAGTCCAGGGGGAAAAGCCAGCTGGACTGCAAGCATGTCAAAATACCCAGGAAAGAGAAGGCCCTGGGGAGATCTTACAGCACCTTCCAGTACCAAAAAGGGCTTCAAGAGAGCTGAAAGAGGGACCTTTTACAAGGGTGTGGAATGATTGGACAAGGGGGAATGGCTTTAAACTGAGAGAGGGTAGGTTTAGGTTAGATGTTAAGAAGAAATTCTTTCCTGTGAGGATGGTGAAACACTGGAACAGGCTGTGCAGAGAAGCTGTGGATCCCCCATCCCTGGAAATGTTCAAGGCCAGGCTGGATGGGGCTTTCAGCAGCCTGGGATAGTAGGTGTTCCCTGCCCACAACAGGGGTGTAACTGTGTGTAACTAGATGTCTTTAAGGCCCCTTCCAACCCAAACCATTCTGTGATTCTGTGTGCAAAACAGGTTTACACACAACCAAATTTCAGCAGCAATAATTTGCAGGACATCTGTAACCATTTCAGGATTCTAGTACATTTTGCAGCTCTTCTATGCACTCCTGGCTGTTGACATCACATGAATACTGTGTGTGCTTGTTAGGTACAGGAGCACTTTGAGAGGTCCTCCTACACTGACCAAGATTAGAAGTATGGGAAAATGGATTAAATTAACATGATTAAGCAATACTCCCTTCCTAGGGAAGAGACCCTGACATTTATGATGACCCAGTGTTGATAAGCTGAGTCAAGTATAACACCTACACAAACCCCTGAACTCAGGACAGTCAGGACAGTAGGAAGCCTTTGCAAAGGTCTTTATTTTCCACGGGTTTCACAGAAATAGAAAAAGAAAGCAGACTCCATTAGAGCCTGACTGAGGGAGAGGCTGCAGAGTTCAGCCCATGTTAGATAACTGAATGAAGAGAGAAAGAGCTTTGCAATGAATGCTTCAAGCACAGGAAACGACCAATTAGTCCCGCTACTCACAGGGTGACTTGTTTTTCCTGTCAGTGCTCAGAGGACTCCTAACAGGGAGTGACAGGAGCGATTTGTAAAGGTCAGATAAAACCTGCGGGCATGTTTGGCTCCAGCAGCAGACCCAGCTCTGCGGCAGACCTGAGGGGCAGTCCCCATGCCCAGGCTCCAGGTGAGTTCTGCCCCGTGTTTCCAGCCCAGTGTAATGGCCTCTGGCACCAGTGAGCCGGGTGAGCCATGTGTTTGTGGCAGGTCATGGCAGCACACAGAGTTCCTGGAGTCTCCAGATGTTTCTTGATCATCCGCCTGGAAAGCAGGAGTTTGACAGGGTGTGTGATTCCCGGGGAACCCACACGGGAAACAGAGGGGCAGCTCATCTCTCACCTCCTCTGGCACATGTGGTAGGCATCGTTTGAGCTAATAAATGAAAAGTTTAAAGTTGAATTCTGGGGCTAAAATATTGACATCCTGCAGTTCAAATTGGTATGACCAGGCTATAGGTGGTAATTTTTTTCACTGGCACACAGGTCTGACAGGCTCAGAATTCAATGGCATACACTGTGAATTACATGAAGTGTAATCTGACTCTTCATTGTTTTTGATAGAAAATTAAATAAACTACATCAATACCCGCTTTGCCACCAGTGTACAATGTATTTGTTATGTGAGATGCCATCCATAACATAACTGTGTAAGTTCAGTAAGGCCATCTTTTCTGTGAAAAAGAATGATGAGGTAATGACAGATAATACATCTCCAAGCTTTCAGCCCTAGCAATTCCTGAGTCCTAAGAGTGGTTACACCTAAGAACTAATAGAGACACACTCAAGGCTTCAAGTGCCTATCACTTGCCTCAGGAGCAATGCAGCTGCTTAATTGCTTGCTAGGCCACAGGTGAATAAATCCCATGGAAAAGGTTTTAAGCCGAGTAGTGTTTCATTCCTACTTTGCAAAGCTTCCTAAGAGCCAGGCAAAAAGCTTTACAGTGCTCAGTCACCATAGGAACCTGCCCTTGGGCTTTGGCTGTGCAGGGGTTGCCTGGAAAACCACCTGCCCACACTCCCATTCACTCCATGGCTGAAGCTATCCAAGACATGAAGGTGTTTAGTGAAGAATAAATAGCAAAGTAATGGTCTTTGTGGGCTTTATTTTTTCCTGAAAATGTATCAAGTTTATCTAGTCCTATTAAAGAAAACCTTGTGGTCCTTGACCATTGGAGGATGCAGATAAACTTTCTTGTTCTCCAGGATGTTGGTAGGATCCCTTAGGAAAATTAAAAAAAAAAGTCTATGATTCTCTACGGTGAAAGCATGAGTGGCTGTGTGGGCATTGCATTTCAGAATGATTCTTGTTTTGTCAGGTTTTTCTAGACCTTGTTCTCTGAGTGTGCTCTGGCCCCTGAGCCATCTGCCTGTGTATTTCTTCTGACTTTCTCACCTTTGCTGATGCAGTTCTTAAGCTTCTACCAGCCACGTCTGCACAGCTTGACACCCTGCTTGGCCATAGCCATGAAGTTCCTGAGTTGAAAATTATTGAGATAAATCATGACATAAATTAAATAAAATTGTCAACTTTTTTTTCCATCCATGCTATTTAGAAGTGTATGCTACAATATCTAGAAGGCATCAGGATTTAGAGAACTAAACTGGGATGAATTGATTCTCCCAGTTGATTTATGGTACAGCTATACTGGTCCATAAAATGAGGCTGGAGTGGGGGTTCAGCCACAGGCACACATGACAAGCATGTCCAGCTGCTAACATGGACCTGCTAACATGGACCCTGCTGTCTTGTACTGCCTAGCACTGTTCCATCAGCACCCTGAACCAGCCAGGGAGCACCACAAGACAATGATTTTTCCCTGTGGTTGGTTTAACCTCAGCCAGAGTGCATAGGGGCAGGAACAGAGCTCAGCTATGTGGATGGGAGATGCACTGTGCTGCTCTACCCCAGAGCAAGCAAATGGTCCCTGGCCTATTTTATTTATTAATAAAGATTGAAGAGAGAAGCAAAACCTGGATACAACCCATTAAGTGATTTTAAACTTGAAGTAACCTGTAAATGTCCATCATGGTTCAAGCTGGAAATTGAGCCCCACAGAGCTGTTCCCTTCCCCTCATCCCATCTCGTGAGAGAGAAGAAAGGCAGAAATCCTGAGCTCAGATGAGGTGAATTTACTAGAAAGAGCAATGAGATAAGAAAACAAACAGTAACAACACCAGCAACAATATTAATAACAAAAGTATACAAAAAGAGGGTGATTTTCATACAAAAAACATTCTCACTGACTCACAGACCTGAGCTGGTGCTGCACAGCTCCTGAGACAAGAACAAAAATTGTCCCCCAGACCCTCTGCATGCACCTTTTCCTTCCTGACTGCAAGCCATCCCCCATCCTCGTTGGAAGTGAGAATTCCATAGTTCTACCTCCTTCAGTGAAGTGAGTGGTGTAAAGTAACAACCCAGACATGCCCACACAGCTCCAGGCTCCACCCTCCTCACGGCCTTGGCCAAAACTAGGACAGTGTGACATTGGGAATTTAAAAAATATAAAGTGTAAATTATTTCCAGCTTATAGACTTGATGAAGAAATGGGGTGAGCACACTTGGGCCATGTTTTGGCAGAGAACAAGCACACCATGGATAAATGTTGAGAACACAAAGCTCCAGAGCCATCCTTTCATTTAGTGCCTGGATTGGTGAAGGTTGAGTCCATGGCAGAGCAGTGGAGCACTGCAGTGTCCTGTCCCTTGCTGTGATGATGGGGCAGCAGCTGGATGGTGGCATAGTTTCCCCCTGGAGTCCCCACTTCCTTCCACTAGGAGCCAGGACACATCCGTCTTGGCCCAGGAGTTCAGGAGCATTGCCAGCTACCTGAAGCCAGAGCGATCAAGGGAGCACTGAGTGAATTTTTAAAGCAAAGATAGATTTTCCTTTTTAAAAAAGGCAGTACACTGGTTTCTGTGGTGGCTGTTGAGGGACTTTTTATTTGTACTTTACTTCAGCAGCCAGACTGCAAAACACATGCTGGACTTGCTTATCTGCGCTTGTATCTTCCATAATAAATGCAAATCTCACCTTTCCAGCAGCATTGTTTGGAAGAGGTTTTTCTTTCACAAAACTTAGTTAAACATCTTTCAACAAACGGAGTTTTTCCCCTCAATATGTGCAAGTAGAAAAAGATGTGCCTTCAATCCGTGATGTGCCAGCAAATAGATGGGTGTTTAGCAGGTGGAAGGCTCAGAACTTCAGAAAAGAGTGACAACAAGCCTGAGGGGTAAAATGCCTTTTGCCCAGACACTTTTAGTAAGGCAGCAAAGAGGAAAGAAAATAATTTATTAATTTTTTAATGCACTTCCATCCCTCCACAGTTCAGAGGGATTTGAACTTCCAGACTTCAAGAAGTATTTGGACATCCCTCTCGGGCACATGGTGTGACTCTTGTGTTGGTCCTGTGCAGGGCCAGGAGTTGGACTAGATAATCCTTGTGGCTCCTTTCCAACTCAGATTATTCTGTGATTCTAATTCCATCTCTGCAGCACCAGCTCGAGGCATGTCCCAGTGGGGTACAGTTTTCTGGGACCAGTGCTCCACCCCTCCTCATGCTGGGATCTCAGCCATGAGGATGGGTGGTGCCCCAGGGCAGGAGCTGGTTCCCCAGTGGAGTTTCTGTGGTCCAAGGACTGAGCAACAGGAAGGGTTGGGCAGGCAGTGGGCCCTGTGGGTTGCTGCGTGTGAAGCTGTGAATTTGGGACAGAAGGATACAAATATACAGGAGTGTCAGTTCCAGCCTGGGGTTCCAAACCACCATGCAGAAGAAAGGAGGGAGATGGCAGACCTGAGATCACACCTTATGCTATTTCCTGGGCCAAATCATGAATCTTTGTCTAATCCCAGTGGTGTTCAGGCCCCTGGGGTGTTTGTGCTGCAGCCAGGCCTGTTTGCAAAAACACAGCCCAAAGGGCTCCCAGTGTGGATGTCAGTAACCATCCAGCCTTGGCGGAACTTCGTTCCCAGGAAGTTGCAAAACCTGCCTGGGAAGACAGGCAAGTAACCAGGCTCCACGCAGCCCAAGTGCTTCCTTAAAAGGCTTCTGGAACTGATCCATGAGTGTTGTCACACATGGGATTTTATGAAGTGCTCATCTTCATCCTTCTCCTTTTGCAGTCACTGGTGAGATTTCACTGAGGGTATGGCAATATCCAGGAGTGAATCACACACACCATCTGTGTAAAATTTTGTGGCCTTTGAGCAGTTATTATATGGCCCAGATGTTCCTGCAGACTGAAGAAACCTCATGGTTCCCTGGAAGGGGAGGGCTCCTTGCCTCAGCACTGGAAGCAAGGCTGGGAACTCTTTGTCCTCCACCTCTTCCTCCTCATTTCATCTAACACACTGAGCATGGTGAGGGGTGAACTCCTCTAGAAATGACATCTGCTGTCAAAACAGCAAATAACAGCCTATTATTTATTATTTATAGCTAACCTGCTGTTTGTCTGGGTTAGTGGGATAATCAGCTGCTGATGGGTTTGGTCAGTGATACTCAGCACAGGTTTGCACAGTGGTGTTTTTAAAGACTTCAGAGAGCAAAGGTGCAAGGTATATCATTAACAGTGTTCCAACAATGTATAGACTGCATTATTTTATATATGGTGTAAAAGAATATGAAGGATACTGCATTTTATGGTACGTGGAGGCAGGATTGAGGCAGGACTTCCAAGCTCTCTGTCACATTTTCACATCAAGAAATCTCTACCCCCCTGCTGCATTGTTTCTAGCTGTATATTGTGTTTCTAGCTGTGATTGCCACCAGAGATCATTTTGACCATTCACAAACAGCACCTCTTCTGGAAATGCAGCCAAGTCCTGAACTGAGAAAGCAAACATCAGCAATGTATAAACAGGCTCCCAGCAGTTCAGGAGAGGAAGTAATAAATAACTTGCCTACCTGGAACTGCAGGAGGAACCCAGCAAGTTGCATGCGAGGACCCATCTGGGCACCAGGAAGGCAGCTCAAGTGAGTTCCCCTGGTGCAAAAAAATTGGCTTGGGTGCTCCTATGAACACAGCACCTGGGCAAAAATTCAATGTTTTTTTTCCTAAACCTTTCCTTTTGGCAAAACAATACACTTTGATGATTTGTCACTTTGTTACGGACACAGACAAACCATTACAGACAAACCAGCCAAATCACCCCCATTCATCTGTCCCTAAGCATTCTGTGAAGCCAGGGTCACTTGGGTAAGTTTCGCTGAAATCAAGCAGATATTTTCCAATCAAGCAGGTGTTTTCCCAGGAATCGTGCACCAAGAAGAGCTGTGGTGAGTCCAGGTGTGGAAGGAGCCATGTGATGCATGTGCCTGCTTGCATTTTAGAGTGCAGGGAGAGGCTGGGATTTCTTGCAGGAGCACAGGTGACAGACCTGGAGATCAGACTCTGAATTCAGACCAAATCTAGTTTTGGATAGTTTTGTTTACCTCTGGAAGTCTCATGCCCCAGGACTGGGGATCTGAACTCCATCTTTTAAAAAGACTTCACTGCCTGCCTGCTGGGGTAGGAACTCAATGATGGGAGCTTGCCACTCTCAAATGCACATTCCAACTTTATAGTATAAAGTAAATATAATAAATATAGTATACAGTAAATAAATGTGCCTCCATTTAATTCTCAGTTTAATGTGTTGTGCTTCCTTGTTGCCTCAACTTTAATAAAGCATTTATTGCTTGTAATTATACTGAATCTGTAACATGAATGAACGTTACATGACTGTTTAATTTCTAACTTTAAATAATGGTGAAACATTTTTAATAAAGTATATATTACATTCCCATATACTATATACACTATGTTTACCTTTAAAGTGTGTTTTGTTATGTTAGTATACACATTTTTTCATTGGAAGTTTTATCCTGGCAAATTATTAAAGGTGCTGTAAATCCATAGCTGCCACAAATTGGTAGAATCACTTGTGTTCAATATCTGTTAGGACTTAGTCTTCAGAGATTATGCAGTACATTTTTGAGATGATTATCAAATATTGGCTTGCTCTTTTCTTTATAACTTCAATGGAAGTATGACTGACAACAGTATAGTCATGTGTCAATATGTTTCATTGATAAAAAACATTATGTTCAAAATTCCTTCCATATTTGTAGCTAGGAGCTCAGTTTTTGTATTGTTTGCAGAGCTGAAAAGCAGTGTAGTGTCAGAGTGACTCAGGAATGGAAGTTAAATAGATTACAGTGGGTGATAATGCAGCCTGAAAAGGCTGGGTAAATATAACCCCCAGAAGGGAAATTTACTGTATTTTTTCCATGAAAGATCAGCTGAACTTTGTGTTTATCACTCAGGAACGTAACAAGTTCTGGCTTGCTCCTGTGGTTTAGAAACTTTTCACCTTGCAATTTTGATGTTTTATTTCCAAGCTCCCTGAGAGAATTTGATTTAAATGTTGACTCTCTATTATAGTTTTTTCAGGTAGAACAAAATCAGATGTTTTATTTCAATGTTCTGAAGTTTTGCTTTTGGGGTTTTTTCATGAAGAAATCACACAGTGAAAGCGTAGCTCCAAAGTATACTTCTCAGAGCTGCACAGCACTTCACATCTGCCCTGACTTGCATAACCTTCTCTGTGCATTGAACAACCACCTTTAATGAGGGAGCTGTTAAAATGTGCTCTGTTCTGTGCTGAGACACGTGGGCAAGGAAAGAAAAGATTTTCAATTGCCGTTAAGAGAACTCTGGCTTCCTTTGATTTACTGTCTTTTTTTTTTTTAATCTTTTAAATTTCATTTAATAAATTACTTTGGCTGCTTTTAGGAAAACAGCTCACATGCCCAATCCCAATGTCATTTTATTTCCATACATCCCTATGACTGCCTGTTTACAAACATCTTCTGTAGGGAGAGAAGAAACAAGTAGATTCTTGCACCATGGTCACTTTTGGTCAGAGGTTTCTCCCATCCAGAGTATATCCACCACATTTATTTTTCTGCGTGTGCTGTGGTACTCTGTGTGTTTATTCAGGTAGTGGTATGTCATCCACAGAAACATCCTTCCAGGGGAAAATTTTCACTCTTCAGGGGAAAACGACACTTGGATTATCTGTGTGCACCTGTAAAAGCTGTTGCATTTATTCTCCCTTTCTGTTACAGTCAATCTTGAGTAACAGCCCTTGAATCCTCTGAATGGAGGAGTGAAGAACCTTAACTTGGAAGCGTGGAAGAGGTTGGAAAATAGGTGTTACTTACAATTTGCCAGATATTATGTGCAAGAAAATATAAAAAGCAAAAGATATCTCATAAGGGATGAGTAATTACATTTGTCCTTCCTGTACAGTTAATTGCAAATAATAAAATTGTGATGGGTAATCACATCTGGTAAAATGCTACTGTTTATCCTTCCTTGTGTGTTACAATGAACTTTACAATAATACAGATGCAAAGGCCAGAATTCGCATTCCAAGAGGCTTTTCCTCCCTTTTGGGGGAAATAAACCAATCAAAGGTATTCCAGGGTCTTTGTGCTATAATAGAGCACACTTTATATTGAGGCATGACTGTTGTCTTCAGATGTCAATTTTGCAATCAGAGTTCCAGAGAATTATTGAAAAAACCACTTGGTAACAAGCACTGGAGATTTCAGCCTGAACCCTGCAAAGAGCAAGGCCAGCTTCAGAGATAGATGAGATTGCCTACAGGATTTTTCCAGACAGGTTTTTAAAAGTCTCTAAGGACACAGGCTCCACAGAACCTTCACATTAGCCAGGTTTTAAGTTCTGGAGACAAAAAAATCCTGAGATTACTCCAGAGAAATATTTGGAAAAAAATGTAATTAATTAACTCTCATGTGTACTACATATTATCTATGGCATAATGTCTAGTTTTTTACAGAAATGTGTTGAATTACAATCTGTTGATGCTCATAAAGGTAAATGCATGAAAAAACATGAAGAGGTGTGATGTGTGGTTGAGATAAGCTGGGAGAACAGGGGGCACCTGTGAACTTCACCCCCACCCAGCAGTTGGGGATGTTTCAGATCTCTCTTTCTTTTTCCTTTCCTCCCTGCTGAGCAAGGTTCGATTTAGGTCTTACCTAAGTGCAGGCTCTGTATGGCTTCAATGACAATGGGTTCTCAGCACAATTATAAAAAATATTTATTTCTTTGTGCATTAAAAATCAGGAGGAAGAGGAATAACCTCTGCTGCTACACGATCATTTAATATTGTGGATAATACTGGTATATTGATGAAAAACAATCCAAATGTAAATGGCATTATGGCAGCATTAGGAAAAGAAATGCTGGATGAGAATGCGGATTTATAATTATTTATTGTAGCAATGCAAGCAGATATGTACACTTAATTATTCCATGGTCAAGAGAATAGTTTCAGCCAGAAAGGTGAAGGGAATGTCATTCCAACCATACAGGCTGATGGTGCATTTACCTGAGGGGAAGAGAATAGGGGTTCAGCTGAACAAAGCGATTTACCTGAGAAATAAGTTTCCCTGTTCCTTGAAGAGGAAAACTTCTCTCATCAGTGCACAAGAGGCAGACACAGCACTGTTTGGAGATCTTGGGAAAAGCAGTAAAGTGCTGCCACCTCAGCATTCCCATGAAGGGTGCACCTCTAATCCATATATACATAAGCACATATATATATATAAATTCTATAAATAGAAGTATATATTTACATATATATTTGTATGCTCTGTAACCAGACTTCACAGCCTCCCTTTCACAGGTGTCCACTCAGGGTTGGAAATAATCTTGATATTTTGCTCCCAGATGCCAATCTGCTGCAAACACTTCTCACAATCTCTGAGTACTCAAAACCTTTTTGGTACTCAAAGTACATTCCAGCCACTGTAAGTTATCCTCAAATATCACATGCAAATGTTTGCATTTATGGAAACTTAAGTTTCTGCTTTTTCTTTCTGCCTATCTTGGTCTCACAACGACCAAATTCTTGAGCAGTTTTTGATAGCGCTCATTAACAACAGCAGTTTTATTTTGAGCCCATGGCTAGAAAATCCATGGCAAATCCTACACTGATCCCTGCTGCCTTCTCTGCCTTGACGTGGGCAAGGAGTGTCAGGTTAAGCTCAGCCCACCTGCCTGAGCTGGGCAGGACAGTGGTGGTTTCGTGGTTATTCATAGCGTGGGGTGCAGCTTCAGTGGGCAGCTTTTTAATAATGTAAGCCAAAAGTGAAAGGGTAATGTTTACCAAACCTGTTTCAAAATGGCTGATTAATCAAATAAATGGGTGTTTATTGAGGCTGTTGCTAGGTACTTACTGTTATTGAGATAATTGTGTGACTCAGCTAAGCCAGACAAAGAGCTCTACTGTTGCTCTAAAGTACCGACTGGCCAAGTTTGCATCTTACGCCAGAGTAAGGGCAGAGACTTTGCTCTTTCTGCTCTGCTTTTTCACAAAGCTAATCACTTAGTTCATTTATCTGACACATCATCCCCTTTTACAGCCAGCTTAAAATGCCTTCTTCCCATAAACCCCAGAAACGCTGACCCATCTGCAGAACCCCTTCGTTTTCATTACTGACACCAAGGTGTGGACAGACCTTTCTCTCGTGTATTTTCTATATTATATTAAATTATTTATATTAATTATATTATATTATATTATATTATATTATATTATATTATATTATATTATATTATATTTATAGTAATCATGTCTTTTTCTGCTAAACATCTGTATAAACCATAAAGCATCACCATTCAAAGTAGTTGTTTACTAAATAACTGAGTACTTGATTAGACAGGTTATTAATGGAGATTTTATTGTAGAAATTGCATAATACAACTCCTGGCTTATGTTTTTCATCTAAAAAATGGCAACATTTTTTTAAGACAGCTACTAACAAGTATAATGATAGAAAACTCTCCTTGCTTCTCAGAAGAAAGCTTGGAGTACATGAAGTTGGAGGTACAGGAAGAGATTTATATCTGCTGTTTGGGGGGAACACTAAGAACCTTTACCTGCCCTCCAACTAAATTTCTTTTTACTTATATCTTGGTTTTATTATTTTCATATAATAGGCATCTTCTCATTCCAAAGAAGCATATCTGTGTTCTGCTGATGGTAGTTTGCATACCTCAGTGAGTGGTAAAGGGTATTTGAAATCACAGGGACATGTTTACTTCAAGACATCAGTCTCAAGTTGTACCAGTCCAAATTTGGAGTAATGTTACCAGCAGTAGTGTTATAATCAGATTTGCACTGATATATCTGAGAGGAGAATTTAACCCTTGCCAGTCATATTCTGTAGCAGATTTGTTGGGGTTTTTAAAATCTTCACCAAGATAAATAATATATTATAAAGAAGCAGTATTTTCCTTGCTCAAGATTGTATTTTGATTCAAAAATCTTCTGGTGTATGTTAGAGAGATCACTGCAATTTAGCAACAAACACTTGCACTTCCTGGAAATGCTCAATATTTATTTAAAATGTTCCACTAACATTTTCTTTACTGTAACATCCAGGCATAACTGAGAAATTTAGGTCTTCCCTTGTAACAAATTCTGGGAGTTTATAGATCAAGGTCTGAACGGGGCTTTGAACCAGGAAGCGGGCTCTGTTTGAACTCGTGCTTTTGATTTCTAAAATTAATGTTTTACTAGAAGAGTTTTCACTGGAGGAAGAGAGCAATCCTGCAGATGATTTAACACTTATTACACTCCCAAATAAGTTATTGAAAAAAAAATGTAATGCCTATGATAGCTTTTTTCCTTTTACTGGTCATGAGCATAAATCACATTGAGCCTGTACTGGAGTCTGGAGCCAGCCTCCCAGATATGACAATTTATTAATGGCCTTTGTGGATATCCAGAGTGGGAAAATCCCCATAGCAAGCCACTGTACAGAGGCAAGTTAATGAGAGATTAGTGAGTGTTAAAGGAAAGTAAGGGTGGAGCAGAAAACTGTTCCAAATTCTGCACATGGCCCAGGGGGGAATTAGTAATAACATGACCCCAACTCTCTCTGTCAGCTCCCTCCAGCCTCTCAGACATCACCTCTAACTGTCACACTGATACACAAAAAACAAAAACAGAGGTTTTTCTCACATCATCACTTTGTGAAGGGGGGTAGTACTGCCTCCCCAACAGGTGGTACAGGATTGTCTCTGCTGGGACTGTTGGTGTCAGCAAGGCAGGAAGCATAGTGGGAAAACTTGAAGAAGGTCTCAATGCAAGGTTCAATAATTTTCTGATTTTCTCCTCAGGGCAGAAGCTGTTAGCAGAAGCCAGCTTCTTCTCCAGAAGCATGTGTCAAGTGGCCCCCAGTGGAAGATAATAATGGTGTTAAGTCAAAAAGATATTTTTAATACAAGAAAAGGTTAAGAGGCAACAGCTCTTCCTTGTCTGTCCTTTAACATGTCTCAGAACTAGGAAGTTCATTTCCCTGCTGAGAGGGCAGAAAAAGCCTTTCCAGGATCCCTTATTCCATGCCCCTGCTGTGGGGAACAGCAATCATGAATCATTTCTCCTTGCAGCTTTGGGCAGGAGAGAAAAATATCAGCCTTTTTGATAACAAGTTATTTTTCAGGCTAGATACTAAAGATATGTAATCCACCTACCCAGTGGCTGCTAACAACCTTTTTTTGACAATGGACAATGTAATTTACTAGCAAGTTCAAGAGCAACAAACTACCCTTCAAAACACTTCCCCTCAGGTAAATTTGGATTTTTAAATCAATTATTCTTGGGTTGTTTTTTTAAGCCCAGAATTTGATTACATTGCATTTGCCCTGAAAACAGTGGGAGACATATTTAGTGAAGGGGGTCTAGATACTGAAAGTAATTAGTCTTTCAGGCCCTTGAGGCTTGGAAAAAAAATGGCATACTTCAATTGATAGCTGTTTCCTCTTCTAAATTCCCAAGGTAACCTTTGGTTTTGGGGTTATTTTTTTTCTTCTTTTATTTTCCCCTGTTTGCAAGCAAGTAGAATGAAAGAAATTTTTTTTTAAACGAAAAATTTCAGTTCTCCCAGCTAAATGCTTGCTTTTGCCTTCTCTATGGCCCAGCCAGATCTTGCTTACAGACTGCAAATCCTCAAGGGATTAATTCTACCAGAAGATATGATTCCTTTCATTCCTTTTACATTACCCATTCTTTGGACAATGCTAAACAGAGCTGGGAATGCTGCTCCACACCCTTGGTCCTCCTAATCTAACATTTTCCCAAGGGAGAAGCGTCCTGTTGGAAGTGGCAGCAGCACTGCCACCTTCAACCTGAGCAGCACGACTGGCTGGGCTGGTGAAATGGTTTTGGATTCGGGTTGCCTTGCAGCAGCCTCATTATGCCACACCTAGGTCATGTGCAATATGAACTGCCTTGATGAAGGACAAATGGTTTATTTTTGTTTTAACCCTGTAATCGGTTGATGTGTTTGCACAATTTCAAGCAGTGGGTGGGAAGGAGGGAATGTATAAAGGGAGAGCTCTGTGTGAACTTTGCCACTGCTGACTGAGTTGTTTGTTGAATCTATTTACCAGAAATTACAGGAGTCATATGAAAACAAAAGCCAAAATATCTGACATTTGGTGCCATCTGATGCCTAAGATGAAGTTGGAAAGGCGCTTCCCTAGTTTTCTCTCAAGGTGGTGTATGTGTTCGAGTTGTTTGGATAATATTTGGATCATTAAGCATCTCATCTGGGAAGCACAGACCAGCTCTCACTGACACCGACCTGTCCAGACACCTCTGTACTGCAGGGAGCACCTGCACATGCAGGGTAGGGACTGGGGCAGGGTCAGTGCCTGGGAACAGCCTGGAGAAGGTCCAGGGTTGTTTGTTCAGTATCTGCCCCACTCACACTCCTGTGGCACCAAACCAGACCTGTGAGTGGAGACCCCCTGACCCTGCCTGAAAAGCCTGTCCAGATCTTCCCCCAGACAGGGCAAATAATTCAGGCACGTGATCCTGATGGCACTGGAGGGTTTCCTTACCTGCAGCAGGACTTCTGCATGTATTCCTCACACTGCAGTGCAAAGGGATGCCCTGAGCTAACACATTTTGCAATATGCATGTCCTTCACTGGGACAGTGCCTTTGTTTACAGCTCTGAGTTGCTCTGTCTGGCTGTATGTATCCTCATATCTCTCTGCAGTTGCATCAGTTTGGCTTTGTTAACCCTCACCTATGATTAACAGTCTGAGCTGCCGTGCAGACTACATAGCACAGGGAACAGTGGGGTGAAGTTTGCAATATGTCCTCACTTCAACTTTAAAATACTAACCTCTAAAATAAAACCAGCTGCACAGAGCAATTAGCAGGCATGAAAATTAAAAAAAGCTTAACAATTTGATTTGGGAAGCCTCTGAAGACTCTGTGCTCCTCTTCCTGGGAACCACAGCTTTACAAGTTCAGTAAATAAATTACTTTCTTTTTTCCTCCCTTATCCAGGCACAAAATATTTTTCTTTCATATAAGAAGATTTAAAAATAAATATTAGAGGGTCACATGCACAGAAGCACACACATGCTTACTTTTCCCATTTAAACTGCTACGCTTTAGCAGTAGGGAGATGCATTTGGAAATTGGAGAGTCTGTTTTGCTTAAGAGATATGGGAAACACTTTGGGAAAGTGTTAAAGAGCATCTAAGTTGCATACTGGAACAATATAGTGCTAAGGCACTTTCCTGTAGTAGAACTAGTGCCACTTTATTTAAAATGGCAGTGCTTGGTGCTTGCATTAGAGACTCTGGGTTTTTTAGGTAACATACAGAAGTAATGGGAAGAGAGTCCTCCTTGGGAATTTCACTCCATTTCTTTTTCCCATCCAGAGGCAAATCCAATTCCCCCTCCAGCTGGCAATGAAGGAGCATGCTGAGACACCCTTATCATCTTTCAACTGATCATGCAGGTATTCTAGGTCCATTCAGGACTTGACATCACTGCCTGGAGCATTGCTGCTTTTGCACCTTCTTTGTTGTCACTGTGGAGGTGTCACCCTGTCCCTCCCACCCAGCCTGCCCAAGCACATTGGGGTCAAGGCTGTCTGCTGGTTTTCCATCACACATCACTGTGTGTTCCATGGCAGAGAACTTTGGGGGTGGATATGGGGGCAGGCTGGTGCTGTCCCCCTCCTTCTTCCCTCCTCCCTTTTTTGTTCTCTTAAATTAAAAACTTGAACAGTTGTATTAAGCAGGCACCCAGGGAAGAGCAAAAACTCCTTGAGTGTACACAGTGTGTCTCCAAGTACTTTTCCAGCCTCCAGCTACTCCAAAACCAGGGATTTTCTGAGTCTGTTCAGCAAAGCTCTGTTTCAAGCCTCTCCATAAAGTCACATGGCACATCAGCACATCAAACTAACTCAGAATGATGAAATCCTCCTGGAGGAGCTGTTCCTCAATCCAGCCAGGCCAGACTCAGCTGCTGGAGGTTCCTCACACAAGTATTCAGACACCTGGGAAACCAAATGACATCTCCACCTTGGTGGCAACTGGAACTTACCATCATCCACGATCCTGAAGGTTGAAAACAAGCTGCAGTTTGCTGGGGAATGTTCAGCCCACTGCCTGGCCCCAGTGGGATACCAGGGTTTTACCTCTGCCACAGAAGAAACAACCACAGAAAGGTCCCAGCTGCTACTCCCACAGCTCTGACTCCTCTGAGCTCTCCAAAATTGCCATTTACTCCCCTAAACTACCTCCACCGCCTCCGTTTACACTTGGTGGCTTATGGTGAGCCTGCATCACCTTAACCCCTCCACCTCAGCCCTGGGCACAACCACGGGTCAGTCTCAAATGGCTCTGCAGAGGGACGAGCCATGTTTCAGCAGAGGCCTCACTGCACCAGACCCTCCCGAGCAGAGCCCTCCCATCCCTGCCTCTTCCCGTGTTTTATTTCTCCCCCATGCTCCTTTGCCCCATAGCTGCAGGCTACAATTACTAATAGCAACTAATAAAGCAGCAGAGTAGCTCCAGATGAACCAGGAGAGGTCAACCTGAAAGCAACGGTTTAAGAGCAGCCCGAAAGCAATTATACTCCAGCTAACATTACCCCTCCACATAAATAACTCCTCCTGACTTCTCCAGGCCTTTGATTTCCTCTGTTTGAGGAGCTCTGCTGCTGCTGTCCCCCCTGGCAGGTCTCACCTCTCTCTCTGTGCAGCTGTTTGGGCTGGGGCTGCACCTCTGCCCATGCCAGTTCACCTGGAGCAAGTGACCTGCACAGTGTCTGCCCTTCCAGGGGCTCCAGGCAGTTCCATGTGGTGGCATCAAGTGGGCTCCTCACAGTGCTCTGCAGCATCCCCTAAATACCCTTTGGATTATTTTTACTTTTTCCTTTGGGCTTGTAAATGTAGAAATCGTGTCTTGATGCTTTAAAAGCTAACCTTTGGTGTCTACAAAGAAGAGCTTTGCCAATTTTTTCCAAGAATGCTGTAGAAGTGGAAGGGGCCACTCAGCAGGTGCTTGAACAAGGTGCCTTTAAGCCAAAAAACCCCCACCATTTCCATGTGACCATGTGAATGTTGAGCCTTCACATGATTTCAAACAAATGAATGAATTCATACCAGACAAAAGCCCATGTGGGTATGAAATCCAAAGTCTCTCCCTGTGGTGCAGAAAGCCCTGTGCTTTGAGGCTGGGACACCACTGTGGGCAGGCTGGACATCTGTTTGCCCCATTCCCATGGCATGCCTGGACCTGGGACAGGAACAGGGATGGGACCCAGGGCTGGGTAGATGTCTGATCCCACCTGGTTGTGTGCAACCATCCTCGTGCTCTCTTGTAGTGAGCAGTAAGACTGCAGGGGCAAAAATTTCAGCTGATTTTACATGATAATTAATATATTTGTAAGGGAAATTGCATAATGTGGTGGCTACAGTGAAGGCTCCTCATCTTTTAGACTCCTTCCAGCCTCTTCCTTCTCACTTCAGTCACAGCCATTTCCAAGTGTCTGATTTGAAGGCCTGATCCATGTTATATCAAATGAAAGATCAAATCCCTTGTTTTTCCAGGAGCAGGGCTAAAAGTGAAATTCTTGTGTTTTGTCTGGATTCAACCCTAGTTTCTTGCTGATATTAGAGATACATGGAATTTAAAACCATTTTTACATGGTTTAAAAATCTTTGGAGCTCTAAGAAAAGTGGGAAAGCGGTGTCAGATTTTTGACAAAAGTATATGCCGGGGAAAAGCCTTCATGTTTTAGTTGAAGTTCACACAGTTGTCCCTGTTCTGGATGAATCATAACAAATGCTTTATCCTAATTGTACTCAGGATTTCATCACAGAGCTCTCTGCAGAGATTATGACTTAAGAAGAGGGAAAGAAAATGGTTGCAAAATGTGGGAAATGCAAAAGAGACTTTTGCATACAAAGCATGTTACAGAGCGTACTTATGCTCTGTAACAATGAACCAGCATCATCCAGGTCCCCAGTAAATATTCAGAGCATTTCATAAACACAAGAAGACTTGTGAGTTAATGACAACACAATACATGAGTGCTGCAAGCATTTGTACTAATTAGATGAACATCCTTTACCCAAACACAAGGATGAAATGTCACATAAGAGAAGTAGCAATGAAAATGCTGCAAATGAATGCCTAAATATAGGGGTTTTTTTCTACAGCAAGAGTGAAAGTCTGTTGTTTGGTCTTCAGAAAAGGTGTCAATAAGCAGTGTTGTTTCCCAGCATGTTAGAAATTCAGAGCACTGTTTAAATACCTCACTGTGGAATTAAGAGTCTATTTAAGGTCTTGTTATTGATGTTTCACCTGGTAAATATTTGAGGAATTTGCAATAAATATTTTTTCCCACATTTTTTCTCAGCTGCGTATGAGTCACCAAGTCCTGTGAATTTTTAAAGGCAGATTTGTGTTGCTCCCTGCTGCACAGTATATAGGAACTCCAGGTATTTTATATAAAAATACAGAAACTATAGAGACTTGCATGTGAGTTGTTGCTATTTTATGCTAAAACATGTTAGTTAGGTGTTCATGTTCTGATCTTGCAAATATTTATGCCAATAAATAATTTGGGTCAAACAACATTGCTTACATGTGTGACACTAGTTACAATCACAAAAATGTGCAGGACTGGGGTTTCATCTTGTAGACCTTCATTTGCTGAAATTAAAATCATAAGAGGTCATCTTATTTTAAGCAGCATACATTTTAACAATATTTTTTTGATATTTATCTCACAGGGTGCCATCCATAATTTATTGTTTATTATTGGAGTGGCTCTATTGCAACCAGTTGAAAGGACTGTTTGTAACTTCTACATGCAGGAATATGGAATCATCCTTCTGACTCAGTGTCCCTTGTGTTTCACTGCAGCTGCCCAGAACTGAGCTGGGATCTCAGCAGCAAAAGTCTTTTCACCAGGAAATGTCAAAACCGCAAAATCCAGGTTTTTTTCTGAAATATCGGGTTTGATCAAACCCACTTTGAGACTTGCTGTTAAGAGTAAAAAAAAAAAAAAGAAAAAATTCTGATTAAATTTAGAGAGTCCCATTGCAGACTAACAGAGCAGAGAGGCATCTACAAGCTTCCAGGAGCCCTTTATCTATTAACTGGTTTGGGTCAGGCAGAGTAGAGACTTAAACCTTGTTCCCACACATAGGCAGCCTGGTGTTTGGTTTACCTTACTCTTCACTTTCCACATTTCCTGGCCAGTCCTGGGAATTACAGCAAAAGCATCGACTACTGCAAGGTCTAGAAGGGCAGCAGCACCACACCATGAGTACATCCATGCCCTGGGATTCAGTAAACTGAACAGTAAAGGAGCAAAAGAACAAAATTATACAAAATGCAAGCCATCGATAAATACATATTCATGCTGGGAGCTCTGTGAAATGGTGACCTTTTGTTTTCTAAAGGGAATCTATGCAGCTGCTTACCAGGTTATTACAGCATCAGCATTGCATCACTCCCAAGTACACTACAGACAGCACCAATATAAAGGCATCAGAACAATGAAAGATGACTGTGACAATTATTATGTGGGATGTAGCTCTTGCCTTATTAAGCAATCTGTTTCCCACTCCCTTAGGGCAACCTGAATATGCTTTCAGCAATCTTGCTTCATTCCCTGGCAGGCCAAAGATTACAAGGCTTTTAGAAAAGAGCCTGAGATGGGAGAACCCTTTTAAAACTATTTAGAGACTAGGTTCAGTCCCCGGAGAAAATTTGTTTTAGGTAAAGACAACGTAAAACCAGATCAACAGGAAATTCTTGTCAAGGGCTTAGAAACAAACAACTGCTGCACAGAGCATCCTGACTTCAAACACCTTAATGCAATAATTTGTTTTTAATCATCCATGAGATGGAAAATATGAGGAAAATGTAATATAAATGTCCAAGAATAACAGCGGTTAGTTGTTTGGATTTAAAATCAAAAGCGGTTTCCGTGCTGTTGAGGGTTTCCACGCCGATGGGCCTGGGGGAGCTCAGGGTGCAGTAGGCTTCCATCTGCCAAGGACAGGAATGAGTTGCACTTGTCCTCCCCATATCCTCCTGCAGCCCCAAATGCTGGGATAGCACTGCAAGGAGCTGTGCTGATGGGGCACTGTGACTTAGCTGACATTCCCTGGGGGCGAGTGAGCCTGGCTGGAATCATTCCTCCTGTGGAGGTCCTTACCTGGTGCCAAAGTTTTGCTCCAGCGACGCCTGGCAGCCGCCTCACCTGGACCCTTGGAGTGTCTGCAGGCACTGCCAGCACTGGGACCCTGCCAAGCACTCAGAGAGGTCTAGAAACAAAGTAGTTAGAGGGCCACCTTGGAAAGACCCCTCTTATTTCCATGGTGATAAAAATCAAATGTTTCTACCCTGTTTTCAGGGGGTCTCAAGCCTGGCTTGGGATAGAAAGGAAATAAATTTTTATCGTGGGGAAATGGAACACAGAAAATCTTCGACGCACCTGTCTGCTTCTTTTGGTGCCTAAATACCTTTGAAAGTCCTGCCTTGAGTGCCAAAGTGATGATGGATCACACAGTATTTCCTTTTTATTATTGCACTGCATCCTTTGGGCCTCACATTAACATAATTAGGGCCATATGGCACCAGAATCTTTGTTGGTTCAAACCGACTCAGCTCCTTTGAAGTCAGAAAGTCTGTGCCAGTTTATACCTGCTGAAGATTTGGTTTATGGTCTGGGAAATAAGAGAGAGAGGGGGGAAAAGGGACCCAGGCACTTTTTGTAGTTAATTAAGAACTACATAGATATATTTGTGCCCCGCTGCTGCTGTCCACCAGGAGCAGTGCCTGAAGTGCCTTCACGGCTGTAATATCCTTTGTGTGATTACCTTTCACTGTCAGCTGCTGTGCCTCTCCTTGTGACTCAGAGTGTTTCAGTGGCTGCAGGTAAAACTGCATGCAGTGAGTCAGAGCCAGTCAGCCACCTCTGGACAGCAACCAAAAACATCCCATTCCCATCCACTTGGTCCTAAGGAGGGAAAGAATTGCCTGAGTGACTGTACTCTCTGTGCAAAGGAACTACTCACACTTTTTCCCCTTGACTATATTGTGAAAACACTTGACACTTACAAGTAATAAATTCTTATGAAAATATCTGGTGGGTAACACCAAAAAGATAATGAAACGTGGAGAAGGTAGGTAATGTAAATCCAAAGCACAAGGCCATGGAATTAGTGCCAGAGAGCAGAGATACATTGTGACTGGATGAAGCTTCAAATCCCAGGACACTCCTGAACCCCTTTACAAGGCACCTAGATAAAAGTAAATTATACTGTCAGAAATGTTGCAGCTGGAGTCACTGAAAGCTCTGAGTCGTCAGTACCTGGAAAACTCTGGTAATTGGCCACTTGGAAAGTAGAGTCATGTCTTCTGAGAAACTGAAATGTGAGTTTGTGCCTCACATTCTGCCCAGGTCCTGTACTGATCCTAAAATGATAAACACTTCCCTGTTTTGAGGCAGTTTATATTCATATCTAACCAAGGCCGGTCTACAGTGGATCAGACACTCACGTCCTGCAGCCAACCATGGTCTGACCCAGAGGGTGGCTGTCCCCCACCCCCTGCCCCAACTCACACCCAGGGCTCAGACCCATCCTGGGATGCAGCAGCCCAGGTCACCACTGCACACATGAAATACATTCCTGGAAGTCCCCCAGCAGCTCCAGTTAGCACCAAAATGGGCCCAATAAAAAGTTTTTTGCTTTGCAGCGCTGTAGGTCACATGAAGAGAAGAATAATCCAAGTGCTCAGCTGTGGGCAGCAAACACCCAAGCTAAGTCTGGAGCCCAAACTTGCTTTGGCCACTTGGCAAATGCCACATTGTACCTGCCAGCTGAGCTACTCTGTGGTTACTGCCTTTTAAATAACCACTTTTAATCACAGAACCACATAATACGCTGAGTTGAAAGGGTCATCACGTTCAACTCCTAATGCAGAGAGGCAAATTTTGGTCTCAGAAGGTCCTTGAGATGTGTAGCATAGGGGTTTGAGACTGCACTGTCTGTCTGCTTTTCCCAGCTCTCTCAGTTTGCCTAAGAATGTGTATGACCACTCCATGCAACACGAGCTCTTCCTGTGCCCCTGGGTGAGAACAGCAGCACTGTGACCTCTGTGTTCTCAGGCACCAGGATTTGGCTGGGGGTATTTATAGCACAGGCACATCCACCACAGTGGAAGCTGTCCCTGCCCCTGGTGAGGGGGTTGGAACTGGATGAGCTCTAAGGTCCCTTCCAACACAAACCATTCCATGGTTGCATGATTCAATCAGATATAAAGGCAGCTCCTGAGAAAAGGGAAAACAATCAGCTCTTCCCATGTGCCAGCAGGGAGAGAGCAGCAGCAGGACAAGGTGCAGAAGTGCCAGGCAGGCACACTGTGCCAGATGTTGCTAGAGCCAGGGATGTTGGGCAGAGGTTTGTGTTTGCTCTAGGTGTAGCTGATTTTCTAGATCCTATCTGTTCTTAATCTTCTGCTACTATGCAGAGTTAAATATTTCACAGTGGTTTTATCAGCCAGCTCTCATCTGGGACTAGGAGCTGGTTATTCTGAGGAATTTCCTGCTTTTAAATTAGACTGTCACAGGGCAGAGAGGGCTCATCTCTAACGACAGCTTCAGCACATGAGGACTCCTTCCATATCTCACTAGATGGCAAAGTGATTTTATGTGGCCATTACCTCTTGGTAGTAATAATGAAGATCAGCAGCCTTTTGTTAGAAGATGTTCACATAATCAACACTGTGTTAAGCTTTGAACAGACTAAAGAATGTGGATTTAGACAATGAGACCAAAATTTGGTCTGAGAAAGTTACTTCCTGAAAAGAAATTTTAAACCCCTCCCATCATCTCATATCTCATCAGTGCAAATCAGTCTAATCCAAATATGGAAAAATTTTACCATTGAGATGAACACATGGCAAAATCTATTGTCTAGATGTGAGGATTTCTAAAAAGGGGGGAAGTGTAGGTCATCAAGGATTGCTGTTTAGAGTCAGTCACTACAATATGGGGTCATTCAGTCCCTCATTCATGGGAAGAGGGAAAGCTCTGGCTCAGGCAGGTTGGTGGAAGGAGGGACAATACTCCATCCTCTTCCTCTATGTGATGCAGAAAAAGTGGAGAATTGTGTTCTAAATAACAACACACAGAGTAATTATCAAACTGTAGTGACTGTTTTACCATAAAAATCATCAATTGATTAATTGTCTGTATATGCAGTAATGTAAGTTGAATTCTTAGCACTTTTTGACTATCCCAGCTTGAAAAATCATAGCTTATCTTCAGTCTTTTGGTGTTGATGCCACTGTTTTAATGTGGTTACATAACTTACAGCAATTAAAAGCATTTCATTAAACTTGTTTTGCAGGTTACATATCACTTTATACTTCACAAGTGCCCTCCATCAAATCATCTTTTTAGTAAGCATTCATTATATCTTGTGCCAGTCCAACAAGGTATGGCAGCAGTGTCACAGTCAAATTGATTTGGCAGTGCAGAGTCAAGCACCTGCAGGTGCTGGAAGAGATCAAGATTATTTGTGGTGGCTCAAAACTGCATAATTCAGACTTCTTTATCCCTATCCCAAACCAACATAGAGTTGGGACAGTGGAAGATATTGAGCTTTGGCCTTCAAAAAACTTTGTGCATTCAGCTTTCAGAGCAGGGCACCTCTCTGGACAGGGATGAGTAGCAGAACAGAGATAATGCTGCTTAAAATGTAGGTGTTGGTGAAACAGGAGTGAGAGGTGTTTTGCTTGGCTGTAACAAGCCAAAGGACCGGGGCTCAACCCTCCTCTCTCCTGGTCTAACTTTATGTTTTGCCTAATGCTGCAATGACACAAAATGCTCCTGGCCGGGGGAAGACATGAGTTTCCATCTGCCTGTGGTGACGACAAGTCAGACCTAGACTGGTTGCCCCTTGCTGGGAATACTCCCCAAAGTTGTGGTGTTTCTGCTTGCATTCAGGTGTTGAGTGGCTTCTCTGACCTCTCTGGCTGTTGTGCCCTGTGTTAGGGGCAGGAAAATGACCACCCCCTCAAGCAGAACATGGCTTGAGAGGAGGCTACTGGGTAAGAGGAGGGAAACCAGGAGAAATGTGAGAAATGGTTGATGATAAGAAAAAAACCTGTGTAGGAAACTATATTCATGGTCCCAAGTGAAGCTTTTTCTGGCTGGCAGGGGAACAGGTATGTCACCAAGCTGGTTCCTATGCCCAGCTGGAAGGATTGGCTGCCACCTGCCAGTTCATCACACCCTGCTTCTATCCAAGACCATCACAGACAGCATTACCAGCAGTCCTGACCTTGCTCTGTGCTGTTTGCTCTTCTTCCCACTCCCCCTTTCTGTCTT
This sequence comes from Trochalopteron elliotii, assembly GCA_024734555.1. Taxonomy (NCBI): domain Eukaryota; kingdom Metazoa; phylum Chordata; class Aves; order Passeriformes; family Leiothrichidae; genus Trochalopteron; species Trochalopteron elliotii. Next base: position 1,986,461 of record JANPWX010000085.1, on the reverse strand, counting down.
ACACCAACTAAAAGTAAGTACCCAAAGTGTTTCTGAAATGCATTGCGTTCCAGCAGTGTCCACCTCCAGGTAACCAGAATCCCAAATATAAACTGTTCCAAACTATTTCTCACTTGAGTCCAAGCACTCCCAGCTTGTCACCATTGACTCTTTTAGCATAATTTGGTCACTTTCCTCCAGGGCCCAGGTCCCTGTCACCAAACTTCAGCACCAGGCAGAGGAGCACAAGGTTGGAGCAAACCTTTGCCTCCTCTGGGAAGCGTGACAGGAGGGAAACAGTCAAACCCCTTTGGACCTCACATCCCTGGCATAATACTATTAACTGACTTGGCAGGAGTAGTATAAGGCTTAATTAGTAGCTATTTGTAAAGAGCATAAAGATAATTTGAAGTGCAAGATGATGTATTAACCTGAAGGGTTAGTCTAATTAAATGCTTGAAATTGCTATTAGACATCTAACATTATTAGAGCAGGGGCTTTATATCAATAATGTAATGCAAACATAGTTTTGATTTTCTGTTTTGAAAAATACTGCCATGAATTTAATTACAGGCTGGTTAATTATTTTATCCCCATTAACAATAGTCACATGTTAAAATAATGTTGGCTCCTCTATGTTTTTCATGCAGATGTGACTAACAATGGTTTTTGTTTCCAAGAAATTAATGCCTGAGCTGAAAACGCAGGAAAAGATCCATCTTTTTTTTTTTTCTCAAAATCATCTTTCAAAGGACTATAATATGCAAATTTGGCTCCACAGTGAAGTGATATGGACAGAGGTGTAAACTCTCCATCCAGGCAGATTCAGAGTTTTCTGGGATAAAGTGTTCATTATGCAGAGTCTAACAGCAGCTAATGAAAAGTGTACTCCTGTTCCCCTTTCCCTCCCCTCCCACTGTTCCCTTGGACCAGTAAGAGTACTCTGACCTCATTGTGAACCATGTTGTGCTGCTAACCCTTGGGAACCATAACCCTACAGTATACAAAACAATTTCTGGGGGACTGAATCACTGAATGAACTTACTGTACAGTAAGATGAGTGGCAGAGAAGAGAGGTGGCAAGAGACTGTGCAGCCAAGGATGGAGGAGAAAGCAAAGCAGTAGCATTGTTTTAAACACCAGCCTCTTCCAAATTTGTGCGCAAAATGGCTTTATTTGTAACATAAAGCCATGCTGTGGAATGAGGGGCAGCCACCCCAGCACACTTCTGCCAAGCAAGGAGAAAACAATGAAAGCCATGCACACCAGTTGTGATCAGAGGTGCAGCTGATCTCAGGCTGCTGCAACATGGATTTGCCAAGGACAGGAGCCAGGAACAAGAACAGCTCCACTGAAACCTCTCTCCTGCTTCCTCATCCATGCAGTACCACAAGGAAGTGGGTTAATAGGCTGTCTCTGATGGTGTAGTGCTGATACAACTGAGCAGACTTGCACCTACTCTGCACAAAGAAAACATTCATGCCAGCTCCAACCAAAGGCTTAAGCAGCCTATAATTGTTTCGCCAAGAGGGATCAAAAATGGGCACCTATGGAAATATATAAGGAAAATGCAAATGCAGCATGACATTTGCCCCATATTCTCTGTCAGCCTACACGTGTCCATAGCTTATGGGCTCAGGCACCGTGTAAAGAAGAATTTCATTCTGTGAGTTTTGAATTTCTTCTCTTATCTTTGTTTTCATCTTGTAGTGACAGTAAAAGCAGACAGCTCTTCTCAGCTGGCCATCTTCTTGATTTTAAAGACATGTATCTCAAAGTCCTCAGCTGCCTCTTGTGGCAGATGAATTGAGGCACACATGGGTCTTCCTCATGTAGTGACCATCCTCTGCCTCCTCTCCTCCCTGCTGGGCTTCTTGGGTATTCCCTTTCCATGTGTGGGAAGCTGGATCCTTGATGGACAGGACAAAGGACAATATTCTGAAGGTGTAAGGCAACAAGCAGGATTTAAAAAGAGGAGAGCCAATACCATAAAAATATTGGTCACGGAACTCCCAGAGGAGACAAAAGTGAGAAGGCCAGGGATCCTACACATGTTCCTTTTCTGTATCAAAATCTCTCAGTGAGCTACCCTTCAAACTTCTAGGAAAAACTTCTATTAAGCTTTTCCTGGTATAAGACTATTTAAGGAAAATTCTACTGTTCCTTTTATTAACCAAATACCTTGAAGACTTTCCATACAGTCATAATTAGTCACTACTGACACAGCCCACCTACACTGCTCTCAGAACTGCACACCATGCCCACTGTAGGACCTCTAAGGGAATTGTTTTAAATGTATTTAAGTGAATCCTTTTAAAGAGGTACTCCATGTACTTAAGGTCAGATATTTTAAGGACTTAAATGTGCAGGTAGGGGTTTACCAGAATTTGAATGTAAGGGCCACATGTACATCACACACCTAAGCACTACAGAAAACTGCATTAGAGTGAAACATCCATGAAGGTCACATTACAACCCTAAGATACTGTGGAGAATTTGCAGATCACAGTCTGTGATTTATTTTATTGGTATTTTTACTTTATTTTTCTTTCCATTTCCTCAGTGTCTCCATCCCATAAGAAGAATCAAAAATGCATGAAATAAGACATTCAAGAGAGAGGGGCACATCAAGTGAAGTATTGCCAGCGAAAAAAAAGGAAATATCAGTATTGTTGAGCAAAGCCTCAATAAGACCTCATTTTGTCATTCTAAGGTAAGGAAAGAAGGATTCAAACTGGAGCAAACTCAGAGAAGAGTAGCTTGAATGGCTGGAAGAACTGGGAGTCTATTAGACATGGAGAAACAAAAACACCTTGGCTCCTTAATGATCCCATCCAAGACTGTGCTGTTTAATATGGCTGTATACAATATGAGGGTACCTGTAAGACATGGAATAAATGCTTAAGGAAAATGTTGGTGCAGCAAATTATTTATAAGCTAGCCATGAATAAGGTTAGGCTGGAAATTGGAAAGAAGTTTCTTCCAGAGGAATGTCACTCTCTGAGGCCTTTCCCAGAGAAACAAACAATCCAGTCACTTCTAAGCTTAAACAGTTTGTGAAAGGGATTATATCATAAGGCCACAAGATTATATCACAGCAAGTCTCTGCCAGTCCTATTTGCCAACATCCTCATACCCAGATAGAGCTGAGCCAGACAAAAACAGCCTACATGAACGAGGGAACTTGGCACAGGGACCAGACTGCAAAACTTCCTTGTAAAACTGCAATCAGAAACCTCCTTTAGGGAGATCCACTGAAGAAAGCAAAACCATTCAGTAAGTATTTCTGTATTGGCAAGAAAGAGAACAGTAAGTTTCTATGGCTTCCCAATCCATTAACAGCACAATGGTGAATGCATTGGAGAATCAGCAGGTCCAGGCAACTTGAATTCCAGAGCCACAAAGGAATTAGGGGAGGGAGACATAGTGCACTAATGATAAACATTGGAAAAGCTGGAAAGTTCAAGAGGGAAGAAATGGTCCCATGTTAAGGCAGTCATTCATGGAAATCAAGATTATTTGCATAACTACAGGCCAGGTATCCCACTGCTCTCAGACAAGGTAATGGGAATAATTCCATTAGCAAGATTCATTTCACAGAGAAGGCACTAATAAGAACATAATTCATGGTTCACTGTCTTATTCAGACTAGTTTGATTTAGTTATTGGGGGGACTGAACAGAGTGGTAAATAGGGCTTCTCAGAGCTTGGTACTCCTGTAGCATTGCAGTTACAAAGATCAGCATACACTGCCAGTAAAGCACACATTAATTGGACTGTGAACACGCTAATTGATAGACCTCAAACAGTGACTGTCAGTGGGGAATCATCTAGTGATGAACTGCAGGGATCAGTGTAGAATCAATGCTGCTCAAAATTTTCTGCACTGCTCTGGGAGCAAATACAAGGAACACTGCTGAGATAACTTGCTGTAGGTGACACAAAGTTTGACAGGATGATAAATAATGATGAAGATAAGGCTGTCATCCAGAATCAGCTGGAGAGAGAGCTAAATTGAGCTGATTCAAACAACATGTATTTTAAATTAGAGAGCTGGAAAATGACAGATTTCATAGCAAAGACAGCTGACCATCTGCAGAGTGAGGCTGTCTCTGAAAAGCCATTACACTGGAAGGATTGAGGGATCTTATCTGTCAAGCAACACAATACAAACTCCCACAGTGACAGAAGAGGATAAAGCATTTTCTGTCTGTACAAGCAAGGAAGTTGTTTAGTAGTAGCAGAGAAAATATTTTGCCTCTCTAATTGTCTAAAGCTGATCCTGAAAAAAAAAATTCTTGCAGTTCTGGTGTCCTTTCTAAAATACTCTGGCAAACAGGAGAAGTAAAGAAAAGTGTCATGAGAATTAGTTGAACAAAACACTTCTAATGAGAAATACAGACTCAGCCTCCTCAAATTTTCAAAAACAAGAGTGAAGGGAGTTTGACTACAGTATATGCATTTGTTTTGCAAAACTGAAACCTGAAAAAAACCAAAGAGATAATAAAAGCCATGGCTGCACACTGTAACCAGGTGAATTTTGACGAAAAAAAGGCACTTTTCTAACAGCACGTGCTGCAGTATCAGAAACCACAACCTGTAGTGTGTGCACCCAGGGAGCACTGCACACCTTGGCAGCCACAGGTGAGTTGCAGGGCTCTGAGTAGGGGACATGTGTAGTTGCACTAAGTTCTATTTCCCTACTGTAGTTTGGAGAGTGCTGTTGCTGTGTATAATGGGACAGGATCTTTCACTGGGCTGCTAATGGACAGTTTGGGATGTACCTGACCCACAGTGTGCATGAAACCACTGAGCACATGCCCTTCACACACTCATGAAATTGGGCTTATTTCTGTCTGCAATCCATTGTGGGGTGGGAAGAAACCATTTGTGAGTTGGGTCACATAGCAGGACAATGCATAATGATAATAATTGACCCTGACAGCCCAACACTCCAAATGCTGATGAGTTCAAGCTTTTTAAAGTGCAGGCCAACATCCTCATAACAGCCAGAGCTTGGTGCTGATTGAAATCTGACATTTTGTGCTCCTGGAGTGCTCGGGGCTGTGGGCATCCCTCCCCTCCCAGCCACCACACTGGCAGCAGAAACTCTTTGGTCCCATCCTGGTCCAGGCCTTTTATGGGAGGCTTGTGTCAGATCTGCCTCTTGTGTGAGTGGGTGATTAGCCCCAAAATAGTCAGGTTGAGAAGGGAGAAGCAGGTATGGGAGAACTTGCTCTGGCAGCTCTGGAAGGGTTGGCACTGATCACAGGTTACAGGATGTTGGGGGACACTTGGCTGAAGCCTCTCCAGTGGGTCCCCAGCACAGGGAAGGGGATGTCAGCCTGGCTGTGGAACCAGAACGCTGTAATGGAGGTTGAGCAAAAGCTCCTGGCCAGCATGTCTTTCCCAGCCTTTGTTTAATTTAACTGTGAGAGGTCTTTTAGGAAACCAGAAGTCTCAAAAGCCCAAAGTAAGCACAGAGAAAGGCACTGATAACGCAGGAATTTGATAGATCCCAGTGAGGACATTTTTCTGTGGATCATATGGAGTCTGGATGTGTAAACAGAGCAATGGGTGAGCCCGTGGCTGAAGGAGCAGAGAAACCCAGCACCGAAGCTGCAAGAGAGCCAGGCAGACAGCCTGTGAAATCAAAGACATGTGTTGCTGGGCAGAGCGGGCAGGAGAGAAAACCTGGGAAAAGCTCACAAAGTTTGGGAACTGTGATTCAAAGAAAGCCAGTTCTGCATGAATAATAACTCACTGCTCCTGTCTTCAGGGAAGTAGGACTTTGTATTTTCTTGTGACAAAGCAGCTGTATAAAAATGTTTGAGACCATCTTCAGCTTTCTTTTTGTAACTGGATTTCTTCTACAAAATTCTGAATTTTAGTGAGCTACTTGGGCTAAAAGGTTCAAGAGATGTTTGAGAGTTTTAACTCTGTGTGTGTGTGTGTGTGTGAATGTGAGTTTAGGCACCTCAAATTATGTTTCAGCTTCCAATCGAGGGCAGCAACTTTCTCTGCAATGTCAGCAGCCTGACTGGAAGAGCATGTTTCTAATGAGGGAAATGCAAAGTATAGCCAGAGAGAATTTAGGAGACAGACTAGAAAAAGACAACTTCAAAATATTGTTAGAAATGAGCTCATTAAATGTGCATGTTTTGATCTCTGCATCCCACACAGTACAAAGGGTCCACTGGCTGCATATCAAGGGGGGTGGAAGGATCAATTCCTATCAAGGACATCAGCAGAAGTAGGCAAGGATTTAGGTGTCTTGTTTCACTTGTGGCTTTTTAATCTTCTGCTTATGACTGCATTTCATTTTGAGCTTTGAACCCAAGAGCAAAGGTGCAGCGAGTGACAGATGTTGGGAGACTCAAACAAGGACAGGCAGCAGGGCCTTGGATGTCACAGCATGTAAATACAGGCTATGGAACATAAACATGGGAGAATGGCAGGGTCACGGGCAGTAAACATGGGCTGAGCAAGGAGATGCTGTATAAACATGGTATGTCTAGCAGGACATGCCTGAGCACAGGCGTTTGGCAGAAAGACTGAAGGGGTTAGGCCCCTTCTCCTCGGAGAAGAGAAGGCCTAGGGGAAATCTCATCGCTGTGTTCCAGTAGTTATGGGGTGGCTTTGGAGAAGGTGGAGAGTGTCCCCTCACAGGAGAAACACAGGAGTGTGGCAGGGCCATGAGCTACCCACACAGAGAGGGTGGGGGAAGGAGGATGCTCGTGTGTGGAAACAGAGCAAGTCAGGGCATGAGACAACAGCAGAACTCTGGAATGGAGAAATTTGGGAAAGAGCCCCCCTGCTTAGCAACACAGCAGTACTGCATGGCAAATGTGACAGCTCAGGGAGGAGGCTTCAGTCCTCAGATGCTGTAAGGGTAAAAAAGGTGTGGAAAGAATCCATTCCTTCTTAAGGATGGGATGTGTTATTGGCCATAAAAAGCAGAATGTCTCTTCCCATGGGGAGAGAGGCATTTTGGAGATAAAGTCAATATGGACATAAAGGAGATCCTCTTCTGCAGGAAAGTGTTCTGTAGAGAAAAACGAACTGTTAACTTGGTAACTGATGCTTTACTGGTTAAACTGGAATGAATCTCATGTGCCTGTGCTTCTGATCTCATTGTTTCCACTGGATTTCTTTGGGCTGAGCGTGGGAATCTCACTTCTGTTACCACACCCATAAAGATGATCCATGCTGGGAAGATGATGCCTTCACTCCACTCACCACATTTATGGTGAAGCTGTTCTTGTACCAGCATTTGTAAGGAGCAATATGGGAAAAACAAACATGTCACTCTGACAGAGATAAGGGGATTGGATTAAACCAAGTGGATAAAGAGAAAGACTGGGTAATTTGGAGTTTAGCTACAGCATCTCAGTTAGTTGGCATGAGTTCCCTCCATCCTGTCCTGTTTCATCACACGTGACACAAATCCACGAGCTCCTCGTATATGGCTTGTCTCCACCTCATCCACGGGAAACATTGAGTAAGAGGTGATGTGAGCCAGCCTGTGTTAAATCAGGTCAGAGCTGCTAACAGGGTGCAGAAACCATCATGGTAATTTCCATGCTGCTCCACACACAAAGAACTACAGTATATATTTCTATTTATACAATAAGGGAAATAAGTTATTAAATGGGATTCCAGCTGCAGATATACTTGTTTGTCATAAGAGAGGTCATTGACATGTAGCTGAATCAAGAAAGATGACCAAGTATTTAAGAAATCTGGGCATGTATTATTTATGGAAAGAGAGGTTCAGCGAGGAGCTGTGTGGCAATTGCTGGGGGCGGAAAGACTCATGGTGTCTGGGTGAGGAATACTTTGTGTAATCTGTCTAGGAAGGGAGAAGTCATCTGATTCAAGGAGAAAAGTATACAGATAACTAAAACAACCACAGGAGGTTGCTGCATGAAGGCTCCCAGGAAGGAACAGAAAGGACGTTAGGACGCGTTTTGGAAAACGATAAAGCTCTGCAATAGCACTCAGCACACAGATGGGTGTGAGGTTTCTTTTAAAGACTGTGTTCACCACAGCTGAGGGCAAAGCCCAGTAAACATGTAAAGTATCATCTAAAATCCAGCAAAATGGCATAACCCCCCTCCCTTGCCATGATACACCGAGGCAGCAGAAGCAAATGCAGACATCCAGGGCATCCAAGTTTGCTCCACCCTCGGCAGCAGGGAGAGATCCAGGGGTCAGCCCTGAAAAAGCAGAGATGCTCTAAAACATAAGGACCAGCAAAGGCTTGGAGAGCAAAATATCTCCTGTGAACCTTTGGCAGCAATCTTTGCAAGGGGTAGGTTGGCATAAGGAGTAGATTAACAGGGTTTTTTCTTTCTGCACTTTCTGGGTTTTAGGGTGAGACACTTATTTTGCAGATCTCTATTTTCTCTCTTGCTCTTCCAGAATGATCCCATCTCCCCTGGGTCCTCAGCTCTTCCCTCAGTCTTCAGCCTGCCATTGCCTCATCCCCTGGAAGGAGTTCAGTGATAATATAAATCCAAACTGAATTTGGTGGATTTAAGCCCAGCCTGCCTATCACTTTGCTTCCCTAGAAGCAGACATATCAGTGTTATGGGAAAACTAAGAAGAAACTTAAAATACAAATCCTTTTGAGGAGAGCTAGTCCAGAACAAGTTTGAATCTGATCATATTTTATGGTTTAAATATAAATCCCTTTAAGGGTAAAAAGAAAAGCCAATAAACAAAAGAGATAATGTAATGGAAATATTGTTTCCCTGCCCAGGACAAAACTGCCAGCCTGAGCCCTGGCTGGCATTCACACAGAGCTTCCTCGCACCTACTGGGTGAGGATGAGGCCCCACAGCCACATTTTATTGACACATTGATGTAGTGCAAATAAAGTAGGGCTGGAGCTGCGGCTGCTACAGGCAAGAGGAAAGGAAATGAGCCAGCTATGATGTCTTTGTATACTTGCAGACTATAGGAATGTGTTTTGCTGTCCTAATGGTAATCCGGACTTTGAACTCCCGTTCATTCCCATTCTTCTCTCCCATGACATAAAATAATTCCTCAGGACTGTCTACAACCCCTAAACTCCTGGGAGCTTGTTCTGTGCAATGTTACACCACTGGGGCTGCTCACAGAGTTGTGTAATGGGGTGAGATCACAGACAAGCTCAGCCCGTGTGGCTTGCGCTATCTTGCCCGCCTGATGGTTTGCTGCACTTTGAAAACTGAGGAACCATTCCTGTAGGATTACAGCCATAATCCTTAATAGCGGCAGGAAATACAGACATGCAAGTGATCCAGACAAGCAAGAAACCCATTGATGTGGACAAGTTTTTTGCTTATGTCTATAAGTTCATATGCTGTGGCCACAGTTTGGGAAATTCAGCCTTTATTTGTTTTACTGTGCTTTACAAACACATATGGATGGGTTAATTTTGGAGTCTGGTACAGAGGCAAGGATAACAGCAGTGTCATGTTTTCAGATGTGGTGTTTGGTCTCAAAATGTTAAATAGAAACCTGAGTAGTATTCATGGATTTAACCTCTCAGCAGATGCACCCTGATACTCAGAATAAAGTCTCTGGGGATGAGGAACTACCATCCCGTGGTGGGATTTTCCTCTCAAGTGAGTCATTGGCCTTTGTCAAACTCTCGTGTCAAAAGGCTATCAACATGCAAGGCACAGAGACCAAGTACTCCAGCTTCCTGGAGTTTAACCTCATTGAATGGTCAGGGGGTTTTTGCAGCCTTTTTATTCACAATGAGCCTCTGGAAAATGCAGTTGGAAAATGAGCCTGCATGGTTTGCTGAACTGTATCCTGACCAGCAGGTCTGAGCAACAGAGATGGGACTCAAAGGTATCCTTGGTGACTTATTTAGATTTCTAACCACAAATAAAATCTAGTGCATCATCGTGTAAAAAGTGAGTGCATTTGATCAAAAATAAGGTTATTTGGAAGCTTCAGGCAGTGCTCTGATGGTTGTCACAGAATCATAGAATTCTAGAACGGTTTGGGTTGAAAGGGGCTTTAAAGATCATCCAGTTCCAACAACCCTGCCGTAGGCAGGAACAACTTCCACTAGACCAGGTTGCTCGAAGACCCATCCAACCTATTCTTGAACACCTCCAGGGATGGGGCATCCACATCTTCTCTTGGCAGCCTGTTTATATTTTATAGATATTTGTATATATTTTATTCACTAAAATTACAAGAACTAAAATTTGAAAAGCTTATCATATGGATGTGTGAATATGCTGATGCAGGACAGGAAAATAACACACAGGGGAGCCACTAAAATTATTTAGGTCCTCTGGGAAGTGTAAAATCTGTCCTGGCTGAAGGGACAGGAGCACGAGGCTCTCAGCAGCAGCCTGGCAGCTCATGGGATGTTCTGGTCTCCTCCAGGATCAGTGTTCTACCATCCTGCTGCTGCTTCCCTGATGTCTATTACCTGTCCTTCACTGTTGACTACAGAGAGTTAATGGATAATGAAAATATGCTTTGGGAGAGATTTATAGAACCACATTTTATCACTGGGTCATTTTCTGTTGGCCTGTGTGGCTATAAACTGGAGGGAATAGATTACTTTAAAATAAGCCCTTTGGTCAGAGAGGATGAGCTGTGGCTGCAAAATGCCACTCACTGTCTAGAACAGGCGGAGAAGAGAAGATTGCAAATGCCCAAGAGCTTAAACATTTACACTTGGAGGTAAAACAATGACATTTAGTCACTCTGGGCCTGGTGTTGGCATTGGCATCTTGCCCTCAGATCATTCTCTGGGCTGTTTTCCTGTAGCAATGCCATCCCAGGCTGATTATAGACCAACCCCAAGCCAGACAGAGAACAGGACTGTGGCTGTGAGTCTAGCCTGAGGGCTACAAAATGAAGATTTGACAAGAAACTAGTTTCCTGTTTGCTTGATTAAATACAACTATAAAATTAAGATAAAACATATCCACAGCCCACTGGAGGTGTGTTGTGAGATGCACCACTGAATGCTTGTAAAGTGATTTGGAAGTGAAAAACACTGCAACAATGCAAAGCCCTGTCCTTATGAAAGACAGCTGATTGCTTCTTTTATAAGGCAACAAAGTCCAGAAAAGTAGAATGGAAATCAGCAGGTCTCCACATCTCTGGCAGCAGTCCTATCCCTCGCAGCAGCTGCAGCTCTGACACAACCTGATGCTGCAATCTTCTGAAGAGAAGAAAGAAGCTCTCTAGCACTCAGTGACTTCAGGATGCCCACTGAATGCTGTTATTTATTCAGAAGGGTACTGCTGCGTCCCCCAAATCAGGAGTTCAGGCCTGATTACAGCTGCCATCAGAGTGATTGGTGTGGCTTCAGAAATATCTCACCATCCCTTTATCACCAAATTTGCAGTGTTTCTGAGTCAAGGCCTGTGAGTGAATGCTTCTTCAAAACAGTTGGCAATTGGTGTCCAGTGCATTTTGAAAACTGTAAAAACTATATGATGGCAGAACAAGCATTGCTCTTGAATTTTTAGAAGCATTTGTGCTATGAGGATCAATGTTTGCATACATTTGTGATTCTATGGGTCACAAGTTGATGAAAATCTTGGAGGGGCAAAAAGGTGTCAGAAATTCTCCTGAAAAAGGTTCAATCCTTGATTTTATTGAAAGACCTCTGCAAGAAATACTGCCATGGAGACTGATAATTCCAGAGCACAGCATGGGCATTTTATAGCCCTGTACTGAGAAACCTTGCTATGCAGTGAGGTGCAAAGTATCTTCTTATTCCCACATTGCCAATATCCAGTTGTCCACCATAATATTTGAAATATATTTCCTGATTGAAAGGTTATTGCAGGGATCTACCGAAAAAGCAGTGAGAGCCTCTGCACTGCTTGTTTGGCTTTTGAAGGGCTCTTGGTGGGCATCCCACCCTGTTTGCTCTCACCTTCTGCTGCAGCTCACCACCCCCTCAGCTGTGCTGGGGTAGAAGGGAATGTTTTTATTTCTAGTGGGGATGCTTTCAGTGATGCTGTAGGTCAGGGGGTTCCAGTCACCGGTGTGCTCCCCCTCCCCTCCTGGGCAGAGCTGTGCCCTCTGCCCCAGGTGACATGGCTGCTCATGAGATAATGCACACAGAGCCTGGAGTGAAGTCCCCAGTTTAACCCACAGCAGTGGAGTTATGGTGGACAGGGAAGGTTCAGCCACTGGGAACTGCAACAGGAGTTAATCAGCTTCTGTGCCATTCCCAACTCTGCTACCCTGTGGGACCAGCGAGACCGCAGGACAACGTACAGGGCAAAGAGAGTATAAAATTCATCACTTTCCCAAAGCTCTTCCCTCACCATAAATGCTGATTTAAACTTGCATCTCAGGATCATCACCAAATTGTGCAGAACAAAATGCCTTCCCTTTCCATCCTGTAAGCAGGAGGCAAAATGACTTTTTTACACAGGAACTCTGTGTAATTCCTGCCTGAAATTAGAGTGCTGGTTCTTTTTGGTTCCTCCAAGCTATTTTTTTACAGTTTCTTAAGCCACAGATGAGAAGGAAAAAAAGCATAACAAAACTCCAATTAAGGAAAAGCCTTGGGAAAGAGAAAGTGCTTGTTGTTTAAACGTGAGCTGTAAAGGTAGCCAGGAAAGGTGGGTTAAATGCAGAGCCTAAATATCCAGCAGCCATAATTGTTATCTGAGCCTCTGCACCATTAACGATGTAGCAATACTGGTTTGGGTTTTCCCCTCCACTCTCCAGGTTCACATATGAGCAGGTTTCCACAAGCTCCTCACTTATTGGTCTGATGAAAAATTGGTTTGAAAAATAAAACCCTGTTAAGAAAAAGAAAGTGTGTGAACAGGCAAAGGAACAATCTTGGAGCTCTGGAAAAAAATCTTGGCTCCAAATTATTCTACATGGGGAAAATTCATCAGGTGCCAAGAGAAAAAGAAAAACTCAACAGCCTTGTTTTGATTTCCACCCATTCCAGCTGATCCCTTAGTCTCCAGGTTGAGCTTATCTTTTTAAAGAGAACTTCTTATTCAGTGAGCCACAAACAGTGGCTGCAGGTAGAAAGCACAGCCTAGTTTTATGTAGGATGTTTCAGCTGCCAATGAAAAGATCTTCCTTTCCTGGATGTTGCAAAACCTACACCACCAAACTGTGCCATAAGTGATGTGCATTGCAACAGGATTTCCTTGTACTCCACTAAACACAGACAACCTGAGACCCACTTACCCCGCTCACCCATGGAAAAGGAAATGGGATGAAGAATTAGAAGAAGGAACAAGATAATGAATGCAAACACATTTGCCATTCATTCCTCACCTGACTTTTGTACAGACTCTTTCTCTTCTGTCTTTCTTTCCCTTTGACCTGTATGTTTAAATCCACTCTGGAGGGCTTCTGCCTTTTTCGGTTTGCTGGCCTTGGTGGAGGGAAAAATTCAGCTTTATTAATTTAAGCTACCTGGCAAAAGGCTTTTTTGTCAGATGCCTGTACAGTTGCAAAAGGCCACAGACTGAGCATTTTCAATCCACAAGGTAAAATGAAGACAGAGTTTTAAGGGAAAGAAGTAGTTTTATGCAGGTAAGTGACTGAATCTGCTGCTAAAAAAGATCAGAAGAAAATAAATCAGCTTACTCTATGGATTAAATTCTGCCCATGGCACAAAAAGGAGCACAGCTGTACTAAGGGCAGCACTGGGCCCTGCATGTATATTTGGTTAATTAGATATTTTTCCTCCTTCCCAACCAGGATTGCTTTGTTTTATGTCTGCACCTCTCTCTGGTCTAGCCAGCCCCAACATGATGGAAATGCCTGTTCTATGCTGCTCAAAGGCACAGGGATTCCTGTCTTTGGCAGGGGAAACAGGGAAAGCTGATGCATGCGTGTATGTAAACATATACATATACATATATATATATCTCACCTCTTCTGGAACCCATGAGCACTGACAGCTCTTAGCTCAAACTGAAGTAGCTCAGGTGTATGTAGGGATCTTTTCATATCTATTATTCAAGTAAGTATGTATGTAGATATATACAAAACAAATGCACATATGGCTGCATACTGCAAGTGATGTATTTCCATATGAACTCATTTATATCTAGAGGCAGGCAAGGAGCAGTTTCTGGAGCAGCTTTCTGCTGGAAAAACTGACTAAGAGTGATCTCCCTTTGGTCATTTAATGAGTGGTGGGGGTAGATTAAGATCTCTGAGGCTTTCAACATTTAGCCTTCTTTCTCCAACCCATTTGTCTTTCTTTCCTTGTATTATGCAAGAGATGAGACGCTCTGATAAAAACTCCTCTTGTGAGAGAACATGACTCAGTTTTCACAAGTGGATACCCCATGAAACATAGCCATCATTCCCTCACAAGTCTTCATATAACAAAAATAATATCAGAAGTGGAGGCAGGAGAGAAGCAGGGTCAGAGGGGTGAAGTGGAGGAGGAAGTCATAAACTTCCTTCTTTATTATTTGCACCCAGATCCTACAGCCTCTGAATCACAACTACATGCACAAATAAATCACAGTCATCTGCAGGAGATCACCACAATTGTAATCATCACCCTTTTTACTCCAGAATTTTCAAGGTTTAAGTATTAGTGGCATAATGTATCTGTACACATCCAAATTATACCTCTGTTGTGGAGGGGGGGATCCTATTCCTCTAATCTCATTCAACTGTCAAACATCTCTTGAATGGGGCTGGGAAGAAAATCTAATGGAATAAACCAGATCTTTATCCACCAAGGGAGACAAAAACTTGAAAACTCATTGTTTTCTCAGACCCAAGAGTGGATATACCTAATTCAACCACAAATTTTTGGGCTGAGAAGGGTTTATGGCACAGCCAGGAAGACTAATTCCTTCCCATGCAGGAATTACCATGTTAAACTCCCTGACCTGGGTTACACAGGAGGTCAGATTAGATTATCACTGTCCAAAATTCTGCTCCCAGAAACCAGTTTCCAGTGCCCCTCTGGCTGCAATCCCAGGTAAACATGAAGAAAGAAAAAAAGCAACTATGTGGTCAGGGTATCTCGTTTCTGTGTGCTGTGGTGGAAGGGCTCTCACTGCTGTCGGTAAGAAGGCTGCAGGCCTTCCTGAAAACAAGAAAAAAAATTTAGTAGATGTCAGGGAGGGATTTTAAGGTCATCAGTAGCCATCACGGAGCCCTCCCAGCCTGGCCTTGTGTGCACGCAGGCAGTCCCTGCTGCTGACTCAGGATTCCCAGATGTCCTGAACATGGTTAAATACAGAGAAACCCCCCCATAGAACAGTGAGACCCAGAGGTACAAACCATTGCAAAGGGCAATGCTGCCAGTTTGCTCCATCCATTCCATGACTACCCTCTGGGCCATTAGGTCCCTGCTGGAGAAGGGGATGCTATCTTGCCCTAAGCAGTCATTCAATAAACATTTCTCCCCATACAATAACCATTTCTGCCCCACTGAGAGACCAAACAAGCTCTGCTGTCTGTCTTCTTTGCACCGCAGCAGACAGCCCACAGAGCACAGATCTGGAGTGGTGTATTTCCATGCCATGGATACTCAGTCATGCCAGCCCCATACATCTGAAGGCCACAATATAACTGGAGAGGTAGCAGCTCCCTTCAGTCAGCCTAAGCAGCAGAACTTTATTTCACAAAGAGTTGCAGGAACATCTGCTCAGTCGCTGCTCACCTGCCAACACAGGCAGCAGAGCCTGTTTCTCTGGTTTGATGGTGCTCACTTCCAGCTCCAGGATCCCTTTTTAGCACCTCCTGTGTGAAATGCTTAGGCAGATGGTACCAGCAAGGCTTAAGCTTTCTTTCGAGATGCCATGAAATCACCTGCCCATCCCTGATTACCAAACACTGGCCTCCATCCGCCTGTGCCTTCCCCAGCCCTGGGAGGCCGGTGAACCCCGAGCTGCTCCGTGACTAACGGCGGTGTGAGCCATCGGCCATCTCAACCAGCTGAATCAGAAGGAGCAGGGAAAAAAAAAAAAAAAAAGGCTGTGTGAACAAGCACTAATGGCTTACAAGCCGCAGCACGAACATCAGGCACATTAGTGAGTCACGGGTGAAATGTGTGACAATGACTTCGGCGGGCGGTGGGAAGGGCTTCACGCCCGGGCGGCGGCAGCCGAGGGTGTGCGGTGCAGACACGGCCCGCCCAGCCAAGGGTTTCCCACGCACATTCCTCTGCTCCACGCACTATGAAATTCGGTCAGAAGATAAGGCATGGAAGCAGAAAGAAATTCCTAGGAGGAAAGCGAAACAGAAAAACAAAACAGCATGGTAATTTCTTGCTTGTGAAGAGCGGTATTTCCATGTGCGGGCTTGCTCCACCTGCGATTTTACATGTGTGCAGTGATTTCTGATACATGCCTCTGGTAAGAAGCTTGATCTGTCTCAGGAAAATCCCTTTCTTGTTAATTTATTATTTGATATATATGTAAAACAGCGTACAATATAGCCTCAATCCACAGAGACTCATGCCTTCAGGGCTGTGGGTAAAGGAAAGAGCACACGAGATAAACCAGGGAGAGAACTAAGCTAACAGCTGAGCTCCCTGAGTTCAGAGCAGCCCCTGGTGTTCTTTTTGTCATGATTACCAGCACTGTGGTAGCACCCACAGCAGTGCATGGTGATGTAGTTACACACAGCAGGTACCTATCAGTGGGCATCCCTCAGCAGTGCAACCCTGATGCTGGACAAACACAAAAAACCCACCCTAGGGATTTTTGGGGTAATGGGAGACCAACTCTTTGGTGGTGCTGAACTGGGTAAGTCTTTTAACTCGAAATGTGCAAGGTCAGGTTGAATAGGGCTTTGAGCAAACTGCTGTACTGGCAGGTGTCCCTGCCCATGGCAGGGGACCTCGAACTTAATGATCTTTAAGGTTCCTTCCAACCCAAAAAATTCTGTGGTTCTATGATTCTAAAAGTCCCCCGATGAGTCCCTGCATCTAACCCTCTGCAGCAGAAGAGCATTTCTGAAGGAGTGATGCCTGTCTAAGGGCCCACACTCCAGGCCTCACCTCAGAAGGCATCTGTGCACGATGGGTAAATAGGTAAAAAAACCCCTGCTCTGCAATGAGGAAAGTACTGTTTCAAGCAGTGACCTCACAGCCTGCCATGTGCTTCCCATGGTATTTCAGTCAGCTGCACTGACATGCAGGTACCTGCTGGGACACCGACCCCACGCCCAGCCCTGCAGTGCTCTGTGCCCTGTAACAACCGAGCAGAGCTCGAGGACGAGCCAAACTGAGATTACAAAAGAGACCTGAGGTGCAAAGGAATCCCGAACTATTACAGCAGCATGGCAAACAGTGGCCCAGAGCTCCCCCAGCCAAACCACTCGCTGGGTGTTGGTGCAGCCAAAAAGCTTTGGGGGCAGCAGCCTGGAAAAGAGAGACCACCCTCGCCCAGCTCCTGCAGGGGAGGCTCAGCCCCCAGCCCATCATTCCAGAGCAGATCCCTCTGCCAGTACTGGCACATGGGTGAGCTTTCCATGCAGCCAGCTGTGATTGCAACACAATGACTTGCAGTGTATTAAAATTAAGCAAGCAGTTAAATCATTTTCCAAATCAGGTCCTAACATGAGACAAGATGCAAAGGCAGTGTAATAGAGGAAACGAAGGGGGCGGAGGAGAAAGGGAGGAGCACTCCAGACGTGCTGTAATATAAACCAACAGCGCACCCGCCGTGATGGCCACCAGCCTGGGTGTTTTTTCAGACACACCTGGTAATGGGAGGTAAATGCCAGAAGCCCAGGCATACTGAGAGCCCACCACAGGATAACCCATCTCCTGTGTGATTCACGTACCTCTGCAGCCTCTGTTCCCCTCAGGGCATGATGTGCAGGGATGCCTTGTGGTTGCAGGGCTCCATGGGATTTGTGTGGTGTGGGCACGACCCAACCTGAAAGCCCAAGTGTGCAGAGCTCTGTTGCTGGCAGAGACTGCCAAGGCAAGCCCGTGGTGCCTGCAGCTCCCTGCTCCCCTTCTTGCTGCCTGCCTGCAAAATTTTCCAGCAGTTCAGCACATCTTTTGTTTTTTATTCTGCTGACCTTTGTACAAAAAACAACCTCTGTCTTTTGCAGTGAAGAGGACATTTGCAAACAGCTTGAAGGTATCACTGGCTCCTGGAGCAGCTTTGGGTGCTAATTGCTAATAGAGTGCTAAACAGCCTTGAGCATCCCTTGTGCCTGTGAGTGACTGGCTCCAAGGTAATCTTTTTGTGGATGTGTGAGTTTTAGTTCACACTCTCTCATACAGGTGCCCAGGAGGGGCTGTAGGACATGAGCAACAGCCCTTCACAGACCCTTTGGTTAGGTATTAATGAGTTACCAGGACCCTGGCTTCCAGGTCTCCATTCAGTTCACACCAGCTTCTCTCAGGCAGTGTGAGTTCTGCACCTCTACCACTAGTAATACTGGAGCAGCAGGTCACTTCTCTATCACAAATATAGACTTGTTTTTATAGCAAAGAGGTTGAGCCTACTTCCATCCTAGTATGAAATGGAAAGTACCCACTCTTCTCCTCTTCTCAGTCTTGCCTCTGGCCTCTCCACCATCATTATATGGCAATAAGAACATAGCTTCAGTCCTCTGAAACGTCTTTTGCATCCCAAGAATGTGCTCTTCTAATTATGTCCTTCCCCCCTGTCCCCAAAAAATTATCTTTTTTTTTAAAATTGTGAGTTAGAGTGAGGCCCTGGGACAGACAGGCAGAAACACCCCGGGAAGGGGCAAGGCTCTTCCTTTCCATAATTTTCATGGGGCAGAGGACATCTACAGTCCTAGCCTGGCCCCAGGCTAGGAGCTAAAACAAGATGGGTGGAGGGCCTGGCTAACACCTGCTCAACCCTACCATGTCTGGCAGGTGTTGGAGAGGCTTGGGAGGCCAAACACCCTCTCCATGATGGAGTGGGGTTACAAGATCCCATGTCAAATGAAGCCATTTCCATGGCTAATGCAAGCTGTATCTGGGGCTGCTGTATTGAAACTGCACTGAGTGCTGAGCTCCTGGTGCCACTGAAGCGCTCTGCCTTCCCCAAACTTCCTGGGAAGTGTTTGGAATTTTATTTTTAAAAGTGCAATTAATCACGGAGCAGAGGCTGAAATGAGTCCAAGTGCAATAAAAGCAGCCGAGCAGAGCCTGCTCAGCCCAGTGAGCATTGTTCATCACGGCCTGACTTCAGGCATCAGGAAACTTCCAGATGTGTTAACTTTGCCGCTCCTGGCTCCTGCAGGAATCTTAACTGCTTCCATCTGTATGGGGGAAAGACTTTGGAAAAGCAGCTCTCCCTCTCCTTTTACTTACATTGCTCCGAGCAGCAAGAGTTATTGTCCCAGAGCCTCTGCAATTTCTGCTGGCTTCACCCTCATTGACTGAATACTGCACCCTGCAAAGGTGCCATTCCTTGCTGCTCCCATCCCTTGGCAGGGAACATCCTGACAGAGCCCCTCCATGGGGTGAGGACAGGCCCCTCCATCTGCTCCTGTTCTGCATGTGGTTTGCAGTATGCTACAGGAAGGCATTTTCTCACGCTATTAAGTTTTCACTAGATGCAGAGGGGGATCGGGAATGCCTCAGATGGCGTAAAAATTCCCTTCTTGGTTTGGTTATTAGGATCTAGCAGCAGCAGGCAAAAATATAGCCTGCATGAAATCTGAGTCTGCTGCTCTGCCATGGGTGAGGAGTGCATCCTGTCCCCATTCCAGGTACACTCAGAATCTCCTGGGCCAGCCCCAGAGCCTCTTCAGTTTCTCCTCAGGCCCCCAAACACGGGTAATTTGTACCTGTGCAAGCTCCCTGTTTATGCCCACAGTCTGAAGGTCAGGCAGCCTTTTGGCTAAAAGGCCCCAAAATAGCACTTCCAGCTTAGTTGCTGCCCTGGGGAAGTTGTCCTTCACTCAGTCTGCTGTTTTCTTTCCAAGGAGAGGTTGCTTTTTGCTACATGTTTATCACCTTTTCCTCTTTCCCAAAGACTTTTAAGTAACAACCCCATGCATGAGGTCTGTAGATACTCCTAATCATCCCAGTCACTTTTAGGACTTATGAAGCTCCATGCTCTGTGCTCTGCGAAGCATCAAAAGTGTCTCATAAATGTAAATTATTGATTTTTTCACTCTCAGAGGATGGTGGTGAGCAGGGGCTACACTCTTTTTGCAGATGAGGAGGCTGACACAGGAGAGGTCCATGGCTTTGCACGGGCCACACAAGGGGTGAGTGGCACAGTTAGATCAGAAAGCTCTGGCTCTTGAACTGTGCTCAAACCACAAAATGTCAGGGCAGAGGAAAATGGGAAGGACTAGGTCCAAACCAGAAGTGAGCAGTGCCCAGGACTATAAACAATTTAATCTGACACAGCTTTTGTGAAGCTTGTGTAAAATGCAGAAAAGGCTGGTGTTGTCCTGGGGTTTATGACTGTGTTTCTTTCCAAAACCCTGCAGATCACTCACCCCCCCAGTACCCAGATGAGTCCTGGAAATGAAAGCCCAGTGAAACAGTGTGTGACCACAGAGACCTTGTCTGTGGCCAGGGCTTTGGGTGCTATCACAACAAAGCCAGTAACAAAGTACAGCTGCTCAAAAGCAAACCTGCATATGAGGTCTTGGAATAGTGGAACAGTGAGTGAGAAACAAGGAGGAGCAGGAGAGAGAGGAATGGAGATGTTTGACAGGAGGAGCTCTGGTAATCCGGGATCTCTGGGGAAAGCTAAATGCAGAACTGTTTACCTGCCTGGTAGCAGTAGGACTTGGATGTGTTTGCATCCAAATACAGAGTGGATGTGTTCAGAGATGTAACTGCCTGCCCTGTGTTCCTGGCTGGGAATAAACCAATGCCCTGCTGTTTGGAGAAGGGGGAACGTGACTCAGCATGGAGGAGCTCCTGTCATCCTGCCAGCATGCCAGAGCTGCTGTCCTCGGGCTGTACGTGCCCCCAGGCCACATCTTCTGAGAGGAGGGATGTTTTCATAGAGGCTGTGCCAGAGCAGAGGCAGGATGCAGAGACATGCAAGTTACTCATCCTGGCTTAAACCCCACAGGATGTCTCAAGTGACTGAAGTGTAGGCTGAAATAAAGACTTAAATGATCAGTTTGTGGATTTTGGCAGTAAGTCATTGTCCGCAGGGAGGGCCAGCATGGGATGACCAAGTAGATAACCCCAAATGACAGCAGAAAAAGCTGCCAGATGGAGTTGGCCGTTCCCGAGGGATTTTGGCATCACTAGTGGCTGTCGATGCCCAGGCTCTATTATGGCAATATCAGAGCAGAGAAATTGTGGTCACAGGGGGAACAATGCCTATTTTTTGCTCATCTGTGCTGGGTGATTTTTTTAGCTGTTTATAAAATTTTGAAATCAAGAAGTTTCTGTCTTCTCCATTTTTCTGCCAGTGCAGCTTCTGTTTCTGAGAACAGTCCCCAGATGGGGAGCACTGGAAATGAGATATGAAATGAGAATTCATATTTCACATTAGAATCAGAAATTAGGAATGACAGTTAGCTCACCTCTCCACTTTCTATGCAGGACAAATTAATTCCCTCAAATTTTCAATGCTTTCAGTGTTATTTGCTTAATCTGATGGAACAGATCTTTTATTAGGAAATTAAAATGTTGTAGCATGATTCATCAGGAAGCAGATAAAATATATTTAAGGAACTATGTTAAATTATGATATGTCTAAACATGTATAATAAAGCAAGGATTTTCATATCCAATTTATACAGAAGATTGTAAGAGATTTATCGGAGCAGACATTCTAATGCATGTTAATTTTGGGTGTAATAACAGAAACACAAAGCAAACTGGAAAACAACACCTGTGACAGTTGTGACAAAGTGAAAATAATTCAACACCACCCACTAAAGCTGGGCAAAGAGAAAGGAAACTGAGAAGTCAGGAAGATGATACCACAGAAGAAGAGAATGAGCTGTTGCTCCTTCAGAATCAGATGTGGTTTCTTGTCTTTGCCATTTCTTAGCTCATTACCCCTAGAACAGACTCCAGCTGTAGTGCAGTGACTTTGCAGAGTCAGCCATCCTATTTCACAACTACCTTCTCATCAAGTCTTTCACTAGAAACGAAATCAAAACCACTTGTGATAGCTCTGTTAACTGCCAGCAATGTGCTGACTGGATTTGGAAGCCATCACCCTCGCCTTCCAGGTTGTAAGGTTTTCCTCACTTGTTTGCCCTTTTCCTTGGATTCTTGCTCTGTTTTCACCAATAGATCCACCAGTATCACAGACAGCAGCTCCTTCACAGTTGCACAGATTGCTGTCCCAAGGGGTCACTAATATCTGTGGAGAGTAGGCAGGATTATGATGTTTTGAATGTTTTCTAGTGCTGGTTTTATTTACAGTGCTCCTCATTTCAAGGATTATTTGTGATTTCTTGTGACTGATAGTGTTACAGATGTTGCACTGGAGCTATGATGGCAGCTGGAGTGCACAATGTGAGAACTGAAATACTGTTTAAAGCCTCTGCAGTAACCCAGGAAAATAATATTCATTTGCCTCCCATTCCATTCAAATGCAAGAGTTGCACTATGGCCAGATGGCAGCCTGTACAACATTTATTTCTGCAGCTCTGAGATACTTTACAGATCTTCTTCAGGATCCACATCGAATGGTGTTTGCTGCACTAAACTTGTTCAGCTGGCCTGATTCACTCTGGTCAAATATGTATAAGGGTAAGTTTGTATGTTTCAAAGTTTTTTTCATGGGAAAAAAAAAGTAAGTAGAAAAAGAAAAGTACAATCCTAGCTTATTGCTGTATTCTGCAAAGGTCTGTACTCTTCACCAGGGTTTATTTTGGCAGACCAGAGTGTGCAAATCTGCAGATCTGCCTGTGGGTGTCATTTCCAAGCATGTTTGCTGTTGAAATGATCAGCATCTGATCCCTTCCTATACAGAAGTCTGGTTCCCATGATCTTTTTAGAAGTGTGAGGAAAATAAAAAAGTGACCCAAACATCACAGTGCCTCATATAAAGGTACCCTATGGCCAAGCTTAAGGACCTGTCTCTGCCTGCATGGGGTCAAACAAAATGACATGCATAAAAATCTGGACCTCATTCTCTCTAGGTACTAAACCTACAAAACCTGGGTCCAAGCTTAGAAAGTCTTTTGTTATCTCTGTTCCAGGGGATGATTCCTGTGGATTATTGAGCAGTTCAGTTGCTCAGGAAGCCTAACAAAGTGCTAGAGCTCCACAGCCCTGAGCTGCCTGAGCACAGGGTCCTTCATCTGCTCAGCCACTCCCTGCTGTGGGGTGGCAGGCACTGTGCTATTGCCTGAGCTCGTTTTCATTACTGTCTGTCATCGGCGTGTGTTTGTTTGTCCAAACCAGCAGGGTTCTCAGGCTACACCTAATTCACTCAGGCTGCATCAAGGACTCATGGAATCCTTCCCCAGGAAATGTGAGGGGATGCTGGTGGAGTAGGAGCTCCTTTTGCTTAGAGACCTTGAGAAACCCAAAGGTAATATAGGGTGATAAGTGCTGAGGATCCAGACAGGAGATAAAAAGAGAGCTTACTTCAATAGCATAGAGCTCTACTGTTATAGCAAAAATAAATAATAACAGCAACCACAATAAAAGCTGTGACTAGGACAAAAGTGTTGATTCATGCCAACATCCTCAGGATACATAAATAGATATACACACACACACATAAGCACACTCTTGAGCCTGCAGGTACCAAAGTTGCATAGATAAATATACAGATAATTGTCACATTCATTTTACTTCTCTAGCACTTCCCTCTCAAGGATCTCAGGGACCTTTGCAGACATCCATGAACAGCTGAAGTGAACAAATATTGGGCATGCATCTACAGTGGGGAAACCTGACCCCGCTCTGAGCAGGGATGTTGAACCAGATGGTCTCCAGAGATCCCTTCGGTCTCCAATGATTCTGTGAAACAGCCTTAAACAACATGGGAAATCTGGGCTAGGATTAGATCCTTTCAGTCAGCTCTGAGCCACTGTTGCCTTGTAATTGTAAAGGGAAAGAATTGCAGCCAGGCTTCATCACAACAGAGCATTTCTACCTGGAAATGGCCAGCTACAAGAGTGACCTGTGACCTTCCCTAGCTCAGTAATGGGTAAGATCTGGGGTGGGAGTTACATGGCTGAACCTATCTTGGGAATAAAAAAATGGTGCTGAGCACACCATTAATCACACGACTTAGGATGTGGATGGATGGAAGAAGTAGTTCCCCTCTAAGACTGCATCAGGAATTTTATGCTGATCCCATCTACTGCCTTCTAAGGAAGTTGGACCTTGATGACCCTTGAGGGTTCCTTTTAATTCAGGATATTGTATGACTCTAAGGCTAGTAAAACTTCACCTTTTTTCAAAGTCTTAGAAAAATTGTACTCAACAAGGCAAAGTTCCTTCTTTGGATGGGTGTTTCATGTTTCCAAAGATCTCAGGCCTTGACTTGCTTCTAGTTGAATCCATGGGAAAAAATTTAACACATTAATTCAAAAGGTCTTGAGTTAGGTTGGTACATGGAAAATTCCATGCCACTTTTAGTGAATAATGACTCTAATTAACAATAAGCCATTTTCTCTTTTGGTGCAATGGTGTACTCGGTTCAAATGATTGCTACTTGTTACAGTAACAGCTATAACAGGTATGTTCAGTGCTAGGTCAAGTGGCACTGTCTATTTGTCCTCTGTTCTCCAAATGGCAGTGCACAAATCCCTTGCATACAGCGACAGACCAACATTCATAGCCCAAAATGGCCTAAGCCCATCACCCTTCAAGTAGCACTGGTCCATGTGGCTGCATGAAATTATTCTGGTTATGTCTCTTGTATCGGATAATTTATGTTCTCCTTTTTGTCTCCTGTGTTGTCCTTTTTCAGGGCGTCCTCACTGCAGTTTCTTTTCCTTTGCACACTGTATACCTTGTTTAGATAAGGCATTCAGATTTGGCTATCTTAGTTAGCTTCCATGGTATTTAGCTCCACAAAACCCTCTGGTAAGGCAAACCAAGCTGCTTGCCTTAGTGGTTTAGTTTATCCCTGTCATAAAAGTTAAGCCTGGTGTGATGGGGGTGTGTGTGGGGTAATGGGACAAGCCAGTTGGGAAGATGCAGAGTGGGAGAGGCATGTCACTGCTGAGAGTATTTCATTCACCATTCATGAGGAAGAAAGGTCACTGAGAGTGAGCCATAAAGTAGATTAATTGCCCAGGCAAGATATACAGACACCAGAGGTTGTACATTAAGTATGACACTTTTTATGAAACTCATTTAAAGGGGGGTTCTGTATATCCTAAATTTTATTTTTCTTCTGACACAGGAAAATTCCCTTAGGCTACCAGCATCAGCTGTTCTCTGTTATGCTGCCATCTGTTATGTAAAATAACTAGAATTCGTTTTTTTTCCTTCCCCCATGGCTTTCCTGTTTTTCAGCTTTGGTCAGTTTTGTCTTTTTGGCTTTCTTTTATGACGCAAAATAGCTTTTTACTTGTTAAATAAATAAAATATTGCCAAAAAGACTTAAATTATTTATCTTTACATATAAAATGCATCAATTTCTTTTTACAGTAGTCATTTGAGAAATACCTATTGCTTTGCTTTCTGGTTGCTGACTTAAATCACAATGTGTTCCAAAGTGTAGGGGCATTTATGCTAGGATTGAGGCAAGTCCCCTCTGGTGGTATGGTGGTGTACTTCAGATCCAAATCCAGATTCAGACTTTTAAACATTTTTGAAATGCAAATATTACTGAATTAAGGGTTTGGATTTAGAATTTTCATTCATTTAAGATCCAATACTCAAATTAGTGGGCCATTTATATTACATATAAATGTAATATTTATACTGCCGGTCCTTAACAGGGTGTTCCATAGATGGCATCGAAGTCTTTGGTGACTTGTTAGGTTGATATGGACTTTGGAAATATGTGAAACATGCTGTAAAACAGACTGCACAGTTGTGATGTTGTCTTATTTTAAGCTTTTCTTAAAACTATAACTGTTCTTTATTTTTTCTGGTGAGCCTCACACAATTTTTAGAGGAAGCCTCAGCACATTTTCCTGTGCAAACTATACATTCACTGGTTCTCTAAAACTCAAAAGTAATGACTGTACATATAGAAAATTCAAATTCTATCTGACCAAAGGGGTTTTACAGAAAAATTGCTCTTCTGCAGATTTTCAGATGACTGTAGTAAACCCAGGGTTCAACAGTCTGTACTGCCCTCAGAAGACAGCAGATGCTGTGATGCAATGTCTATCCCTCCAGCTCCCCTTCCCCCTGGGGGTCTGTGCAGCTCCCTCTGTTCCCTCAGCTGGTGGAAATGATCTTGGAGTCTGCAAACTCTCTGCATCACCAATGCCTTTATAAATGTTTTTACTTTATAAATGTAAGGGACAGTGGAGCTTTTCCATATGTTAACCTCAGTTTTGAGCTAGGTTTCCACAAAGAGGAAAAATGTGATGGCATGGAACCAGCCACAGGAAATTACTGATCCTCTGCAGTTATAAAAGGGACAACAAGAAAAAAGGTGTTCACTGCCTGGTGGAAAATAGCTCTTCAGTGAACTTTTGTAGGGGAACCGGGAAGGAAGAGGCTGAGGTTTCTTCTTGGAGCTGATCAAGGAGAAGCAAAGAGGGAATGACAGGATCTGCTTTCATTGGGGACTGTTGTGTCTGCTGGCCTCCAGCAGATGAGCTGCTGGAAATAGCACAGAATCCATAACCTTTATGCATTCCTAAACCATCCAACTCTTGTTTTAGTCTTTCAGAAGAAAAGTCACCAAACTCACACAAAGCCTGTTTCTGTGTGTAGGTGCTAACTTGCCACCTGCTCCTGCATTGTGGCTCCACAAACTCACCCCTTCCCTGGATAACTCTCACTGTTTAAGTGATCAAGTTGTCCTGTCTGGGAACTGTGACTGTCCTAAGGGCCAGCAGCAATGGGCTTGTGGGCCTCTGCTTCCATGAAGGACTAAGAGACAGAGATGCTGGTCCTCATACCACTTCAATTCAGATATGTAAATTTTGTCACTTAGGTCTCAGCTCTTCTGAGACTTCTTTAAAGTCATTAGAGGCAAAATAAAGAGCTGGAGGAAAATTTTCTTCTTATCTAACTTTGACAGTTCCCTCTGAATGAGAAAAATACCCCCTCGGTACACTCCTTTGATGCCACAAAAGGCAGAGGGAAGCTAAAAACAACTTTTACAGGTTGAAATTTAAATGAAGCTGATTCCACGTGGAGTCTGTGCCTGATGTGTACCAGGAGAAGCCTGTAGAGACACAGCAAAGCTGAAAGCTGGCAAGCAGTGAGCTGAGACTGAGCATAGCAGACTGGGAAGTGTCCGTGGAGATGTTGAACAGATCAGTGGCACTACCACAGACACAACCAAATTTGCTTGGATACACTGCCAGATGCCAGTCACAGACAGAACCAAATGCAGCCCCACAGAGATGTAACTCACTAAGGTCCCCTGGAATAAAGAAGCAGTGTGTTTTAGAGGTTCCTCTGCTGGAGTATCCAGCATGAAGGTGTGCTCACCCTGTGGGAATTATCCAGATTTCAGTCTTGTAGCAACACACTTGTAGACTGAAGACATTTCCCTTTTTTGCAAGACACCATGCTTTCTTGGATCAGGAATTTGGCAATAAATAATGGCTTTGACCATTACGCCTTTAAGTCTACAAAATATGGGGGGAATTACATATATGCAGTCTTTACTCTATGCAAGCCCTCTAAGAAGGGGCTACACATTGAATATTTACTGCATTATTTTACAGGAATTCTCTGGTTAGGAAACTGCAGGACAGCTGTCACTAGTAAGTCACCCAAGCCACAGGACAGTGGAGTTTGCTCCATGAGATGTGCCTTTTGGGGGCTTGAAAGGGAGTTTAGAGAGATTTGTATATTAGGAATTATGTATATTAGTGAATTAGGAAATTTGAGCCAGGACACTGAGATAAACCTTTCTGTTACATGACAGGCACACTGAGCACTGTGGTGAGTAGCTGAAACTCCCCAGTCATGACAGTATAGCATGTTCAGTATCACTAACAGAAACAAGGGATTTATCAGTGAAAAAATAACCCAATAACTCATCCTGTCTGCCACTTTAGAATGATACATACTCAGATTTCTTCCCCTTCCACTGACTTGCAGCCACCTTCATGGATGGGACAAGAACAGCTGTTCAAACACCATGCAGCAACCCTAAACCATGCAGGGAAGTGGAAAGATTTATCATTACTGTTCATCTCCAAGGAATTCTTGGAAGATGGTGAAAATTACTTTTCATCCCCAAATATATCATGTCTCTTCTGACAAAAGTATGCCAAGGTATCTTTAGTGTCCCAGCACATTTGACTTCTTTGTTTTGTTCACACCAAAGGAAGAACCCACCACTGAAAGTCTAATGGAAGACACAATATTTAATTTGCAGCTCAATTTGAATAAATTGAGAAGAAGCGAATGTTATGACTGAGAAAGCCTCGTTTAATGGGAATACTGAAATTCACATGCTCTGAATTATATTTTTCCTAATCTCTCTGAAAATGCAGAGAATGCAAAAGGGTTTATGTAGAAATCTGAGCAAAACTCCTTTTGCTTATGGCCATTTCTGACTCTCCTGTTGACACATCACTTGATCCCCTTCTCTGCAACAAATTTTTGGTCTCCCAAAAGGAGGTGGAAGAGTTGTTCCCATGTGATTATTTTCAGGAAAATAGTCCCAACCTGATGATACCATAAGCATATTTATCTAATCATGTTTTTCTAACTGTGTCAAAAATCTATGCTGAGAAGTGTACTACAAAGGAGATGTACATGATCACACAGGTAAGACATCTAGCATTGTACTGGGAAGGATTGCAGTTCATTTAGTTAAAACTCAGACACTGGGCTGGGCTGGCAGGGCTTCTCTGCTTTGTTCAGGGTGCAGGAGTGGCTCCAGAGCCCTCAAAGCACAAAGAAAATCAGAAACAAGGTAGCTCTGCTGAATCTTCATGATCCAGACACACTGTGCTAGTGATACCTATCGTCCATGTTACAGAGGTAAAGGTTTGATCCTTCAGCTGGACTTTGGCTCTCTTACACAGACTCCCCAACACCAGAGCAGAGCAGCTAAAAGTGAAAAGCTATCTGAGGCTTCACGCATCTTTTATTTTGGACAATGAAGCCTCTATCTCTGCTTGACAGATCCAATATTGCTCCTGGCATGGATTTAAGCAGCTGTAATGTCAAGGATTTACAAAAATTCAAGCAGCAGAGTGTAGCCCAGGGCTTCAGCAAGCACAGTTTAAATGATGTAATTAGGCATTTACTGAGATGTTTCTTGGTGTAAATTGTATTACCTGTTCTTCACACTTGCTTACAGCCTTTGTTAGCAGAGACAAAAGGTACTATCATAAGTCCTATTGAAACACTCAACCTATTTTTAATGCTGGGTTCGTAAATCCATAAATCCCAGCATTTATTAGAAATTAGAAATTTCTAATTAGAAATTAGAATTTTTCAGACCTTTACATGGAAACAGGAGCTGTTTATTATGAACCAGGTCCATTTCACCTCACATGTTTTTCAGGTATGCCCCACAGAAGTCCAGCCTGGAAGTGCAGAGGAGCAGGGCTGTCCTGGCAGACTGCACATTGCTTTGCTGAAGACTTCTTTCCTCCCTCAGCCTCCATCCCTCTTGTCTATCTGGACTGCAACCTCTCCCCAGGGCGGGACTCTCCCTTGCTCATATCAAGTAGTGCCAATGCAGACCAAGGTCTGTGTGCATTTCTCTAACATACACATATAAAACATTTTCAGAAGAATAACAGGACGTTTGCAAGTGGGAATTACTTGCTTTTCCTTTTTGAGCTCCCTGCAATGGGAGATGCTTGCCAATCTACCAGGAGCCAACAGCTTGTGTTGTCCTTTTTTCCCCTCTCACCCTGACCTTGGTACAGCTCTAATATATCAAGATACAACATTCCTACTATTGTTGAACCTCACTTCCTGAGAGACAAAAATCTGGGTTCTCTCCCTCTGAAAATGACTCACAGCAGGAAAAAAAACCTTACAGGAGGTCTACTCTTCCAGAATAATTCCTCTTAATTCTTCTCATTCTTGAGCTCAGGAAATTATATCAGGAAATTATATAATACAAACAAAATGTGGTTTAAAGGGGAAAGGGCAAAACTAGATTGAACAAATATCTTTCCTGTTAGGATGCTCATGATGAAAACTACAAATGTCTGTCAAGGGCTGCCCTTCAGCCAGGGCTGTGCTTTCTTTCCTGGACTGAGCATTTTTCTCCTAAAAAGGAGCTTACCTGCCATCTTACAACAGATGCTAAGTGTGAAGAAAGAAGGAAATAGATGCAGTAGAATTGTAACTTTTAAAACTATTGCTGGTAGATATTTGTACAAAGATCTGGAGATATGATTAAAGTTAATATAAAGGAAACCACCTGTGGACCAGAAACATTTCATTTCTGTCATCAGGGTACAAATAGTAAATGGCTTTGGCTTCCAGCTATGATGCTTACCAATACCTGACACTTGCACATATAAAAGGGGATGTTTATTCTAGCACATTGTCTTCATTTTCTTCAAGGTTCCTTTCAAGCAAACCTTTGAGAAGGACTGTCAGCAATAAGCCCAGAGGCTGGGCACTGCTGATGGGTGTCCAGGCCCTGCCCCAGCCCTGGCCAGGATGCCAACATCACTCAATTTGGAGTCCAGCCCCTCTGGAACAGCCACAGGGTGTTTATCACATTGACTAACCCACCCCAGTTTTCCCCTCTGTGCAATGAGTGCTGCTCTCTGTATC
This sequence comes from Trochalopteron elliotii, assembly GCA_024734555.1. NCBI lineage: Eukaryota > Metazoa > Chordata > Aves > Passeriformes > Leiothrichidae > Trochalopteron > Trochalopteron elliotii. The sequence goes on along the minus strand of JANPWX010000085.1, from coordinate 1,955,725 downwards.
TGCAGAGTGTGTAAATCAAGAATAACTCAATCTCAGTTATTGCGGCATCTAAAGAAGCTAGAAAGGAAATCTAAGTTGTTTCATTTCTTTCTATGCAATTTGTTCAGCTTCAGAAAGGAGGGAAACATGCAGTGGCAAGTCTGACTTTGAATGTTTTTAGGGAGAGTGAATCTGTGGGTGTAATTCCATCATCCAGTGCACCCAGGTTCACAAAACAGGCCTGTGAGCCTGAGAAAAAAGGACATAGAAATAGAAAGACAGAGAGAAAAAGCGAATAAGAGACAGAGGGGAGAGAGTGAAGAGGGAGGGAAGGAAGGAAGGAAGGAAGGAAGGAAGGAAGGAAGGAAGGAAGGAAGGAAGGAAGGAAGGAAGG